>CAMTDV010000002.1:13857987-14450487 GCA_947069175.1 Scalesia atractyloides
ATTTAAACATTTGAAAGGATTAGTTAGGTTGGTTATTTGGATAAAATTTTGCATAACCAAATATGAATAAACGTAAATGTGAATTTAATCACAAAACACATAATATCAATAAATACACACGCACACACCAAATGAATGATTTTGAGGCACGCGACAACTCGTCTCCCACGAGGAACTAATGGGCCTAATGAATGATTTTGAGGCACGCGATGTTCAACCCGTCTCCAACGGGGAACTGATGGGCCTAATGAATTGATTTGCACGCAACTTGACTAAATGTAAACACACAATACAATAAACCATATTTACATTATAAGTTTAGATCATATAATGGTAATAGCACGAGTTTGAATAAGAGAAATAATTAAAGCGACACATGATACACCCCAAAACATGAATAAAAAGGGGAATTTGTAAGAATTCACTCACAGTGGTTGCGTTTCTTGGATTGACGATGAATGTGCACGAATTTGGATTTAACCACGAGAGAAACTAACCTATATAATAACATAATAATTCGATAAATAAATAAACTTTTATTTGAGATTAATATTTTTAATTAGTATTCTTAATGGGGTTGTTAGATTTATTTTTGTGAGTTTAAGGAAATTTTCTAACTTCAAAAATATTATTTTTAAGTGTTTTTAATTGATTTTTAAATAAAATAAATAAATAAATTTTGACTTTTTGACCGTTGACCAGACCGTTGACCGTTGACCGGTCGGACTGCGTTTATTCTGTGCGCTGAGTGAGGTTCGAACTCGTGACCTCCCGTATACGTGCACGCAGCTCTACCAACTGAGCTACGTGTCTAACCCGAAATATTTCTGATTTTAATTATATTTATATACTATTTAGATTATTCAGAAATCATTTATTTTAAAAAGAATTTTAATTATGTCGAACCGGTGCACATAACAGGTCTCGAACACGCAACCTTGGTCTTGCAACGCACCCAGCCCTACCAACTGGGCTGGGTGACTAACCCGTTTATATTATGATTTTTATTAAACTTAAATACTAATTGGAAGGTGTTCTGGAGCCTTAAAAAAATTTGAGATTTATCACTGAAAACCGATTTAGTGCACGAATCGAACCTGTGACCGGCGCCTTATAATTGCACACAGTCCACCACTGGACTGTGTGTCTAACCTGATTAACAGCCCACATTTTATTATATTAAAACACTTTATAACTTCGTCTTCTTCGACTGAATTAATACCCAGAATCATAACTCGACTGTTTAATCAAATCTTATTGAATTAGTTGATTGATTATTACTGATAACGAAAATAATTTAAACAGAAAAGGATTTAAGGATGTTGTACCGAACAGGTGTGAGTTCCGGTGACTGAAAGAAGTTCCGGCGAACTGTAACTTGCGACAAAGGCTCTACCAGAAGTTTGAGGTGAGTGCGGTGCTTTCTGTCTGAGCTCTAGAAGTCTTATTTTAGAGTAAGGCAAAGAAATGAAATGGGTTCAGTTTTCCGGTGACCAATTCCGGCGAAATTGGAAATCTCCGGCGACGAGTTTCTGAGCACTTCAACTACGAAAAGGTGTGCGGTCTTGAACGAAAGGATTCCCGGGAGGTTAGGGTAGAACAGGATGTATTGGGTCGGAATTTTGTCTTGATTCACGGTCAAAACTTTTTCCGGCGGTTACGACTGGAATTGGGGGTTAGACATCGGTTATAACCGATGTCGAATTTAGTTCACGCGTTTTAGTCAAAAGAAACGGTCGTGATTCGCGAAATCTTCGGTTTTTCCGGCGACTGCGGATTTGGGTGCGCTGATTCCTGATTTTGAGTTTCGGGTTTACTTAAATGCTATTTGTTTCTGTGTTTGTTACAAATGGAATGTGTGGCGGAGTGGTGTGTTGCGCGTTTTTTGAAACGGGTGACCCGGGTTCGAAACCCGGCGTCCCCTTTTATTTTTTTATTCCTTATCTATTATTAATTTTCAATTATAGATTTTAAATTCTAATTTATTTATTAATTATGTATCGTTTAAAATTAATTTGAGCATTAAATGAGCAACGAAAATTTTTAACTGGATATTCGATTAATAAACGAAGCGGGTTTTAGAAACCCGTTTTTTTACGGATGTTACAGTATCCCCTACTTTTAGAAATTTTGTCCCGAAATTTAAGTAGTAGTGGTATATTTGACTTGAAGGGAGGATGTTTTAATTTGACAATTACATAATTAGAAGAGGGTGAGAGTTTAAATCTTATTTGAGGCGGTAACGTTCCTAGTAAGGGTTGAATACCCGGCTACAGGAATCGCTTTTTGATGCCTAAAGTATAAGAATACGGAACATGGATAAACAGATTTGATTGACTAAGTATGATTTTATGCATATGAGTTTTGAGAGATTTGATACGTTTGGAAAGATAAGGTTATATCATATAATAAAACTTCAACCATGACGATACTAAAACCTACATGGAACCTCTCATAACCGCCTGACAATGCTTCTGATCTTTTGACAAGAATACTTATATATAGGAAGTACCAGCGGCGTATCCACCATACCCTTGTCAAATTTTCATTGACTTTGTCAGTAAGTTATGATTAGTTCTATGTGACTCTAAAACATAAACAAACACAACAGCCAAAGCTTGAGTCTCAAATCTGAAAGGATACATGATTGCATGATGACAGTACCTCTATCGTTTGTTATGATGAAGGAGTTAGTCTATGTAAAAGTGGGACACAACCCAACTTCTTTGAATGATGAGATTGAGATACGTCGAGATGTATGTTAAAACAAAACTTGAAATAGTAATTCGCATTAAGATTCTTGGATACATAAATTTCAAGTTTATAATTGAGATACGTAGAGATTGAGATAACATAAAGAAAACATAAAAAAACTAGACGGTTGGAGTTGAGTCTTGATTCTTGGTGAGGGAAGACTAGTTGGGTGGTTCGTTTGGGCCGTTATTATCTTCAACAGGATTGGCGTTGATGTTGTAAGCTCTTCCTCTTGCTGGCGGTGGAGCTAGGTTTGCTTGATTTACTTGGTTAACTGGGTTTGCTTGAGCTTGGGCGTTTATGATGTTAACCAATCGAGGGCACGTGTTTCTAAAATGGGTAGGGTCGCCACAATTAAAACAAGCTCGAACATATGGAAACATGGGGTATTGGGGTTGTTGATATGTTTGGATCATGTTTTGAGTAGGGGGTGAGGTTTGGTTTTGAGAGACGCGACAAGCCTTGCTCAAATGACCATAGCGTCCACAATTCGCACATAGTCGACAAGGTAAGGTAGATGGATGGTGATAAAAACAGGTGTTGCATTGAGGGTGAGGTCCAATGTAAGGTTTCTTATTTGGGTAAGTTGAGTTGGGTGCTACTTGAGTGATTGGGATAGCTTGGAGGGGTACGGCTTGTGAAGCTGGTTGATTGTGTTGAGTGACAGCGAAAATTTGCCCATCTCGTTTTCTCTTAGAAGTGGGTTGAGAAGGGGATTCGGTTTGGGTGGAGTTTGAGGTTTCAGTTGATGCTCTATCCTTCTTCTTCTCCTCCTTGAAGTCCTTATTTCGTATGCGGTTTTCGGTGAGCTCCGTAGCTAACTCCATTGCTACTTCCAAAGTTGCAGGTGTGGTACTTATTACAGGGTCTTGAATTTTTGAAGGAAGACCTCGAATGTAGTGCTCGATCAAACGGTAGAGGGGAGTGAACAAGTTGGGGACCATCTGATTTAACTCAAGGAATCTCTTGTTGTACGTGGTGTGGTCGCCTTCCTTTTGTTTCAAAGAATAGAACTCATCCTCTAATTTCTTGATTTCGCTTCTTGGACAGAAACGTCTTGTCATGATCTCTTTCAGCTCTTCCCAAGTCAAAGCATAACATTCTCAGCACCTCGCTTGACCTTCTCTGTATTCCACCATGTAAGTGCTACTCCGAACAAACGACCGGTAGCATATCGCACCTTGCGATCATCGGGACAGTCGCAATTAAGGAAAGTGTTTTCCATCTCCTCAAACCAATGGAGGAGAGCGGTGACACCTTCAGTCCCTTCGTATTTTGGAGGATCGCAAGATTTGAAATGCTTGAAGGTGCATTTAGTGGCTTTTGAGGGAGGATTGACAGTGTTTTGATCTTCTTGGTGGATTGGGTTGACGGGATTAGCGGTAAGGGCCTGTTGTACTTGAATTACGATGTTGGGTATTATGGCAGCCATTTGTTGAGCGATTTGGGCAGCCATGCGCTCGCGGGTTTTTCCTGATCTCATTTTTCTACGAGAGAGGCTAGAAGACATCTACAAGAAACACGTATCAAGAGTATGAGTTTGACGTTTTAGGGATCATGTGTCGTATTTAGGAATGAACATTCATAAAATAAATGAAGAATAATAAATTTACTACATCCATAGGATGTCTTGGGCTTTGCTCGTAATTGGGCCTTGCATGCCGCCATACTTCACCTTCGTAATCATGTGGGCCCCCATGATTACCGGGTCTTTCATATGGTTCGCATGTGTTAGCCTGGTAACGTACACTAAAACCTGGAGAAAATCGAGAAATATGTATGTAACGTATGATATTCGGAGTGCATCCAGGTGTGGACACGGTGACACCTCAAAGTGGGGTTAGTTCGAACGACGTTTGGTGTGGCATGTTTTGGCCTAATAGATCCTTCGTACTCTCATCGTTAGTCCCCAGGTAGGCAAACTGGTCCGTTATATTGGATTTATACGAATGCCAACCTAGACCGGACGTTCCGACTACCGGTACTTGTACCTTTACAGTTACTACATGCCCGTCGTAGAGCTCACTTTAATGAGATTGAAAAAAAAAAACGAAAAATGTGACAAAATCTTGA
The DNA here is from genome assembly GCA_947069175.1 of Scalesia atractyloides. Taxonomy (NCBI): domain Eukaryota; kingdom Viridiplantae; phylum Streptophyta; class Magnoliopsida; order Asterales; family Asteraceae; genus Scalesia; species Scalesia atractyloides. The sequence continues at coordinate 13,862,815 of CAMTDV010000002.1, forward strand.
ATAAAGGAATATGAGGATGATTTGAATATGTGAACATTGAAATAGGCGTGATGAATGTATATGTAAGCTTGTTATGTTTGACAATAAGTATAACTCATTAAGTATCACACAAAATAATAGTGGAAGTGTTCGCATGCATTTGTGTGTGTAATAAATACGAAACAAATAAACATCATGAGTTTGCATGTAACCACATAAGCAATTAAAATCTAATCAACTATAGTATAGGCTCTAAGGGTCTAATAACCTATCCTATATCCCTATAGTCATAAGCTCTGATACCAATCTGTCACACCCTGACCCGCAGCGGAAATGGTGATCGGGGCATGATTGGGTTTTCATAAAAGCTCATGACATTTACTATAAAGTTTCATATTTATTATTTCCTTTTAAAGGAGAACATTACAATCAACATACAAGTACAACATGTTCTATACATTTATCAAGACTTCATTATTTTTTTTCTAAGGCAAATTCCTACGTGTTCCTTGCTTCAACCTGTCCACCTGTATCATGTGTAAAAATAGGGTTTTGGGTCAACAAAAAGTTCGCGAGTGAATCTTATTTAAACAATTTGAAAGGATTAGTTAGGTTGGTTATTTGGATAAAATTTTGCATAACCAAATATGAATAAACGTAAATGTAAATTTAATCACAAAACACATAATATCAATAAATACACACGCACACACCAAATGCATGATTTTGAGGCACGCGATGTTCAACTCGTCTCCCACGAGGAACTGATGGGCCTAATGAATGATTTTGAGGCACGCGATGTTCAACCCGTCTCCAACGGGGAACTGATGGGCCTAATGAATTGATTTGCACGCAACTTGACTAAATGTAAACACACATTACAATAAACCATATTTACATTATAAGTTTAGATCATATAATAGTAATAGCACGAGTTTGAATAAGAGAAATAATTAAAGCGACACATGATACACCCCAAAACATGAATAAAAAGGGGAATTTGTAAGAATTCACTCACAGTGGTTGCGTTTCTTGGATTGACGATGAATGCGCACGAATTTGGATTTAACCACGAGAGAAACTAACCTAAATAATAACATAATAATTCGATAAATAAATAAACTTTTATTTGAGATTAATATTTTTAATTAGTGTTATTAATGGGGCTGTTAGATTTATTTTTGTGAGTTTAAGGAAATTTTCTAACTTCAAAAATATTATTTTTAAGTGTTTTAAATTGATTTTTAAATAAAATAAATAAATAAATTTTGACTTTTTGACCGTTGACCAGACCGTTGACCGTTGACCGGACCGTTGACCGGTCGGACTGCGTTTATTCTGTGCGCTGAGTGAGGTTCGAACTCGTGACCTCCCGTATACGTGCACGCAGCTCTACCAACTGAGCTACGTGTCTAACCCGAAATATTTCTGATTTTAATTATATTTATATACTATTTAGATTATTCAGAAATCATTTATTTTAAAAAGAATTTTAATTATGTCGAACCGGTGCACATAACAGTTCTCGAACCCGCGACCTTGGTCTTGCAACGCACCCAGCCCTACCAACTGGGCTGGGTGACTAACCCGTTTATATTATGATTTTTATTAAACTTAAATACTAATTGGAAGGTGTTCTAGAGCCTTAAAAAAATTTGAGATTTATCACTGAAAACCGATTTAGTGCATGAATCGAACCTGTGACCGGCGCCTTATAATTGCACACAGTCCACCACTGGACTGTGTGTCTAACCTGATTAACATCCCACATTTTATTATATTAAAACACTTTATAACTTCGTCTTCTTCGACTGAATTAATACCCAGAATCATAACTCGACTGTTAATCAAATCTTATTGAATTAGTTGATTGATTATTACTGATAACGAAAATAATTTAAACAGAAAAGGATTTAAGGATGTTGTACCGAACAGGTGTGAGTTCCGGTGACTGAAAGAAGTTCCGGCGAACTGCAACTTGCGACAAAGTCTCTACCAGAAGTTTGAGGTGAGTGCGGTGCTTTCTGTCTGAGCTCTAGAAGTCTTATTTTAGAGTAAGGCGAAGAAATGAAATGGGTTCGGTTTTCCGGTGACCAATTCCGGGGAAATTGGAAATCTCCGGCGACGAGTTTCTGAGCAATTCAACTACGAAAAGGTGTGCGGTCTTGAACGAAAGGATTCCCGGAAGGTTGAGGGGGGTATATATAGGGTAGAACGGGATGTATTGGGTCGGAATTTTGTCTTGATTCACGGTCAAAACTTTTTCCGGCGGTTACGACTGGAATTGGGGGTTAGACATCGGTTAACTGTCACACCTCGACCCACAGCGGAATAAGAGTCGGGGCATAATTGGGTTATCACCAAAGCTCATGACATTTACTATTAGGTTTCATATTTAATAAAGTCAAAGTTACATTCTCAAATATCCAAACATGTTCATTCAATACAAAGAAAATAAAACAAACATAACAATCCCAACACTATATCGTTTTATTCTTCTAGTCCAAATCCTATGTGTTCCTAGCTGCAGCTGCTTCACCTGTATCATGTGTAAAATGGGGGTTTTTGGGTCAACATAAGTTGGCGAGTGAACCTTATTAGATAAACATTTGATAATAATTTTATGGTTAGTTTATCAATGAAAAATTGTGCATAATCATAGATGAGCAAATGTAAATAATCAAGTAATGGCAAATAGCAGTCACAACTATAACATACAATAACACATGGCATCATACATGAACATACCAACATCATACTGTAAATAACATAAATGAAACTGTGCGATCAAGGCTCAATCAAACGGAGCCGATCGTATTGCATGTACTGAAAATGAAAATGTGCGATCAAGGCTCAATCAAACGGAGCCGATCGTATTGCATGTACTGAAAATGAAAATGTCTGTGCGATCAAGGCTCAATCAAACGGAGCCGATCGTATGTGGGCACGCCAGGTTCAACCTCATAATGAAATGGGGAACATGCTCAACGCTCATAAATGGGGAGCGGCAGCCTATGAAATTGCATGTACTGAATAATAAATTGCATCCAATGATAACTACTTAACAGCAACAAACTGAATACACAAGTTCATGTTATGATATATGCACAATGGTTTAGTAATTATATAATATACAAAGACACATGATACACCCCAAAACGTGATTAAAACGGGGAATTTGTAAGATTCACTCACCTTGGGTGCGTTGGATTGGAGATGGTGATATGCGCACGATTTAGATGAGCGGATCAACGAGGAATACTAACCTAAATAATAATGGAAAAATATATTAAATGGATGGATTTTATTAAGGATTTTAATGAGATTTTTAGATATATTTTTGTGAGTTTATGGCTATTTTCTATCTTTAAAAATGTTATTTTTAAGTATTTTTAATTGATTTTTAAATTAAATTAAGTAAATAAAAATATAAAAAAATATTATTTTTTTAGCGTTGACCGTTGACCGGTTCGGTCAGCGAATTAATCTGCGCCGGGTGAGATTCGAACCGGCGACCTCCCGTTCGCGTGTACGCAGCTCTACCAACTGAGCTACGTGTCTAACCCGAAATAATCTCATTTTTAATTATATTTATACACTTATTTGATTTAACCGAATTTCCTTTATTTGCAAAAACATTTTAATTCAATCGGACCGGTGCTCGTGACGGGTTTCGAACGCGCGACGTGTAGTTCATGTTGCACACAGACCACCGCTGGACTGTGTGTCTAACCCGGTTATTATCTCGGTTTTTATTATACTTAACAACTATCCGAGTTAACCCGGTTTAGTTCTTGATCAAAAAGGCATTTTATTACACAAGGTGTGCGTGTAGCAGGGATCGAACTCGGGACGTGTATAGTTTTTGTTTGCACACAGTCCACCGCTGGACTGTGTGTCTAACCCGTTTATAATTCCGATTTTAATTAATCTTATGTTATCACTGAACTCGTCTTCTTCATTACGAACGCAAACATCAATCAAACAACCGATTCGTGATTAATTTAGTTAATAAACATGATGTCTAGTTTGAATGCATTGATCCGAAAAGTTTGGGGAAAGAAGATACCGAACAGGTTGTCTTCTTCAGAGAGTCCGGCGAAACTTGTCGGCTCTGTTTTTGAAACCTTCGGCTGCGAGAATCAATTAACAGATTTAAGGGATTAGATATGAAATTGAACTAATGAGTATTGATTATCAGTGCGTTGGAATGTGCATACCGATAATTAACGAGTTTTCGGCAATTCCAGAAGTTTTCCGGCGAACACAGAAAGTCCAGCAATGCCGTCTGTGGTTGATTATGAGCGATGGGTTAATGTTAGTAAGGTTCTAACAATAGATTGAAACCGTAAAGTAGGAGTATTTTACCGGTTTGAGTTGAATACGGTTTTCCGGCGACTTTTGCAGAGAATTCCGGCGAGCTGCTTTAGGCGCTCTGATGGTCTGAAAATGCGACGAAAAGGAAATGGAGTGTTGGTATGATCTCTTTTAATCGCGAGAATGGTCTGGAGCTTGTGTAATTCCGAACTTGATGGTTTTTTCGGTTTTAAGAATCAACAATGATGAGTCTTGAAGTTTAATCAATTTCTGATTGATTAGAAACCGTCGTGCATCGGTTATAAACTGAATGTGTGAGGTAAACAATCGATTTGACGCTTGGTTTGCCGATTACCGTTTCTCAGATGGCGCCATCGGTTATAACTGAGTTTGTGTATAAGATTCATTTGTGTTCCTAGAGTTAGCAGAAAACACAATGTGGCGGAGTGGTCTAGGGAGTGAGTGTTAAGTTGTTGAAGAGTCTTGGCTGACCCGGGTTCGAATCCCGGCAGCTTCATTATTTTTTTATTTATTTTATTTTAACTTTTTATCAAATATAATTTTTATAGTTTAGTTTATTTATTAATTATGTATCGTTTTAACTCAAAATAATCATAAATATTTAATGTAACTTTTATAACTTGGTACTTGATTACAAAACGGAGCGAGTTTTGAAGACCCGATTTTTACAAATGTTACAGTATCCCCTACTTTTAGGAATTTCGTCCCGAAATTTAAGTAGTTGAAGTAGTAGGAAAAAGATGCGGGTATTTTTCACGCATTGAGTCTTCACGTTCCCAAGTAAACTCAGGTCCCCGTTTCGACTCCCAGCGTACCCTAACAATTGGAATGTGACTTCGTCGAAGACGCTTCTCCCTGTAGTCCATGATCTCCACTGGTCTTTCAATAAAATGCATAGATTCATCAATCTGAATATCTTCCAGCGGAATATGGAGATTCTCATCAGCGAGGCACTTCTTCAAGTTCGACACGTGGAATGTGGGATGAATCCTGTTGAGTTCTTCTGGTAGGTCAAGCTTGTATGCTACAGGACCTACTCTTTCGAGTATCTTGAAAGGTCCTACGTAACGTGGTGCTAGCTTCCCTTTTTGACCAAAACGAACTACTCCCTTCCACGGTGATACTTTTAAAAGCACATGATCACCAATGTTAAACTCTAAGGGCTTCCGTCGTTTATCTGCATAACTCTTTTGACGACTTTGAGCTGCTAGATGATTGTTTCGAATTTGATGAATCTTGTCTGTGGTTTCTTGGATCAATTCTGGACCAGTAATTTGTGCTTCCCCAATTTCGTGCCAACATACAGGAGATCGGCACTTACGACCATATAAGGCTTCAAAAGGTGCCATGCCAATGCTCGAATGATAGCTGTTGTTGTACGAAAATTCAACTAATGGTAGGTGGGCGTCCCAATTTCCCTTGAAGTCTATGACACATGCTCTAAGCATATCCTCAAGAGTTCGAATGGTGCGCTCAGACTGTCCATCAGTTTGAGGATGATAGGCGGTACTGAGATCTAATCGTGTGCCCATAGCGGATTGTACTGCTTGCCATGTTCGTGAGGTGAAACGGCCATCACGATCAGAAATAATACTTAATGGTACCCCATGCCGGCTCACGATTTCATTGATATAAATACGTGCAAGCTTTTCGTTTTGAAATCTTCGCGGATAGGAATAAAGTGAGCTGATTTTGTAAGTCGGTCTATAATCACCCATATAGTGTCATACCCACCAGAAGTGTGAGGTAACCCGGTAATGAAATCCATGGTTATATTTTCCCACTTCCATACAGGTATTTCCGGTTGGACTAGAAGTCCTGAGGGTCTTTGGTGTTCAGCCTTCACCTTGGAACATGTGAGGCACTTGGAAACAAAAACGGCAATATCCTTCTTCATTCCAGGCCACCAATAGGTGTATCGTAGGTCTTGATACATCTTATCGGCTCCTGGGTGTATAGAATATCGCGTTTTGTGAGCTTCATTCATAAGAGTTTCACGAAGATTATTGTGGTTAGGAATCCAGATACGATCTAGGTAATACAGAATACCATCTGATTTAGTTTCAAGTTTTAACTCAGCTCCACAGGACATCTCCTTTCGTACATCCTCTTCTGTTATTGAAACGTGTTGAGCTTCATGAATTTGATCTTTAATGTCGGTTATAATTTGCGAACATAGAAGATGAATGGAGTTCGCATAACCCTTTTGACTAAGTGCATCAGCCACCACATTTGCTTTACCAGGGTGGTATCTAATTTCACATTCGTAATCATTCAGGAGTTCGACCCATCTTCGTTGCCTCATATTTAACTCTTTTTGATTGAAGTTATGTTGAAGACTCTTGTGGTCAGTGTATATTTCACACTTAGTACCATAGAGATAATGTCTCCATATCTTAAGAGCGAATACAACAGCTCCAAGTTCTAGGTCATGAGTGGTGTAGTTCTTTTCATGTGTCTTGAGTTGTCTCGAGGCATAAGCTATGACTTTTCCTCTTTGCATGAGAACGCAGCCTAACCCTTGCCCTGACGCGTCGCAATAGACTACAAAATCATCACAACCTTCAGGAAGAGTGAGGATTGGTGCATCACAAAGTTTTTGTTTAAGAGTTTGAAAAGCTTCTTCTTGCTTGGGTCCCCATACGAAAGGTTTTCCCTTATGGGTTAAAGCCGTGAGTGGCACAGCAATGCGAGAGAAGTTTGAAATGAACCGACGATAATAGCCAGCTAGTCCAAGAAAAGATCTTACTTCAGTTGGTGTACGTGGAGCTTGCCATTCTTGAACTGCTTTGATCTTTGAAGGGTCAACATGTATTCCTTTGTCATTGACTACATGCCCGAGGAATTGCACCTCTTTTAACCAGAATTCACATTTAGAGAACTTGGCATAAAGCTTTTCCTTTTCTAGAAGTGCAAGAACGAGTCGAAGATGACGCTCATGATCAGCTTTAGATTTTGAATAAATAAGAATATCGTCAATGAAAACTATAACAAATCGATCAAGGTAAGGTTTGCAGACTCTGTTCATTAGGTCCATGAAAACAGCTGGTGCGTTGGTTAATCCAAACGGCATAACCATGAATTCATAGTGGCCATAACGAGTTCGAAAAGCAGTCTTAGGAACGTCTTCTTCATGCACTCTAAGCTGATGATAGCCAGATCGAAGATCGATTTTCGAAAAGCAGCTAGATCATCAATGCGAGGTAAAGGATAGCGATTTTTGATGGTTAACTTGTTGAGCTCTCTGTAGTCGATGCACATACGAAAAGATCCGTCTTTCTTCTTTACAAAAAGGACAGGTGCACCCCAAGGCGATGAGCTAGGACGTATGAATCCCTTGTCAGTCAACTCTTGTAATTGACTGGCTAGCTCTTGCATTTCAGAGGGGGCTAACCTATATGGAGACTTTGCAACTGGTGTAGCACCAGGTATAAGATCAATACGGAATTCGACGTCTCTAACTGGAGGAAGTCCTGAAATGTCGTCAGGAAAAAACTTGTGGAAAGTCTTTTACTACAGGAATGTCTTCAAGTTTCTTCTCTGTGGTCCCCTTCTTGATGATATGGGCTAAAAACGCGACATAATTCTTGCGAAGATATTTTTTAGCTTGAAGACAAGACATTAAGCTGAGCCCTTTCGACGAGGTTTCTCCAATGATTCGAAGAGTCTGACCGTTTGAAAGAGGAATACGAATAAATTTCTCACGACATACAACTTCTGCTTGATGTTGACTGAGCCAATCCATACCGATTATGATGTCAAAACTTCCCAGCTTCATAGGAATAAGGTCGACTGAGAAATCGTGGTCGTTTAAGGTGAGTGTACAGTTGCATAATATAGAGTCTAATGAAACTGGTTTCCCGTCCGCAACTTCTACCGTTATGGATTCCGTGAGCTTATCCCGATTTTTGCTTAAGATAGGTTCAAAAATCTAATGACACAAAACTTCTATCCGCACCAGTATCAAATAACATAGAGGCATATCTACCATTTATAAGAAACGTACCGTTGACCACATTGCCGTCAGCTCTGGCCTGGTTCGCGTTAATATTGAAAGCTCTTCCTCTTGCAGGTGGAGGAGCTTGGTTCGCTTGGTTCACTGGGTTGGCTTGGGCCTGAGCATGAATAATATTAACCAGCCTTGGACATGTGTTTCTGAAATGACTTGGGTCGCCGCAATTGAAGCAAGCCCGCATAGGTTGGCCCATAGGATAATTGGGTTGGTAGTATGTTTGGGCTAAATGTTGGGTGGGTGGAAATGGTAGGGGTTGTTGTTGTGCTTGACCCATTAACTGTTGGTGGGTTTGGGTTAAAGGTTGGTGGCGGTTTGTCCGTTGAGGCATACGGCAGTTTTGAACAGTATGTCCTGCGCGACCGCAGCCGGTTCAGTATTGGCAAGGATGATCAGGGGAATGGTGATACTGACAACGGTTACATTTTGGTAATGGGCCTGTGTAGGGTCTTCTGTATGGTGCGGGTGAAGGAGTGACTTGAGTAATGGGTGCAGCAGGATTAGGGGTGTTGGTTTGGGTAACTGCAAAATTCTTGGTGTTACGCTTCCTCTTGTTAGCAAATTTAGAGGAAGGAATGGGGTGGTTTGAAGTTTGTCCCTCAACAGGGGCTTTCTTCTTCTCTTCTTTGAACTTCCCGTTGCGAATTCGGTTTTCGGTCAGTTCAGTTGCCAACTCCATGGCAGCTTCAAGTGTTACTGGTGAAACGCTGAGAACTGAATCTTGGATTTTCGAGGGAAGTCCTCGAATATAATGCTCGATCAGACGATAGGTTGGAGTGAATAGATTTGGAACCATTTGGTTCAACACCAAGAACCTCTTGTTGTAAGTAGAGTGATCACCCTCCTTTTGCTTTAGAGCATGGAATTCATCCTCCAACTTCTTAATTTCACTTCTAGGACAGAAACGCCTAATCATGATTTCCCTTAACTCCTCCCAAGTTAAGGCCATCGCATCTTCAGTTCCCCTCTTCCCTTTTTCAGTGTTCCACCAAGTGAGGGCTACTCCAAGTAGTCTCCCGGTGGCGTATCGAACCTTGCGATCCTCAGGACAATCGCAGTTTAGGAAGGTGTTTTCCATCTCCTCGAACCAATGTAGGAGAGCAGTGACACCCTCAGTCCCTTCAAATTTAGGAGGATCACAGGACTTAAAATGTTTGTAAGAGCACTTGTTGGTAGGAGGGTTGCCGATGTTCTGGTCCTGTTGTTGAGGAGGGTTAGTAAGATTTGTAGCAAGGGCTTGTTGTACTTGTACCACAATGTCAGGAAATATCGTGGCCATTTGTTTCGCGATCTGAGTGGCCAAACGTTCCTGAGACCTTCCCGATCTTTTACCCCTTCGTTGCTGTCTAGACGACATCTACAGGATCATAAAATGAGAAGATTGTGAGTTTATGGTGTCTTTTTAGGTGTCATGTGTCTTTAAGAAAATGAAAATAACATAAATATCAATAATGCAACTACATCCATAGGGCCTCAAATGTCCCCCATACCTTCACCTACATAGTCATGTGGGCCCCCATGGCTATTGGCTTGGTAGGATTCACATTAGTATTGGCAATTTAACACTCGCATCCCCCGAATGCAAACCACAAAATATGTTCATGAGATGTTTGGTCGGAACGTGTCCAGGTGTAGACACAATGACAACTCAAAGTGGGATTAGCTCACACGACGTTTGGTATAGCATGCTTTGGCCTAATAGGTACTTCGTACTCTCATCGTTAGTCCCCAGGTAGGCAAACTGGTCCTTTATTTTGGATTTATACGAATGCCAGCCTAGACAGGACATTCCGACTACCGGTACTGGTACCCTTCCAGTTACTACATGCCCGTCATGAGAACTCACTTTGATGAGATTTGAAAACACGAAAATCATTGTAAAAACAATCATGATGTGGTGTGTGCTTTCATGGATGTGATATGTTATGAGCATACGATTTCATGATAGACATTATATGATAATACATACTTATGAACATGCTTGCACAATATCAAATGTAACATTTAACATAAAACATATAAACATCATGAAATTTGGCATATAACACACAAAATTCTTATAAGTTTCTAATCGACTATAGTATAGGCTCTAAGGGACTAATAACCTATCCTATATCCCTATAGTCATGGCTCTGATACCAATCTGTCACACCCCGACCCGTAGCGGAATAAGAGTCGGGGCATAATTGGGTTATCACCAAAGCTCATGACATTTACTATTGGTTTCATATTTAATAAAGTCAAAGTTACATTCTCAAATATCCAAACATGTTCATTCAATACAAAGAAAATAAAACAAACATAACAATCCCAACACTATATCGTTTTATTCTTCTAGTCCAAATCCTATGTGTTCCTAGCTGCAGCTGCTTCACCTGTATCATGTGTAAAATGGGGGTTTTTGGGTCAACATAAGTTGGCGAGTGAACCTTATTAGATAAACATTTGATAATAATTTTATGGTTAGTTTATCAATGAAAAATTGTGCATAATCATAGATGAGCAAATGTAAATAATCAAGTAATGGCAAATAGCAGTCACAACTATAACATACAATAACACATGGCATCATACATGAACATACCAACATCATACTGTAAATAACATAAATGAAACTGTGCGATCAAGGCTCAATCAAACGGAGCCGATCGTATTGCATGTACTGAAAATGAAAATGTGCGATCAAGGCTCAATCAAACGGAGCCGATCGTATTGCATGTACTGAAAATGAAAATGTCTGTGCGATCAAGGCTCAATCAAACGGAGCCGATCGTATGTGGGCACGCCAGGTTCAACCTCATAATGAAATGGGGAACATGCTCAACGCTCATAAATGGGGAGCGGCGGCCTATGAAATTTCATGTACTGAATAATAAATTGCATCCAATGATAACTACTTAACAGCAACAAACTGAATACACAAGTTCATGTTATGATATATGCACAATGGTTTAGTAATTATATATATATACAAAGACACATGATACACCCCAAAACGTGATTAAAACGGGGAATTTGTAAGATTCACTCACCTTGGGTGCGTTGGATTGGAGATGGTGATATGCGCACGATTTAGATGAGCGGATCAACGAGGAATACTAACCTAAATAATAATGGAAAAATATATTAAATGGATGGATTTTATTAAGGATTTTAATGAGATTTTTAGATATATTTTTGTGAGTTTATGGCTATTTTCTATCTTTAAAAATGTTATTTTTAAGTATTTTTAATTGATTTTTAAATTAAATTAAGTAAATAAAAATATAAAAAAAATATTATTTTTTTAGCGTTAACCGTTGACCGGTTCGGTCAGCGAATTAATCTGCGCCGGGTGAGATTCGAACCGGCGACCTCCCGTTCGCGTGCACGCAGCTCTACCAACTGAGCTACGTGTCTAATCCGAAATAATCTCGTTTTTAATTATATTTATACACTTATTTGATTTAACCGAATTTCCTTTATTTGCAAAAACATTTTAATTCAATCGGACCGGTGCTCGTGACGGGTTTCGAACGCGCGACGTGTAGTTCATGTTGCACACAGACCACCGCTGGACTGTGTGTCTAACCCGGTTATTATCTCGGTTTTTATTATACTTAACAACTATCCGAGTTAACCCGGTTTAGTTCTTGATCAAAAAGGCATTTTATTACACAAGGTGTGCGTGTAGCAGGGATCGAACTCGGGACGTGTATAGTTTTTGTTTGCACACAGTCCACCGCTGGACTGTGTGTCTAACCCGTTTATAATTCCGATTTTAATTAATCTTATGTTATCACTGAACTCGTCTTCTTCATTACGAACGCAAACATCAATCAAACAACCGATTCGTGATCAATTTAGTTAATAAACATGATGTCTAGTTTGAATGCATTGATCCGAAAAGTTTGGGGAAAGAAGATACCGAACAGGTTGTCTTCTTCAGAGAGTCCGGCGAAACTTGTCGGCTCTGTTTTTGAAACCTTCGGCTGCGAGAATCAATTAACAGATTTAAGGGATTAGATATGAAATTGAACTAATGAGTATTGATTATCAGTGCGTTGGAATGTGCATACCGATAATTAACGAGTTTCCGGCAATTCCAGAAGTTTTCCGGCGAACACAGAAAGTCCAGCAATGCCGTCTGTGGTTGATTATGAGCGATGGGTTAATGTTAGTAAGGTTCTAACAATAGATTGAAACCGTAAAGTAGGAGTATTTTACCGGTTTGAGTTGAATACGGTTTTCCGGCGACTTTTGCAGAGAATTCCGGCGAGCTGCTTTAGGCGCTCTGATGGTCTGAAAATGCGACGAAAAGGAAATGGAGTGTTGGTATGATCTCTTTGAATCGCGAGAATGGTCTGGAGCTTGTGTAATTCCGAACTTGATGGTTTTTCGGTTTTAAGAATCAACAATGATGAGTCTTGAAGTTTAATCAATTTCTGATTGATTAGAAACCGTCGTGCATCGGTTATAAACTGAATGTGTGAGGTAAACAATCGATTTGACGCTTGGTTTGCCGATTACCGTTTCTCAGATGGCGCCATCGGTTATAACTGAGTTTGTGTATAAGATTCATTTGTGTTCCTAGAGTTAGCAGAAAACACAATGTGGCGGAGTGGTCTAGGGAGTGAGTGTTAAGTTGTTGAAGAGTCTTGGCTGACCCGGGTTCGAATCCCGGCAGCTTCATTATTTTTTTATTTATTTTATTTTAACTTTTTATCAAATATAATTTTTATAGTTTAGTTTATTTATTAATTATGTATCGTTTTAACTCAAAATAATCATAAATATTTAATGTAACTTTTATAACTTGATACTTGATTACAAAACGGAGCGGGTTTTGAAGACCCGATTTTTACAAATGTTACAATAACCGATGTCGAATTTAGTTCACGCGTTTTAGTAAAAAAAAACGGTCGTGATTCGCGAAATCTTCGGTTTTTCCGGCGACTGCGGATTTGGGCGCGCTGATTCCTGATTTTGAGTTTCGGGTTTACTTAAATGTTATTTGTTTCTGTATTTGTTACAAATGGAATGTGTGGCGGGGTGGTGTGTTGCGCGTTTGTTGAAACGGGTGACCCGGGTTTGAAACCCGGCGTCCCCTTTTATTTTTTTATTCCTTATCTATTATTAATTTTCAATTATAGATTTTAAATTCTAATTTATTTATTAATTATGTATCGTTTAAAATTAATTTGAGCATTAAATGAGCAACGAAAATTTTTAACTGGATATTCGATTATTAATAAACGAAGCGGGTTTTGGAAACCCGTTTTTTGACGGATGTTACAATGAAGATGCAAGGTATGTCTTAGACTTGTTATGTGTATTGGGGACAACACACGACTTTTCGGCGGGTGGTAGGAATCGTTAAACGATTAGTTGTAAGTAATTTTAAAAACCGAAAAATTCTACAAAAAAAATTATTTTTATTTATTTTTAGGAATTTTTATAGCCTAGATTCCTTTTTGTAAAAAGTGCATGTTTTCATCCATATTTTCTACAAAAAAAATGAAAAATAAAAAATGAAGAAAAGAAGGGCGTCAGCGACGGGGCTTCAGGTCGTCGCGGACAGTGCTTGTATGGGGCCGTCAGGTGCCAAACTCCATAGACAGTCAACTAAACCGTCGGACGGTTTTGGCATTTTCAAGGGGTGTCGGCAACGGGTCCTTAGGCCATCGCCGGTCGGTGTGTCGATTACCAGCCGGGACGCTGGTTTGCTTTTGGACCATTATTACAAACCCAAGCCACTTTTTACCTATTTAAACTTGACCTGAACCCCGTTTTAACCACATGTGTGACCCGAGAATCTAGAAATCTGATCCTTAAGTCTTTAGAAACCACAATATCTCTGCGTTCCTCTCTCATAGCTCATTTTTTTCCACTTCATCTTCTTCCATACTCCCTCAATAACCCTAAACCTTCAATCTTCCATAACCTCTTTAATTCTTCACCAAATCCAGGGATTCTTGAGCCTAGTTTGTGTAGTTTTTCAAGAGGAACAAAACTCCTATCGTAGTTTCCATCAATTCTTGCTCGTTTGCAAGATTTTTGAGCTTAAATTTTCGGGTTTTTAGCAAGGCTGTTCTTCAAGTTTTGATTTACATCTTTTCTTAGTTCTTCTTAGTATACAACATCAAAGGTATGAACTTTACTTGAATTTGAGCATGATTAACATATGGTTTGTTAATTTCTTCCAAAATTTTGAACTTTTGTTTAAGAGTAAGTTGCTTATGATAATGTATGATGTTTTAGCTTGAATTTACGGGTAAACACTTAATGTGGGTGGGGATTGAACATGCAACAAGTATGGTGATGTGATTACACTCATTTGTTTGCAGGATTGAACATGAACATGATGTTGAACCTTGTTGAAATCTTATGAACTTAGGATAAAACATGAAAAATTAATGAATAATTGTGGTACAACATTGCATGTTATGTTCAAACTTTGATTTGAATTGAGGTTTTAAGTGATATTGATTGTTCTCTTTGCATTGTTGCTTGTAGACATGGCAAGCCGGAAAAGAAGCAAACCTTCGGTCAAGGCTCATCTTTGGGAGCCAGTTCGTCTTCGGGGCTAATGCCAAGGAAATGGGAACAATTAAGTAGTGTGGAAGAATATGATGGAAGGTTGTACAAGCAAGATTGGGTTTGGAAAAGATCAAAGACATGGAAGATAGTGAATGGTGTAACCACTACCATTCCGAAGAGGGTTGTACCTGAAAGGACGGTGAACGTGGAGGAGTTCAGGAAGATTGGTATCGTCTAGATGTTTGAGAGGATCGGTTGGGTACGGGTTTTGGATTGGTGCGAGGACATCACACCAAGGGTGTATTTGATGGCAGTGTACAAGTGGTTGGCCTCATTGAGGTTTATCAATAAGAATGGTCCACCGAACACGTGGTAGTTGGTCGGTGACACTGGAAGAGGTCAAATGGTCATGTCCTTCCAGACAATGAACTGTATTACGTGGTTCGATTCTTTGGGGGTTGATGAGTATTTCTACTACAACATTGACCACTTCTTAGACAATAAAATGAATATCGCGGATCTAGATGGCATGGTTAGAGCGGTGTTACCCTTTTCAAATGGTGGGATGGCATTAAGGAGCCAGTTGTCGATTGAAGGGAAAATTCTTCAACCCATTTCTCTCGAGAACATTTTGGTCAGATTTGGAGACCGCGGGCTGCTAAAAGAGCCAAATTGTTGGGTATTGCATTCGTTGTTGTTTGGGTCGAGTTGTCGTGGTGACATATTGTTATGATGAATACGTGGGATACCCGTGAGGCTTATGCGCGAAAGATGATACCGCATGTTCGGTTGATTAGCGCCATGATTGTGCAACAAAATAAGTCATTGGCAGAATCATTGTAGGTCTCGAAGTACCGTGGATCAGATCTGCTTCGGCTCAATGAAGCAACACTGAAAGATACGGGTTCAAGTTTATGGTCACCGTTACACGGTGACGGATGACCAAGGTCACAGTTTTTAGTATACTGATCCAAGCGTGGCACAAGAAGCCGAGAGAGAGGAAGAGATGGTGGATGAAGAGAACGAGGATGAGCCTCCCGGTCCGAGGTGAGCACGTCAAAGGTACGCCCGACCACACCTGTCACACCCCGGATTTCGAACCCCGAAATCCAAACACCGGTGGGCCTGGGTGGGGAGTATCGTGACAACAGTTGATAACGTCATAGTCAATTAAACGTGGCACAACAGAAGTCTTGTAGTAAAATTACTATTACAAACCGAATGTTCGAAAATACAAAATAATATACAAGCTTGTAATAGAAGATCCATAGGCGGATCATAGAATGTACAAGAAAGAATAGAAAACAGAATTTAGGCAGATCTAAGGATTTACAAGAATCCTCTTATTCTCTACCAAGCAACTTCCGGCTTAATTTTGTGTGTACCTGCAGAGTAGTCTTTAGAGGATACGTCAGCTTACGCTGGTAAATACACCCAACTGACTCATTTTGAAAATATTAAAAATGATTTCAAGTGCAAACGGCACAAAATCTTTTATTATCTTAGGAAGGTTAACCATGCAATAGACCATGCAACAATAATTTACCATATCCCAAGCCCTTACAGGGGAAATTAGTTGAGAGTATTTACCTGAGATTGCTTTCTTCTTTTATTTTTAAATAACTCAGTCGTATACAAAAGTACCGAGAGCAGATAGCTTTTACCAAGAAGGCTCTAGTCTGGATTATGGCATAAACTAGCCAATTAAATACTAACGGTTGTATAAACCGAATAATGTTCATGATCATTACGTATAATGCTTGATTAAACGATGATCAGAGAGAATGTAGTTTAACCCGACAAGTACTTGACTTGTATAATATCGGTAAACTATAAACATTCTGGATTTTGAACTTAAAATGATAAGGTTAAACCCGTTACAGTTGAATTCTGTAAAATAGTCACATATACATAACTGTGCGCATAATAGCGATATCGGGTAAACGGATAAGTTATGGACAAGTTCTATATGCCATTATACTTTTAAATAAGTTAATATATTAGTAGGATATCAACTTGTATGCCCGTTGAGGTTTTAAAACGAAATTATGCCTTATAGGGCCATTTCGTATTGTATAAAAAGAACTTAAATAAAATTTAAGTTTATGATCATGAGTATTTTGGAAAAATAATTTATTTATGATATAATATCAGTAGGATATCAAATATATGTGTATTTTACCTTTTATGACCAAACTATGCACCAAAGGGGCATTTTGGTCATTTTACATATAGTTTATAAATTATTTGGGATTCTGAGTTTATAATAAGTACCTACTGTACATATGTTTAAAATAAGTTTTAAATACAGTAGGTAACAAGTCTTGGTCCACTAATATGGTTTAAAACCATACTATGCGCCGAAACGGCGTTTATGTCGGTAAGTGACGTCTTTAAGTGATGTTTAGGAAAACTGATGTTTGGATCAGATTAAATGCTTAAAATATGTTAATTAATATAGCATATCGGTAAGTAAGTGATTTATCTCGAAAAGATTTGATTAAAACTATTTTATAAGCCACAGGGGCTAAAACCGTCATTTATCGACGTAGTTTAAAGACTTGTTTAGAAACTCAGTTTATAACTTGGTTTAATATCCCAAATAATCATACTTATGATATTACATTAGTAGAAATTCATTTTCAAGTGACCATTTGAAACCTTGTTTTATGCAAAAATGACATTTTGGTCAAAGATGGCATAATTATGGAACTTGCGCATAAACTTGGATTCTGATTTTGATCATGTAATATAACCTCAGAGGGCTATGCAATATTATATTATGATCATAATGCAACTTTAGATAAGTGGGTAACTAATCTAAATCGGGCCAGAATCGAAAGTCAAAGCAGAAGTCAAACCTTGCGACTTTCGGTTGCGAACCGACCCTAGAACTGAAATTGACGAGCCGAACATGTTCATACATGTTCTAATAATTATTACCAACTTGTTTAAGTGTCAAAACAGGTTTCATAACACATATAAGATCAATTTATGATTTTTTTTTCCGAAAAATGGCTGTTTGACTTTTTAATATCATAATTTTGACCCGTCAATTGGTCTAGCAAACGTGATCTTCAGGAGGTGCCCTTTTAAGGATTAACACCTACCTTATTACGATCACTTAGCTATGTACATTTTGAACAATGGCTGGACCATAATGGTCTTAAACGAAAGTCAAAGCGTTTGCTGTAAAATGCTTGACTTTTGGCTATAGAAGCCTATAAATGAAAATGAAAGAGTAAGGAACACTTTAAGAGGTTCCTACAATGCAAGAGAACTAATTTGGATGCTCCTTTCAGCTAGGAACTTCCAGAGGAGGGAGAAGAGTTATGTTTAAGAAAGGTGCAAGTTGGAATAAACACTTGAACACCTATTTATAGTTGGAGAGCTCAAAAGAGGTGAAGCCAGGTGTTTAGGGGTGTAAGAAGAAGCTTACAGTGTCCCAAAACGTGGCATAGCTGATTAGGAAGGCAATGGTTTCGGTTTAATGGTTTTGGAGCTTTGCTTGGGCTCCAAAACAAACTTTCTGCTGCAGGTCTGTTCTCACGGGGCGTGAGAGACACAAGCCGGGTCTCTCGCGGCCCGCGACGCCGCTATTTCAGTTTTAAAATTTGACACTTTGGCCCCTAAACTATATAAAGCTTATAAAAACGATTTTAAATACTATTTTGGTACTTTTAGCTCTCTGTAGCCAATACTTGGCATACCCGGGATTATGCCCGGGCATTATATAGCTCTCAGTTCGTTAAAAGATCACTCAGAGGTATAAATTAACATATTGACACTTTTAATCCCTCCATTATCCAACTTTCACATATTTACAAAATTGAACCCTCTCGTCCAACAAATGGCACGTATGAGAGTTAGGACTTCACAAAGGATCACTCGGGGGCTTATTACAAGCATGTTGATTCCGATGTCACTCAGAGGCTGGGCATGTTGATATATCAGTCACTCAGAGGCCAAGTTTCAAGCATGTTGACGTATGAGTCACTTAGAGGCTAATGATTTAAGCATGTTGACATATCAGTCACTCAGAGGCTATTATTTATGCATGTTGACATCGGTTCGTCACTCAGAGGCTCAACTTGAGCATGTTGACGCCTTTAGTCCTTATTGGTCTTTAATAGTCTATATTAAAAATACAACATGTGTCACTATACTATTGGACACGATTTTACAGGGTGTTACATCCTCACCCCCTTAAAAGAAATCTCGACCTCGAGATTTTATCAAAAAGATGGGGGTATTTTAGTCGCATAGTGGACTCAACCTCCCAAGTATACTCAGGACCTCTAAAAGCGTCCCACTTAACCTTTACTATAGGTATCATCTTTCTTCGGAGCTTCTTAACATGTCGATCCTCGATCGAAATTGGTTTCTAAATGAACCTCAGGTTTTCATCAATTTGCACCTCATTGTGCGACATTGCTAGCGATTCATTAGCTAGACATTTCTTAAGATTAGATATGGGAATACATCATGGATTCCATTAAGCTCCTCTGGCAACCTGAGCTTATAAGCTACAGTGCCGACACATTCGATTATCTCGAAGGGTCCTATATATCTTGGGCTTAACTTGCCCTTCTTTCCAAAACACATCACTCCTTTCCAGGGTGATACTTTTAGCATAACTTTGTCCTCTATTTGGAACTGAAGAGGTTTACGCCTCTTGTCAGCATAGCTTTTCTGCCTATCCCTGGAAGCTTTGAGACGATCACGGATTTGCACAATCTTTTCCGTGGTCTCCAGGACAATCTCAGGTCCTGATAGTTGGGCTTCCCCAACTTCTGCCCAGCACACGGCCGTTCTACATTTTCTCCCATACAAGGCCTCAAAAGGAGCAGCCTTGATGCTTGTATGATAACTGTTATTGTAGGAGAATTCTATTAGGGGTAAGTGGTCATCCCAACTTCCGCCTAAATCAATCACACATGCCCTGAGCATGTCTTCTAGAGTCTGTATAGTACGTTCACTTTGACCGTTAGTCTGCGGATGGTAAGCCGTACTAAAGTTTAGTCGTGTGCCTAAAGATTGTTGGAAACTTTTCCAAAAGTGAGATGTGTATCTAGTATCTCTATCGGATACAATAGATACTGGCACACCGTGTAGGGACACTATCTTGTCCACATACAACTTAGCCAATTTATCTGAATTATACGTTTCTTTTATTGGCAAGAAGTGTGCTAACTTGGTCAGCCTATCCACTATGACCCAAATAGTGTCATTTCCACTTTTGGTCTTAGGTAACTTGGTAATCAAGTCCATAGTCACCATTTCCCATTTCCAAGTGGGAATTTCTAATTGTTGTAGTAGTCCTGACGATTTCTGATGTTCAGCCTTAACTTGTGAACACGTCAGACACTTAGCTACATAAGTGGCTATGGATTTCTTCAAACCCATCCACCAATAATTTCTCTTCAAGTTTTGATACATCTTGTCACCACCCGGGTGAACAAAGTATCTTGAATATGCGCTTCTTGGAGGATTAGATCTCTAAGTCCTCCAAAGATAGGAACCCAAATTCTATCATTAAATCTTAGGATTCCATCATTTCCAAGCGTTAATTGATCAATGGTTCTGCCTAATCCCTCATAGGGATGTTAACCTCTAACAAGGCTTGCTTCTGCGCATCTAATAGCTTCTCACTCAAGCTATTTCTGAGCTCAATGCTCTTAGCGTTAATCCTTATAGGTTTAACCTTCTCCTGCGACTTAAGGCATCAGCAACTACATTTGCCTTGCCTGGATGATAGCGAATCTCGCAATCATAATCATTAAGTGTTTCCATCCACCGACGTTGTCGCATGTTCAATCCTTTCTGATTGAACATGTGTCGGAGACTTTTATGGTCTGTGTATATAACACACTTTGTGCCATACAAGTAATGTCTCCATAGTTTTAGTGCAAATACAATAGCACCCAGTTCTAAATCATGGGTGGTGTAATTCCTTTCATGCACCTTTAGTTGTCGTGATGCATAGGCAATTACCTTGCCATTTTGCATTAGCACACAACCCATGCCAATGTGCGATGCATAAGACTACAAATTCCTCAATACCCTCAGGTAGAGATAACACAGGAGCATTGCTCAACTTGTGTTTAAGAATCTTAAAAGATTCTTGTTGTTTTGGACCCCAGTTAAATTTAACATTCTTACGGTTAAGGTAGTTAAAGGAGTGGCTATTCTTGAAAAGTTCTCAATGAACCTCCTGTAGTAACCTGCCAATCCTAAGAAACTACGAATCTCCGATGGGGTCTTGGGCACTTCCCAATTCATTATGGCTTCTATTTTGGCGGGATCCACTTGGATACCACGCTCACTTACCATGTGTCCAAGAAATTGGACTTCTCTAAGCCAAAATTCGCATTTAGAGAACTTTGCATAAAGTTTCTCCTGCCTTAATAATTTTAAGATGCACCGAAGATGTTTCTCGTGATCATCTTGATTACGAGAATAGATAAGTATGTCGTCTATGAAGACAATGACAAACTTATCCAAATACGGTTTGCAGACTCTATTCATGAGATCCATGAACGCTGCTGGTGCATTTGTGAGCCCAAAAGGCATCACCAAAAACTCAAAATGAACATAGCGGGTCTAAGGCTATCTTAGGAACATCTTCATTTCTAACATTCAGTTGATGATATCCTGATCTCAAATCTATCTTAGAAAAATAACTAGCCCCTTGATGTTGGTTGAATAAATCATCGATCATGGGCAGAGGATATCTATTCTTAATGGTTAGCTTGTTCAGCTACCGGTAGTCGATGCACATTCGCATCGAACTGTCTTTCTTCTTTAGAAACAGAATAGGAGCTCCCCAAGGTGAGGAACTAGGCTGAATAAAGCCTTTCTCTAAGAGTTCGTCTAGTTGAACTCTTAGCTCATTCATTTCGGTTGGAGCTAGCCTATATGGGGCTCTTGCTACGGGTGCTGCTCCTGGTATGATATCTATTCTGAACTCCACTTGCCTATCTGGGGGTAGGCCTGGTTAATTCTTCAGGGAAAACATCGGGATACTCTGAGATAACTGGTAAGTCTTTAATGCTTGGTTTAGGCTCATTGATGGTTACTTGTGCCATGTAGACGACATAGCCTCTTCTCAAACACTTGGATGCCTTAAATAACTCCACTTTGTCCGGCAATCCATAGTATGAGTCTCCAGGGATGGTGATCTTTTCACCAGAGGGGGTTTTAATCTCAATGAGCTTTTTATCGCAGGCAATGCGGGCTTGGTTATGAGATAACCAATCCATGCCTAAAACAACATCGAATCCCGCCAATTGCATTGGCAAAAGAGAGATAGGGATGGAATGATTCTTAATGGATATAAAGCATCTATCAAGAATGGAAGAAGCAGTTTCTAAGGTTCCATCGGCGAGTTCTATCTCATAAATTTTATCTAGAGTTCTTATGGGTAAATTTAATAGTTTACTAAACTTATGTCAACAAATGATTTATCCGCAGCCGACTCGAAAAGAACTCTAGCATAAATATCATTAATGGGGAAGTACCTGTTATGACGTTATTGTCATTAACAGCTTCCTTAGCAGTTAGCCGAAACGGTGCGTGCATTCCCCTTCTTGGCCTCTCCAGGCTTTGGATTATTATTCCTTGAATTCTTACGGCAGCTACTTGAAATGTGCCCTTTTTCATGGCAGATATAACATACACATCCTTTAAGATCTTTACATCTAGGGTCTTATGCCCCCTTCTTTTACAAATGCCACAAGGTCTAGCTTGTGGGTCAGATTACACTGTCCCAGTGTCTTCGGTTGCAAGTCTTACAGAACGGCATCACAGCCGACTTGCTTTGGTTCCCTTTGAATCCCGAACCTCCCTTTATTTTTCTTATTAAATCTATGGGAGTTGTCTTCCTCTCTCTTCCTTTTCCAGTCAGTTTCAGGCTTGACTGACTTCTGCCTCACTATATCAAGGGTGAGGGAGAGAGATAGGTCAACAGCAGACCTATAGGTACTAGGTGAGCAGCCTTTACCATGCCCTTAATCTTGGGCGCTAATCCATTTATAAAAACGCGCAATGTGTTTGGATTTAGGGGTAATTAAATAGGAAACTAACCTAGATAGGGAATTGAAATCGGAAACATATTTCTGACAATCTAAGTTTTTCATGGAAAGAGACAAGAAGTCTGTCTCTATTTTCTCCACCTCATGGGTTGGGCAGCAAGTTTCCTTTACAAGGTCCACAAACTTGGACCATCCCAGATTATACAGGTATACCTTATCTGTTGACTGAATTATGGCCTTCCACCATGTTATGGGGCATCACCCTTGAAGGATTGTGATACATACTTGACCACATCCTTTTCAGCACAGCCGCTGATGTCTACTATAGTCTCCATCTCATCCAGCCACTTTAAGGCTTCTACGGCTCCTTTTTCCCCATTAAAGTCTCGGGGTTTCACAGGAGACAAGAGTATTTATAGTACACCCGTCTTTAGCAGTAACGGGACCTATCAGCAAAGTCTGCTATCCTTGGTTCACTCTTCGCATTTGAAGAGTGAACAGAGCTCTCTTTATGAGCTGAAGATGGTGGAATAGATAGAGGTCTAGAGCGAGTGGACTCGGCTCTCTTAACCTTTCTATGGCTTTACTCATGGCCCTTTCCACAACCGCATCAATGCGAGCTTGGAAATCATTATCATTATTTATGGCTATATTTTCGGCGTCTTTGACGTTCCGATGGCTACTTTGTGCCTCATTAGAATTAGCCATTCTTCAAAGCTTTGGTTCTATATACCAAATAAAATTTCTCTTAGCCATGGTATAATAACCATATCGGCTTTTAATCATCGGATATAAGAAAATCCACTGCCTATACTAGTGTGAATAACATCACAACTCTTAGGCTTAACATATCTATATTTGGCCTAGGTCTTAATAGGACCATCGTAGGCAAATTACAATCTGGACATAGTCCATATATTATAGACAGGGGACCACAAAGTCACAATGTCATTGTCATATTTGACAATTAATATATAGCACATAGGCTTTCACTAGTGGACATATAATAGGGCACATAGGCACTATATCACTAATGGTTGTTTAGTCACCACACTGGTGATATTAGCCGGGATCAGGATAGATCACATAGGCTATATAGAATAGATTATAACCCGAAAGGGTAATACATCACTAATGGATGTTTATTTATCATCGCACTGATTATATTAGCCGGGATCGAACAGATCACAAGGGCTATATTACCGGGATCAAATAGATCACAAAGGTTATATAAAATACATCTCTAATGGATGTTTAATCACCGCACTGGTGATATTAGCCGGGATCAAATAGATCACAAGGGCTATATAACCGGGATCAAATAGATCACAAGGGTTATATAAAATACATTTCTAATGGATGTTTAATCACCGCACTGGTGATATTAGCCGGATCAAACAATCACACGGGCTTTTTAGCCGGGATCACATAGATCACAAAGGCTATATAACCAGGGATCAAATAGATCACAAGGTTATATATAATACATCTCTAATGGATGTTCAATCACCGCACTGGTGATATTAAGCCGGGATCACACAGATCAATGGCTTTATAGCCGGGATCAAATAGATAACAAAGGCTATATAACCGGGACCAAATAAATCACAAGGGTTATATAAAATACATCTCTAATGGATGTTTAATCACCGCACTGGTGATATTAGCCGGGGATCAAATAGATCACAAAGGCTTTACGGGTCATAATCCAAGGTATATACCGAATCAAATAGATCACAAGGGTTATATAAAATACATCTCTAATGGATGTTTAATCACCGCACTGGTGATATTAGCCGGGATCAAATAGACCACAAAGGCTATATAACCGGGATCAAATAGATCACAAGGGTTATATATAATACATCTCTAATGGATGTTTAATCACCGCACTGGTGATATTAGCCGGGATCAAACAGATCACAAGGGCTTTTTAGCCGGGATCACACAGATCACAAAGGCTATATAACCGGGATCAAATAGATCACAAGGGTTTATATAATACATCTCTAATGGATGTTTAATCACCGCACTGGTGATATTAGCCGGGATCAAACAGATCACAAGGCTTTTTAGCCGGGATCACACAGATTACAAAGGCTATATAACCGGGATCAAATAGATCACAAGGGTTATATAAAATACATCTCTAATGGATGTTTAATCACCGCACTGGTTATATTAGCCGGGATCAAATAGATCACAAAGGCTTTTTAGCCGGGATCACACAGATCACAAAGGCTATATAACCGGGATCAAATAGATCACAAGGGTTATATATAATACATCTCTAATGGATGTTCAATCACCACACTGGTGATATCAGCCGGGATCACACAGATCACAAGGGCTTTTTAGCCGGGATCAAATAGATCACAAAGGCTATATAACCGGGATCAAATAGATCACAAGGGTTATATAAAATACATCTCTAATGGATGTTTAATCACCGCACTGGTGATATTAGCCAGGATCAAATATATCCACAAAGGCTTTTTAGCCGGGATCACACAGATCACAAAGGCTATATAACCGGGATCAAATAGATCACAAGGGTTACATATAATACATCTCTAATGGATGTTTAATCACTGCACTGGTGATATTAGCCGGGATCAAACAGATCACAAGGGCTTTTTAGCCGGGATCACTCAGATCACAAAGGCTATATAACCGGATCAAATAGATCACAAGGGTTATATAAAATACATCTCTAATGGATGTTTAATCATCGCACTGGTGATATTAGCCGGATCAAATAGATCACAAAGGCTTTTTAGCCGGGATCACACAGATCACAAAGGCTATATATAAGGTTAGGACATAGTCCATTACCTTGAAGGTTAGTCTGATTCCTCAAGTCACACAACCAAGAGTATGCACATTATTTGAATGTTAACATAAGAGGATCTTAATGGTTGATTATAAGTCCCGGTCGCATTGACCTTAATGACTTGGAGGTCTAGATAGAAGGATAACTTCCCTTAACTATCATATATTTGGCCAAATATGTGGTCTGTGCCACCTGGCAATAATCAAAACCATTAAGATCTTTTTGGAATTATATCGCAGAGCATAAATTCGAATAAAATCGAGACGCTCGTTTTCAAGAGGATGAGTACATACATACATATATATATATATACATACATACATACATACATACATATATATATATATATATATTCCAAAGTACTTCATTAAATTTCCATAAGAAATTATAATACTTGAAACAAACAAATGAAACTGATTGTCCATGCAAAGACTAAAAGAAACAAAATGTCCACGCAGGGACTAAAGAAATAACAATGTCCACACAGGGACTACATATAGTAGAAAAGATTTCACTCGTCTTTCTTTCCCTTGACTAGCTTGGAGAGTTTCTTGAAGAACTTATTCGTCTTCTTCTCCGTTTTCTCCGCCTGTTGCTGCATTTCTTTCATCCTTTCTAAGGCCTCATTAATGGCCTCAAGTGATGGCGGAGGTTGTGGTTGTGGTTATGGCATAACCGGATACTGGTACCCATAAGTTGAATATCCAGTCGGTGGATAAGTAGGTGGGAAAGGAGATGGGTAAAGTGCATTGTGCATAACCGCCTTCATGTAGGGGTCTTGTGACCATGCTTGATAGTCTACCGGTGTGGACGGGTTAAAAGGATCATATCCAGATGTGTCTAGATATGTGGGGATTGGGTTAGTATAACCCAATGGTGGTGGTTGAACAGCAGGTGTTGGTGCTGGTTCCACTATAGGTGAAACATTAGAAGGCCACCCATTTGTGGGTCCTCTTGAATTGTAGGGTAAGAATTGGGCAAAGGTGGCAGCGATCCCGACCTTTGTCCGGCACGTACCGACATACGTGTTCCACGCTTCCTTCTTGGTGGTTCAGGTGGTGGTTGAGGTTGGTTCACCGGTTCCATGTGGACATCTTCTTGAACAAGAGGTGGTTGAGAGTGATGGGAAGGTGTGTGGGCAAAGGTGAATTGATTCCAGTATTGGTCCCACTCGTTAGGACCTTGGTAGTGCGATCGGGCATATGAGTTTGAATCGCTTGAAATTTCAATGGGATGCACATTTGATCCCGATGGTGGCATCTCCGGGTCGGAGTCCTCGCCCATAGGATGTGGCTGGTCCAACTGATTTTGATCGGCTGGAGGCGTGTTTAAGTAATGGTTGGGGTTAAACTCTTCATGGTAGGAGTGATGAGAATGGGAATGGTGAGAATGATCGGAATGGTGTGAGTGGTAAGAATTTTGGGAATGTGAGGGCGAGTGTCTATTAGAGACGAAACGTCTCGCTGGTTGCCATGGAGACGAATCTCCTGATTCTTGATAATTATCTGAATTATGAGGTTGAGGGGGAATACGCCCTGATGGTCCTCCTCTCATTGGACCTTTTCCTCGTCCACTTTGTCCTCTCACACGTGGCGGCATTTTCCTGTTAAAATCAATTCAAAAACATACTAGTAACTTAATAATGAATTGAGTAATCCTAGGTCAATGCCTAGACTCGGAAGTCTAAGGAATGTGCTAGTGTAATTTTGAGACTAAACACAAAAGGCTAGTGTTTAATTCTCTCAAACGTTGGCTCTGATACCAACCCTATCACACCCGGATTTCCAACCCCGAAATCCAAACACCGGTGGGCCCGGGTGGGGAGTATCGTGACAACAGTTGATAACGTCAGAGTCAATTAAATTGGCACAGCGTAAGTCTTGGAGTAAAATTACTATTACAAACCGAATGTTCGAAAATACAAAATAATATACAAGCTTGTAATAGAAGATCCACAGGCGGATCATAGAATGTACAAGAAAGAATACAAAACAGACTTTAGCAAGATCTAAGGATTTACACGAATCCTCTTATTCTCTACCGAGCAGCTTCCGGCTTAATTTCGTGTTATACCTGCAGATTAGTCTTTGGAGGATACGTCAGCTTACGCTGGTAAATACACCCAACTGACTCATTTTGAAAATATTAAAATAATTTCAAGTGCAAATGGCACAAAATCTTTTATTATCTTAGGAAGGTTAACCATGCAATGGACCATGCAATAATAATTTACCATATCCCAAGCCCTTACATGGGAAATTAGTTGAGAGTATTTACCTGAGATTGCTTTCTTCTTTTATTTTTAAATAACTCAGCCGTATACAAAAGTACGAGAGCAGATAGCTTTTACCGAGAAGGCTCTAGTCTGGATTATGGCATAAACTAGCCAATTAAATACTAACGGTTGTATAAACCGAATAGTGTTCATGATCATTACGTATAACGCTTGATTAACGATGATCAGATAGAATGTAGTTTAACCCGACAAGTACTTGACTTGTATAATATGGGTAAACTATAAACATTCTGGATTTTGAACTTAAAATGATAAGGTTAAACCCGTTATGATTGAATTCCGTAAAATAGTCACATATACGTAACTGTGCGCATAATAGCGATATCGGGTAACCGGATAAGTTATGGACAAGGTCTATATGCCATTATACTTTTAAATAAGTTAAGATATCAGTAGGATATCAACTTGTATGCCCGTTGAGGTTTTAAAACGAAATTATGCCTTATAGGGGCATTTCGGTAATTTCGTATCGTATAAAAAGAACTTAAATAAAATTTAAGTTTATGATCATGAGTATTCTAGAAAATAATTTATTTATGATATAATATCAGTAGGATATCAAATATATGTGTATTTTACCTTTTATGACCAAACTATGCACCAAATGGGCATTTTGGTCATTTTACACATAGTTTATAAATTATTTGGGATTCTGAGTTTATAATAAGTATCTACTGTAAATATGTTTAAAATAAGTTTTAAATTCAGTAGGTAACAAGTCTTGTTCCACTAATATGGTTTAAAACCATACTATGCGCCGAAACGGCGTTTATGTCATAAAGTGACGTCTTTAAGTGATGTTTATGAAAACTGATGTTTGGATCAGATTAAAATGTTTAAAATATGTTAATTAATATAACATATCGGTAAATAAGTGATTTATCTCAAAAAGATTTGATTAAAACTATTTTATAAGCCACAAGGGCTAAAACCGTCATTTATCGACATAGTTTAAGACTTGTTTAAAAACTCAGTATATAACTTGGTTTAATATCCCAAATAATCCTACTTATGATATTACATTAGTATAAATTCATTTTCAAGTTCATTATCATTTGAAACCTTGTTTTATGTAAAAAGGACATTTTAGTCAAAGATGACATAATTATGGAACTTGCGCATAAACTTGGATTCTGATTATGATCATGTAATACAACCCTAGAGTGTTATTGCTATATTATATTATGATCGAAATGCAACTTTAGATCAGTGGGTAACTAATCTAAATCGGGTCAGAATCGAAAGTCAAAGCAGAAGTCAAACCTTGCGACTTTCGGTTGCGAACCGACCCTAGAACTGAAACTGACGAGCCGAACATGTTCATACATGTTCTAATAATTATTACCAACTTGTTTGAGTGTCAAAACAAGTTTCATAACATATATAAGATCAATTTATGATTATTTTCCGAAAAATGGCTGTTTGACTTTTTAATATCATAATTTTGACCTGTCAATTGGTCTAGAAAACGTGATCTTCAGGAGGTACCCTTTAAAGGGATTAACACCTACCTTATTATGATCACTTAGCTATGTTCATTTTGAACAATAGCTGGACCATATGGTCTTAACCGAAAGTCAAAGCGTTTGCCGTAAAACGCTTGACTTTTGGCTATAGAAGCCTATAAACGAAAATGAAAGAGTAAGGAACACTTACAAGAGGTTCCTACAATGCAAGAGAACTAAGTTGGATGCTCCTTTCAGCTAAAAACTTCCAGAGGAGGGAGAAGAGTTATTTTTAAGAAAGGTGCAAGTTGGAATGAACACTTGAACACCTATTTATAGTTGGAGAGCTCAAAGGAGGTGAAGCCAGGTGTTTAGGGGTGTAAGAAGAAGCTTACAAGTGTCCCAAAATGTGGCATAGCTGATTAGGAAGGCCATGGTTTCGATTTAATGGTTTTGGAGCTTTGCTTGGGCTCCAAAACAAATTTTCTGCTGCAGGTCTGTTCTCACGGGGCGCGAGAGACATAGGCCGGGTTTCTCGCGGCCCGCGACCGCCCCTATTTCAGTTTTAAAATTTGAAACTTTGGCCCCTAAACTATATAAAGCTTATAAAAATGATTTTAAATACTATTTTGGCACTTTTAGCCCTCCGTAGCCAATACTTGCATACCCGGGATTATGCCCGGGCATTATTGAGCTCCCGGTTCGTTAAAAGGTCACTCAGAGGTATAAATTAACATGTTGACACTTTTAATCCCTCCATTATCCAACTTTCACATATTTACAAAATTGAACCCTCTCGTCCAACAAATGGCACGTATGAGAGTTAGGACTTCACAAAGGATCACTCAGAGGCTTATTACAAGCATGTTGATTCTGATGTCACTCAGAGGCTGGGCATGTTGACATATCAGTCACTCAGAGGCCAAGTTTCAAGCATGTTGACGTATGAGTCACTCAGAGGCTAATGATTTGAACATGTTGACATATCAGTCACTCAGAGGCTATTATTTATGCATGTTGACATCGGTTCATCACTCAGAGGCTTAACTTGAGCATGTTGACGCCTTTAGTCCTTATTGGTCTTTAATAGACTTTATTAAAAATACAACACGTGTCACTATACTATTTGACACGATTTTACAGGGTGTTACAACACCGGGAAATATCGGTAGGTATGGCGCAATTTGTGACCAACCAGCGTAGACCAGGGTATCCCAATTACAACCGGGACAACAAGATGTGTATGATATCACATATGCGGGTATTGGGGAAAACAAGAATATGAACGAAGAAGAAGACAGTGGGAGCAAAATTGGGAGGCCCGACAACAAGCTCGTTGGGCCGAAGAGGCCGCCCACTAGGCCAAAGAACAGGAACAATGGGAGAGGCAACAAGAGCAATGGGCCATTCAGCAAGCCTATATGGAACAACAAGAATTTTACCGGGTGCAAGAGTTGTCCAGACGGCAAGCGTGGGAGGATGAGCAGGAGCACTTCCGCATTGAGCATAACGCAATGGAGGACCGTCGATGGAATGCGATGGTCGCAGCCCAACAAATTGCAATAAACAATGCTAAACACATACATGACGAAGAGCGCCACCATCGAGATTGGAAGGAGGGTCGACCGTACCAAGAACACATACCTTGGACGAGTTATGAGGACCTTCCCGTGCCTACCGAACCTTCCCGTTGCTACCGGCCTTTCCCGTGCCTACCGGATCTTCCGACTCATCTCCCCATTGGCCCAAATGGGTTGCCTCCAGTTTTAACCTGCCGCAATTTCAGCGGCCGGCTGAAGGCGAAGGGGGCCTTTTGACGACTATCGTGAGATGATAGAGGCTCTCACATGATTCCCGTTTCAGCCATACCCGCCTGTTGATCCAAACGAGCGCTACCAGAGATAGTGTGCGGTATGTTTTATGTTGTTGTTGCATATTTTCTTTTGTTTTTGATAGTTTTGTGCCTTTTATGTTTTATTCTTTTGTAATCTGTTGATTTCTTTTGCTTAGTAGTAAATGAACTTTATGGGTGTGTTCCCTATATAACCCTCATGAGACCTACTCGTCCTCCCGAGCTATCAGGAGGTTTAAAAGTGCTTGTTGCATAAGCTAAATGCCACCGTGATTCCTACGAAAGTGAGTTAGGTTTGTTGTGTTGTAAAATATTTTTTCACAAAATTAAAGTTGAATAGAAATATGGCTTGGTAAATTCTTTGTAAAAATGGTCGAACTAGGTAACTAACAAGTTTGATGGTTGTGAGAAGCTTGCTTCTACACGAAGTTTGAGATTTGTAGGTACATTATGTTCGCGAGACGACCATTTTTGTTAAGAATGAGGAGCACCTAAGGAATGAGCGAAAAACCAGGTGCATACATTTCTTTTTAGTAATAAGTGGATTGTATTTTATTTTTCGGGGTGAAATTTTGGGGAGGTTAGCCGTGTCACATCCCTTGTGCGTTTTAAAAGATCTATTTCTACACAATGAGGACAATGTTGACCCTAAGTGTGGGGATGGGGGGAGAAAAAGGTTTAGATTTTAACCCATTCATTTAAACACTACACATTGTGGACAATGTTGACCTCAAGTGTGGGGATGGGGAAAATTTCAAAAATTTTTCAAAAATGTCTTTGTTTAAGCAATCTAAAAATCACAAGTACCTAAGTCAATGAGGGATGGCACAACCCATGTGGTCTTTTGTCATGGTCAATTTTGAATTAATAACATGATGGGTATTTAGGGGTGGTTATTTGGGAGTAATCCGCCTAAGAAACTTGCATTTTGTACATATCACATACCATACCCTTTATACGTGAGATTTTGAGCCGCTTTACACATAATAGATATATGCATATATTTCTTTATTTCAGTGGACCCCTAGTCATGTATTATAGAACTTGCAACTTTGATGCGTTTGAGACCATAGCCTGAATACGAGCACAAGAATGATTTAAGGCATTAGGTAAGTCTTTTCCTTTTTCACCGTTTATTTATCCTTACGTGAAATCAATCCTTTAGTCGCCAACATTGAGCCTAAACCTTTCGTTTGACTAACCCAATTAGCCTTTGACCGTTTAGCCTTTTGTTTTTAACCCATGTGTTGAAAATTCAATTTTAGGTTTAGTTGTTT
Source organism: Scalesia atractyloides (assembly GCA_947069175.1). Taxonomy (NCBI): domain Eukaryota; kingdom Viridiplantae; phylum Streptophyta; class Magnoliopsida; order Asterales; family Asteraceae; genus Scalesia; species Scalesia atractyloides. The sequence goes on from CAMTDV010000002.1 coordinate 13,895,399, forward strand.
TTATGGTTAAAAAAATCAAAAATTCAAAAAATATCATGAAAAATAAGAGAAAAATTGTTGAGAAAAGCACAAAAAGATGTGTAGTAGTTGTTGAGTAAAAGGCGAAATTTGTTACCTTTTTGTTGTTTATTCGTAGTAGTCGTTGTTAGAATAGTTGTGTTTGTAATAAAAAATCGAATTTTCATCACCCTAGCCACTTTAAAACATCCTTTTCCACACCCTTAGCCTAGCCCCGTTACAACCCAGAAAAACCTTTTGACTTGTGTTTAATATTTGTGTTCGGTGGTGGAGAATGATTAAGTTGCAAGCTTATGCATGTACGTGTTCTAATCGATTTGAGTGTTTACTTCAAAGATGCTAATAAATCATCTATTAGCCAACTTTTAAACCGAATGGAAAGAACATTGTGAGGGGTATGTATAATGTGTGAGTTTTATGGGCGCGTTAATCTTGGATAACCATCTTAAGGTGATTAATCACTTTACTGCTATATATTTTGAAAAATTGTAAAGATTATGAACCGGGTATGACATTAGACCTTAGCTTACGTCTCAAGAATGGGAAGTGTATTTCTCGTTCGACCCACATGGAAATGAAAAACAAGTTTGCTTGAGGGCAAGCAAAAGACAAGTGAGGGGATGTGATGCGTGGTCGAAAACCGGTGTTCGTTTATGTAAAAGTTTATGTTTTTACATAACATTTAGTTTCGAATAGCCTACTTTTAATTGGAATAGTGTTTTCAGTCTAATGGAGTTTAAGGAGCTATTCAGGAGCTTTACGGAGCACCGGGATGGAAAACGGGTCAACCGGGAGCAAGAAATGGGAAAAACATAAAACAACAAATGCAGGTGCCTTCGCCGACGCCCTCCTGCAAGCAAGAAATGGGAAAGGTTGGTTGCATATGTTAAAACAACTTTTATTGCTCTTTCTATTAGAATATTGATCATTTTTACTCACATTGATACTTTAAGCTTACATTAAGGACATTGAAATGCTTTCAGCCGGCTGTAATACTTCAGAACAAGATAGTAGATCAAATTTGAAAGCTTATTTACAAGAATTTTGATGGATTGAAAGTCTCTTGAAGTGTTAATAATTTGGCAACAACTAGAGGTGTAAACGAGTCTTGTTAAACCCAAGCTCTCATAAGCATATACTTATCTGTTTAATTTTTGAAAGCTCAAGTTAAGCTCAGCTCAATTTAAATTGTATATTAAAGCTCTAGTTTTGCCCGTTTATCATTTATTAATTTGTATTATTATTTTATTTATATACATGTATAATTACTTTTTATGTATATTAAATTATAATTTTATATATATCATAGATAATAATATATTTACTTACTTTTATCATATAGTTAACATTGATAATAATATATTTAGTTACTTTTATCATATAGTTATATGTATACTTAATAAATATTATTATACATATTTCAACCAATAAAGCCACGTTTTGTTGGTAAAAAATATATAATGATATTCATAATGTACATATATATTTATTATAAGATATAAAAAATTATAATTTATATAAATACTAATTATTTATATAAATACAATTAGCAACCATTGTGTGCATTGTGCGGTTGTACTGTTGGCATTAGCTATTGTCTGTGTATTAGTTGGTTGTACATTGTGTTTTCTTAGTTGTAAGAAGGTCTGTGAACAACACGTGTCCTGTGACGTGTTCGGTCTGGGTTATAAAAAGCCTTTTTTTTTCCAAGAACGATTCATTTGCAGACCATCTTCTCTTCACACAATTTCTCTCTATCAAGGTTCGTGTTCTTTTTCATCGTCACACATACATAAACCCTGAAGTTAGAGTGATGTGCGTACCTCTATGACCCGAGCAAATCCCGAGTCACATTGTGGAAATCAAAATAAACCCTAAATTGATCTTAGTAAACGATTGATAACACAATAGTCCAGATGATGCTAAAATTTGTAATAGATTCGCGCGAGCCCCAAATCCAAAAAGGTCAGTATTTTATTTCTTGTTTGTATAAATGGGTAACTTAACAATAACCAAGTTTGTCAAGTATCCCAATAAACTAACTACGAAGTTTTTCTTATCCATCTAAAGTATTTAACTTTAAGTAGATAATCTACTGTTGTTAATTTAAGAAAAATAACAAGATTTAAAATTAAGTGGTGCAGACAAAACATGTATAAACATTGGTTTCTACATGCTGAATATTTCCTTTTTCCATATGACCTAAGTTGGAATATCATGAAACTTTATTATCTAGTGAATATTTTCTTCACTATTTCCTCATACTTCAAGTTAAGTAGAAAAAAAATTCACACAAATTGTAATCGAAATTTCATATATGTTTAATTTGTATCACATAATTTTAAAATAATTACACATTTATAGAAGAATTTCACATGAATGGAAAAAAGATTTGAGTGCTTTATAGTAACACTTGAGAAACTTAGTTATATTGGATGAAGTTTCATTATATAAATAATAAGCCAGTTTAGGCAAACAGGCTAAATCAAGCTCAGTATATGAAGCTTGGCTAAATGAGCCTCAAATTAGGCACGAGTTAATTTAATCCCGCCTTGATTCGTCCTTTAACGAGCTGTTATCAAGTAGCTCAAGAGCGGTTCGGCCCATTTACACCCCTACTAACAACTTTGAATGCCCAACATCTCTTTATTCAAAAAGCTATTTCGAGTCAAACAAGACCAGTCCATTTCTGGGGATGCATGTAGCCCTAATTACCAGGTTCCAAGAAACCCACTCACTTTGAATTTTTTTTGTGAGAACCTATATCGGAAACCACTGGAAATAAATCCTGGATCCACCACTGCCCATTTTACTACAGATTAAAAAAAAACAGAATTTTCGGTATTAATGAAACTACAATATGCAAGAAACGGCATCCATCTTTGGTGAAGCAATAATAACTCAAATTCATTATGAAATCAAAAAGTCATTTACATGTAATACTGCAAGTTCTTATATGGCATCATACTTTTTCCCAGAACATGAAAACTAGGTGTATAAAAAAAGGTCAGATGTATATGAGTGTTGTATCACTTCACAAAGGGAATCCCAGAGGGAACTCGTTCCATATACGCGTCATATTCCATTCCGAAAAACTGTTTCAAGAAGAACTCCTCGTAGGGATTCTATTGTAGAAAAAACACCAAGTGATTATTGCGAACGCAACGGTTGACACAGGGTTACACAGCATTATTTGAGTGCCTACAGCCCAAATGAAGAAACCAGTATACCCTGGATGTCGGACGATACCATAAATACCAGTAGTAATTAACTTATGATGTTCTTCATGATATCTCTGGATGATATGAGTAAAAGCCTTTTTAGCAGTAAGAATCGCGACCTTCCTAACTGTTTCTCCAAAAATCACCATGTAAAGACCCAAGTTGTATATCGACTGATTTTGTTTTAACGTTGGGAAATAGTACAATTCGATTAGATATTCTGTAACTGAAAATGTCATTGCTAGGAGGTAATCTTTGCTGATTAAAAGAGACTCAGTAGTTACTTTAGATTTCCCATGACACGCGATTGCTAGAAGGTATTCGGAAATATGAAAGAAGAGTAAAGTGTAGAACATTTGTGACAATGGTCTGTGAGCAGAATCACTGAATGTTTCCATCATTTATCAAACTTTGAACACTTCTTTCAAACAGATGGAAGGTTGAACTGAAGTTGATCCAGGAATTCAATAAGGTAAATTCCGCGGTTTAATTCTAACCTGAAAAAGGTAACATGTTGTTCATACTTCATATCAAGTAATAGAGTTCAAATCACACGTAAGGTATTTATGGTTTTCCACTTTTCCCCACAACTGAGATGATCTAACCACCATACTCAATTGGATTCCAAAGAGAACGAAGCATGAACAAATATTTAGTTGCGAAGCAAGGAATTAATTTTGTTTATGCTCCAGCAATAACCGAAATTTAATTAAATTAATCATTACTAATATTCCATAGATTTTGGAGCACATGTGCGACTAGCAAAAATCAAGGCTTTATATCGACGTACATATCTAATTAAACATGGGCCCTGTGCAGTCGCCCACATGGCCACCTTACACACCCTCTAAGACGTCCTGAGTAACATGATTTTAATAATAAAACCTAATTCAAACATTTAATCTGCACAAATTAGTATACCATAACCATAAGGTGTTGGTATACATACAAGTCGTATACATTCACATCACATGACAAAGCTAACACTCCCTGAAAAGTATACGATATAGGTCATATATAGTTGACATTTCCTTGATAAACATGACTTGTATAAGTGTATATGGGTTGTATAAGTGTATCCGGGTTGTATAAGACACTCACACACATCTTATATGACTCGTATACAACAATACGGGTCGTATACATACATGTCAGGGTGTCAAAAAAAGTTTTAAGGTGTGTGAATAACTTGACGAATGTTAAAAAAATGAACGGATCCAATTAAATCAAATCTAATAGGGCAAGGGTCCTATAACTAGAACATGCTCAGATTTTATCATTTTATCATCGTAATCTAATAAACATGTATACGTAATTACGCTTTGCAATCTATGTTATGAATAAAGAAGAGAAAACATACAGAAAAGACGTCAGAGATGGAGTGAAATGAGAGGAGATCCAATGCATTACTTAGAGAATGCGTCACCGGTGCTCCGAGTGGCCGCCGATGAGATCCTGACGCGCCACCGTGACAGGCGTCCGTTGATGGAGAGAGGGGCTGAGATGGTGAAATTAGATGTGAGAGAAACTAAATTCAGTTTGCCATATTGGAAGTTGTATAAATTCGATTAACGTGCCCGATGTTAACAACATGTTGCAATACTATATATTATTGTTTATTATGACTTATGAGTTATTATAATACTTTTATTTTTGTTACTATTAGTTTTGAAATGTGAAATAAAAAGGTTCAAACCATTTAAGGTTTTAAGCAAATTATTATTATTCAAATAATTATGTAAATAATGGGATTTTTATAACAAAAATTATACAAATAATCATCTATCATCAAATTAGTATTATTATAGTTATTTATTAGTATTGAAATTACAAAAAAAAACTGAGCTAAAAAATATAAATTAGTCTGAATATAAGTTTGGTTGAAGCGAGCTTAATTGACATTCACATTTTTTTAAACCATAGAAATTTATAAATGTAAATATTTGATTGATTCACTAATATGTCAAATATAAGATTGGTTAAATGGTTGGTTTTTGCTAGTAGTGACACTAGTACGCCAATTAGGTTGTACGTTATGGGTGAAGGATAGAGCACGGGACGATGATGTAGTATTGGAGGATGGAAAAGGAACACCGTGCCTCGGTCCTCATCTTGCATAATTTTGTGAAGGGGAGGACCCCTACCCCGTTCATCCTCAACATACTTTCACCCACACTTTCCCTCTCTATATAATAGTATTATTAATAATAACAGCAGTAATTATAAAACAAATATAGAAAAAGAGGGTGAAGGGCTAGGGATGTCTATAACATAGGTAGTTGAAAAATGAAGGGGAGGTGATGTAGATGTGAAATGGCAGTAAAGGATGAAGGGAAAGGGGATGGGTATAACTCAAACTAAAAAGTTATTTCTATTGTGACTCCTTTATTAAATAAATGTATTTAACTAGCTAAGGTGGCAGCGGGATAACACAAGTTACACAACAGATCCCCTTTCGTTAAAATTGTTAAAGGAGGCGGTGGCATGGATTCTCCCGCGATGAAGTATTATGCGAACGGATTGACGCGATAGGAGGGGCATGGTGTGGTAGAGTGAGAGAGAAGACTTCGCCAACAACGGTGGAGAAAAGAACCGGTGAGGATGCGATAATCATATATTCTTTGATGTTATGGTTGGTCACCGTCGATGGTCAGATGGAAGTCACTTGAGGTTGGTCGCCGTCGATGGTCAGATGGAAGTCAGTTGAGGTTGGTCGCCGACGATAATTAGAACAAACTGTGAACTGATACAAGAAAGAGAGTGAAAAGCGGGTTAGGGTGTTTGCATTTTAAACGGGCATTTTTGTCTTTTATTAAAAGATGCGGATGCATGTAATTTAAGTTTTGAGTTGAGTGTGCATATATATAATTAGGGTTTTAAATGAAGGGATATTTATTATATATAATATTTTATGGATGCTTAAGAATGGTGTTGTTTTTTCATTATTTTAGGGGTGTTTGTTTTTTTTTTTGAAAAGTTCTTTTTGACCTCTTATGTTTGCCCCATGCAGATCACGCGCAGACGTTTGAGTCTACAATAGTTTGTTTTCTTGAAGTGATTTCATTAAAAAAGGCTCAATCTATTTACACACACCCCTGCAGCCTATATGGACACCCCTTGGGCCTAGACGGGTTGTCTAGGGCTAGAAGCCCCGTATAGCACTGATTTTTAGGAGTCAGCAAGTACCTTGCAGGGCGCATAAATTTTAGCGTTTAGGCGGGGGTCTGGACCTAGACGACCCGTCTAGGAACTTTGTTTTTTTTTTGTTGGAAAAGGGTGTTTTGGTGGGTAGATTGGTTGTTTGAGTTTGAAAAAAATAGTGTTTTGGGTGGGTAAATTGATTGTTGTTGGAGGTTGATTTTTTTTGTGGTGTAATGTTAGATTTTTAAAAAGTTTTGTTTATTGTATAAAAAGTGAGTTATCTTTTTCAATTGTTTATATATTTAATTGTTTTTACATTATATTTTAAAAAATATATTATTAAAATTTAACACTGTTTTCAACATTTTAAGATGAAAGCAAGAAGTGTATGTTGTTTCCGTATTACATTTCAACGTCGATTTAACACAAACAATCATCTAGTAATCGAATAACGGAAAACAAAGTTAAATATAACATATATAACATAAATTTGTACAACCATAACAATATGTATATGTACAGCTGAATACTAAATACAAAATGTCTATGCATACGAGTCGGCCTCGGAGTCGGGATCGGGATCTGGCTGCTGCGGCTGCGGCTACTGATGTGGTGCTCGAGGTGGTGGGAGTGGTATGGCAGGTAACCCCTCTCTCTCTCGTCTATCTTGTGCCTCCCGAACCAGCCAACCAACGAGATCCATAAGCCTGTCGACGTCGGCTCGTAAGCGCGGGTATGTCGCACCCCCTGGGCATGACCTGGAAGGACGTGCTGCGGAAACTGAGGCGCCCCGTGAGGTAGTGGTGGCGGTGGCGGTGCTGGTCCGTCAAAATCAACCGGAGGGTTCTGACTACCGCTGCCTCATCTGCCGGCGGATAGACTCGAGCGAACTGATCGGGCAGCGGCTCCGGAATCCATGGATCACCTTCGCGGGTTTTAAACCGCTCGCCTAGCACGCCGAACCTGTTCACCAGCCTCATCCCCTGCAAGGTCAGAAAACCCATCCGCGTGGACGGTATGGCCGGCTGCAAGTGCGGGTCCGACTCCGGCACAAGACCCAACGACCGGGCAATCACGGTGACGTACGCCCCGCCGTACAAAAAGTCGTGCTCCTGTCGGTGATGGGTAGAGGTGATGTACTGGGCGAGACCGTGCACAAGTGCGCACGGCCTCCTGTACAAAAGGCAATAGTAAAAAAATAAGTCGGTGCTCGTACACCACTCACGGCTTTGTCCGCGAGTGGTAATAGACGTAGCGAGGATTCGATGTAGATACTTGCACATTATATTAGCGAAATACGGAAATTAATTCATAGCAACAATAATTAAAACAATTACCATAATAAACGTACGTACCTGTACACGGATCGGCAACGTGAGAAATCCTCCCCTTCACCCTGACATGCTCCCAAGTGTCAGGGCCTGCGACCACCTCCCAAATTCCCAAAAGAGTGGGTTTATCCACCACCACCCCCTCCGTATAAACATCCGTAGCAATCTCCTCCTGCAGGTATATGCGCTATGAACGGCAAACTCAGCAAGCGTCATCGAACGCCACACACCAGCAAGCCTAAATAAAACCTCAGGCGGAGGGGGAGGACCCTGTGGCTGGGGAGGCGGCTAGTCGACCCGTGGAGGGTGGAACGTGAAGGTCGACAGGAACTCGATGAGCAGCTCCCTGTAAGTCGGCGTGCCGGCCAAGTCAAACAGACGGTGCCACGGGGAATCAACGGGAACGAAGAAACGAAGTCTTGGCGTCTCATCAATCGCCTCGATCGCATCCCAGTCGACCGCCGAGTGCGATCCGACCTGCATCCGGCGTAACTTCCCTTAAAACGGGCGGCCTCGGTGTCGAGCGGAGAACTCAAGATAGGGTGGCCGTGGAGCGGATCCACCGGCACTGGCGGGGCCTGTCGCGGACATGCGGATATGGGTCCCCGTGTATCGGATCTCCAATCTCGTCCATAACTAAAAAATAAATATTTTAAATTATATAATCTGCGATTGTATTAGAATTTAACACAAATAAAACAATAAATTATATAAGTTAAAAAAAAGTATTTTCACAGGTCGTCTATTGGGGTCGTCTAGGGCTAGACGCCCCGTCTTGTTCATCAAGAAAACCCAAATACTTCAAAATCACAGCCCTTAAACCCCAAAAACTTTCAAATTCACAAACAATCTACGTTTTAAATGCATAATACATTAAGGTTTATGGGGTAACTTTGTAGAATAGTAATCAAGTTTTAAAAGTGTTCCAATTAGGTCACTCAAGTTTCAAAAGTGTTCCAATTAGGTCACTCAACATTTATTTTTTTATTAAAATTAAGGGTTTTTTCATCCATTTCATAGGTAACCGTGGTGATGTGAATTTTTGTTTTTTTTCCCTTTCATTTGATGCTAACGTCCAGTGATGACGTGGATTTTAAATTTTTTTTTAATTTTCAATGTTATTAAAGTGTTTTTATTTTTAATAAATAAAATTTCATATATTAAATAACCCGACCCTAGCATCTTATGCTTCATTTTTCTCCTGACATATGGAAAAAATGATGACTCGATTTGAATGTTAAGTTATCTAATTGGGACAAAAACGACACGAGTGACCTAATTAGAACACTTTTGAAACTTGGTTACTATCTGTGAATTTTCCCAAGGTTTATTGAAGTATAGTTGAAAATACGTACCAGAGATGCTTGATTTCGCAAAAATACGGTCCGGAATACGGTAGAATACGTATGTGTGTGTGTCGTTCAGTATGTTCTGCTTGTGTCGTCTGTCTCTGATCGTCTAGGCTGCCATTCATATACGATTCCTTGACGGGTCGTATTTAATAAACGGCTAATTACCATTTTACCCCTGGTTGCAGCCTGTCTAGGCATAATCCAGGGGCAAAATGGTAATTAACAATGCTGAGCTGTAAAACACTTAGCTGGTTAATTACCATCAAGGATAAAAGATCCCGCCCACACCGTACGTTATGTCTAGGTCTAGACGACCCGTCTAGGCCTTGATAGTATGACCATTTTGCCCCTGATTTTGGCCTAGACGGCCAACAAACCAGGGGTAGAATGGTCTTCTTGCTAGACCAAGACAGGGTGTCTAGGTCTAGACGACCCGTATATGTACAATTAAATTTTTTTTTTTTTTGATTTTGTTTACTTAATACAAACTTTTTGGGTAAATAAAAGCTTGTTAATTATACCAAAAATTTTCTAATTGTATACTAAATGTTTGTATTAATTATAAAAAATCGTATTAAATATACAAAAAATCGTATTAGATGTACCAAAAAGCCTCATTCTTCCGATTCACAGTCGACCCAGTTAGTACTCGGGTTTGGATTCGGTGCGGGATTCATTTATCGACGTATACCATTCTAGACGGGGCGTGTACATGTCCAGCCATTGTTCTGCAGCGGCGCTTCGGTAGGTCAACCACAAACCGTTTGATGTAGGCATTGGAAACTGGCCTTCCAGCTTAATATGTATGAAGTGGTTGTTGTTAACATGTGCAAGCGTTATTGTTCGTGGTTCTCGATCCGTCATAGGGTTGATTATCGGGAAGAATGTGGAACAACCATCGATTTTTAAGAGGTGAACCACGATACCATACCTTTGTGCAATAAGAAGCCTTGCATGGGGGAAGTCCATCCAGTGAGTGGGGGGGACAATGCTCCACTGAATCCCAGATTAGGCTCTGACGATGCGTGTAAAAGTATCCTTCCTCCCATGCTTCAAATACTGGTGCCCAGATTGATGCGTTCTGATCCATCTCCTGTTGAAGGTCTTTTCGAATGTGGCTCCACGCACGTTCTCCCATACCCAAGCCCACAACCACATATCGAAACCCACAATGACCATCTGGCCTCACATCTTGTATGCACGAGATGTACGGGTGAAACAAAGAGGGAAGGAAAGGCTTAAACCGTTTGATTGTTGACACATACTCGTCGCCCACTATCAACGGAAAACGGTTATCGTCTCGAACCTCTCTTTGTTTAGAAGTCGTTGAACGGCTTCGCTCCGCTATGGGTTTTTGCGACTTGAAGAACAACTGTTGAGTGGCCTACGACGGAACATACGAGCTATGACGGGGGGCATCGTATGTACTTGATTGGGAACCCTGAGACGTAACATACGAGCTATGGCGGGGGGCATCATCAAATCGAAGTTGTGCTTGCTTTGTTGTTGGTCGTCCACGAGTCGAGTGTTGGACAACCAGTGGTTTCTTGGTGGATTTGGTTGGGGTCAACATCGCTTTAATCTTTCCCAGCAAGCTTTTTTTCCGAGCAGGGGAGTGTGACTCTAACTGTTGCCGAACAATGTTCAGCTCTTCTACATATCAACGTCATCCGATGTCAATTTACATGGCTGAAAGTTAAGCTTCCGCCAGAAGATGTCTACGTCTTCGAGTTGAATCGGATGCTCTGCACGTACGTACTTTTTCAACCTGCAAGCACACGGCAACCCATAGTTGTACCACATCTGACATCCATAAGATGAATGCAAGCGCTGCAACACGTCTAGTTTCCTAAGTAGCTCTCCACTCAGCAAATCAAGCGCTTTATGGGAAACGTTTCCACGTAGGTGGTCAAATAACGGGTTTTTGTGGTGGTTCATTATTTTTCAATGCTTTCTCGAAATCTCCGCCTTATTTCCCCGTATTGTGTTTCAACTACATCCTTGACACAACCTACTATACGGTCCAGCGAGCTCCTATCTTGGACGTATCTCTTTAAATTCGCGTGTGACTCTCAACTCTGTTTATGGTACGATGCCCGAAGTTGCGTCTCTGATCAGTCCATGCAAAGACAAACATTTGCTTGTAGTCTATCAGCCAGTTATCATACACGTACGTAAACACCCCTAAAATGTATCAATAATTAGTTAAATGTACATGGGTAGGTCATCTTTTATTACAAAAACTTACTTGAACGTTTGCAATGCACAAGTCGCTTTTGCAAGTTGCCTAAGTTGTACTCGATATGGGTATTGATGGAGACTCACATAATCTCCCCCAGGATGACAAAAATTTGCCATTCTTCTTCTATGAATGCGCTCTTGCAGTGCTTACAGATATTTTGTTGAATGTGAAACCTGCAGAGATATCGAGAGGCGTTTGGAAAAACTTTAGCACACGCGTTAATTAGGGCTAGCTCTCTATCCGTTACAATAGCACGTGGCTCCATACATTCGTCCAACATTGACCTGATCCTCTCAAGCACCCATACAATGTTATCACTACGTTCCTTGCAGATAACGGCATGCGCGATACAAAACGACTAGTTGGTGGGCGTCATACCAACTACCTTGACAAATTGCATGTTGTATACATTTGTCTTGTACGTGGAATCGATCAGCAAAACGTGGTTATGTTCAGTCTTTCTCCCTTTTATCCCCCATGTTTCATACGGATGGTCCCTCACAGCCACCATGTAAAACGGGCAATCGGTTTTCTTGCTTCCAGCTTTTCTAACCGTTGTTGTAGTATGGTGCTCACCACCACAGTCACATTCAAGCCATACCCTCCCGGTTCTTCCACCAATTTCCTTTGATCATCGGGTCACAATAACGAAACCATCCGCCTTTGCCGTTTCCTGTGCCCAGTTTTTTAGCTCATCTAGAGAGTTGAAAACTTGTAAATTCGACAGCGTTATGTTAGATTTTATGTTTACTCAACTGCACAACTTTAATAAATACGTTTTCATACCGTCTTTGTGAGGTACGGATTGCCTGCGCATGGGGTGCCTCACCACCATATCCTCCACCATTAGGATAGACTTGTTGACCGTACAAAGAATGTGTTGGATTGTAACTTTCGTAACAGTCTCCTCCATATCTATCCGGACCGTGTTGTTGCACGTATGAGTGTTCACAACGTATCCATAATCCGGAAACCCATGTTGCGGAGGATAACATGGTTCATCAACTTGGTACGAGTCGTCCACATGGGATATTTCTTCAACGGGAGGAAGCTCGTTCAAATCTAGAAATTGTCTGTTTTGATTTCCTTGTCACTTGACACAACCTCCTCTTGCACATTAGAATTGGGAACACTGGTCTCCCCCTACCAACGATATCACCATTAGTAAATTATTAAAACAACAACTAGTTTAACCTAAGAATTGTTACCGAATTGGCTTCAGGCACCCATGACTCGCTAGAATACGCCCCAAAGAAATAGTTGTCGTCCCAGTTTGATGACATTTCACCACCTTTGAATGATATCAGATGAAGTAATATAAGCCAAAGTTCACAACGGAGAGAATTCCAACGATGAATTGAAAGTTTTCCACGACTTCAAAAGCTCTCATGGGTGTATTTAACAAATAAATATACGCCTCGTCTAGTACTAGACGGCGCATATCACGTCGTACTTTGCTTACATGCATGCAGACCACTCTTCAAGACGGGTCGTCTAGGCCTAGACGCCCCATCTTGGGCTGGTCGTCTTCAACAAACGTCTACGGCTAGACGCTCCGTCTGATGTGACTGATTTGACGTTGTACGGGCCAGGAATGTGGTCTGAGAAAAGGAAACCTAGACGCCCCGTCTAGGTCTAGACGGCCCGTCTAAAGGGTGTCTAAATAGGCAGATGGGTGTGTGAATATGTAGACCCTAAAGTCTGCGCATCCTCTTTTTGATGCAGATGTGAGTCTAGGTCTTCTTTTCTCTTCTCCATTCTTTCTTTTTGTTAGATATCACAAACAAAAAAAAACCCTAGCTCCTTCTCCTTCTCCTCCCTTCTCCCCTCCACGCAGCCACCGCTCCTCCTCCACCCCTCCATGCCGCCGCCGTCACTCCCCCTCCTCCCTCCACGCCGCCGCCCTTCCTACTCCTCCTCTGCCACCCTTGCTCTGCCACTGTTCCTCCTTTACCGCTGTTCCTCCTCTATCGATGCTCCTCCTCCTCCACGATCTACCAGCTTCACCCCGCCTCTTTCTCCTTCCTTCAGCCGCAGCGAGTCCTCCTGCCACCATTCTATAACGCCCATTTCGCCGTAAGGTCCAATTGTATTATAATTTAAGCTTTCGTAACATAATGTAAAACTTTGACCAAAATGCCCCTCCTATTCTTACAAATCAAACATAACTTTTAGATAATTAAAGAGCATAACCTAATTTACTGTACCAATTTTAGACTTTAAGTTTACACACAAAGACAAAAGTATATTTAGAACGACAATTACATCCCAAAAGTATTTCCTTGACCCGTTGGCATCAAAACTTGAGACGGAAGCGTGAAAATGGGGCGTTGCGGTGTGTGTTCATTTCAAGTACGCCATTATCAAGTTTGCGATTTTCCTATCATACACAACACAAATCCATTTGTTAGTATAACTTGTTAATATAAAACTTTCAACCATCCTTCAATTCTTAATTGACCCGTAATCAAGGTCATGACGTTGAAACATTCTTTCTGCTTACATTCCTTACTTATAATAGTTTCCCCTACAACGAAATCATAGTTTTCATTCTTATATCACTGATACATAATTCATCCGATCCAACCATACGGGTACATGCAACAAACATTTCATTCTTATTGACACGTTTACAACGGTCATTATATTCGTGATTTTAGCGTCTTACTAATCATCCATTCTGACCCATTTACAATGGGTCAATGCACATACTTTATATCATTATTTATCAAAATTTATCTATGTTCATCATTTCGTGTTACCGTGCTCAATTATAGTTAACAACTAGTAAGAACATAAAACGAAGTTCGAATGAACTTACCTTTGTTTTGCGTTGCTTGTAATGAAGATTGGCTCGTATTCTCTTCCTTTACTCCTACAATTACACATTCAACATTATTTCAATCTCATGCTTTTATCACACATTTATATTAACATATTGAGCTAACCTCTCATCATTTCCAACAACCCCAATGATCTATCATCTTATCACTAAGGAATCAATACTCAAGCTTTTCATCAAACACATGGTGTGCGTACCATTAATAGAGCATAATGTACAAGTATCTTATGCATAAATTTACTAGCTCATGTCAAGATCATCAAATTTAACAAATTTCATATATCCTTTATCCTAAACCAATTCCATCTATCAAATGCTCTTTATAAGTAACTCAATACATAATTATTACACTAATTTTGCATATAATCCCATACTACACTTTATTAAACTTCATTATCCTATAAGTACAAGTGGGTTTTACCCCAAATCATCAACATAGTCAAGATTAGGCACATTACCACTTCTACATGCTGATATTCATAAACATTCAAATTCAATTTTACAGAACACTCACTGATTTCACATAACCCATCATATCAATATCACTAAAAACCTGAAATTCGACTTACTCGATGTTATACTCGCTTAGCTGATCATGAATCTTAGTTCATGCATCAATTCAGGCTTCAATTTCTTTGTTAGTTTTGCTGATTTGGGACATTAGGGTTTTCCTTTTTCTCCCCCTGGTTCTACTCGACACACACACTACTGATGTGTGTGTGTTTGAGTTTTTTGTTTGTTTTATGAACTTAAGTTTTCAGCTTGTACATATTTGGTCCCTCAATGGTAGGGTTATATCTTTCTTGACCCAAACATTTTTCTTTTTAAGTTAATATCTTATTTACATTATTATCTTTACATAATCACATATGTATGAATTTTGGGGTGTTACAAATCTACCCCCCTTAAAGAAGGTTTCGTCCTCGAAACCTGAATACTTACCAAATAAAAACGGGTAGTATTCCCGCATTTCATCCTCCGATTCCCATGAAAGATCGGATCCCTTTCTGTGTTCCCATTGTACTAAGACATGCCTAATAGCTTTGTTGCGTAGATACTTCACCTTGAAGTCTTTAATAGCTACCGGTCGTTCGATATAATTCATATGTTCATCTACCTCAATATCATCTAGGGGTACGTGAGCCATTTTCAATTGCAAGACATTTTCTTAATTGCGACACATGAAACGTTTCGTGTATATTTTCTAATGTCGGAGGTAACTCTAACCGGTACGCCACCTTCCCAATTCGTGCTAGGACCTTGAAAGGTCCTATATAACGTGGTCCCAACTTTCCCCGTTTGCGAAAACGAATTATACCCTTCCAAGGGGAGACTTTCAGAAATACACGGTCTCCCACTTGAAATTTAATAGGACACCTCCTATTGTCCGCGTACGATTTCTGTCGGTCTTGTGCCGCCTTCAAACGTGCCCGCACAAGGTCAATCTTTTCATTTGTTTTAGTTACCACATCCTTTGATGCAAGCTCTCTTTGCCCAACTTCTCCCCAACACACAGGAGTCCTACATTTTCGTCCGTACAACATCTCATACAGTGCCATTTGGATGTTCTGTGATAGCTATTGTTGTACGAGAACTCCACTAAAGGTAGATGTTCATCCCAATTTCCCCCAAAATCTATGACGCATGCCCTTAACATATCCCCCAGCGTTTGGATGGTTCTTTCTGACTGACCATCCGTTTGGGGATGATAAGCGGTACTTAAGTGCAATTTAGTACCCATACTTTCATGAAACTTTTGCCAATAACCGAAAGTGAATCGCGTATCCCGGTCTGACACACTGGATACGGGTACGCCGTGACGGGATATGATTTCATTCACAATTTTTTCCGCCATCTTTTCTGAGGGATATGTTTCTCGAATAGGTTATAAATGGGCACTTTTAGTGAGACGATCGACAATGACCCATATTGCATTATGCCCTTTCCTTGTTTTCGAAAGCTTAGTTACGAGGTCCATGGTTATGTCCTCCCACTTCCACACTGGGATTTCCAAGGGTTGTAACTTGTCGTACGGTTTTTGATGTTCCGCCTTTACTTGAGAGCAGGTCATACATTTCGCAACTTACTTGACAATATCCCGCTTCATTCCTGGCCACCAATTATTTTTTTTAAATTCGATACATTTTCATGGCTCCCTGGTGAACCAAGTATCACGACTTATGAGCTTCCTCAAAGAGTGACTCCTTTACATCACAACTCCAAGGTACCCAGATTCGGCCATACCTTGTTTTAGTTCCTTTCGCATTCTCCTCTAACTTGTGTGCAAAGCCTTTAGTTTTTTCTTTCTTTGGATCATCAGCATTTAACGACTTGATTTGAGCTCCAGTATACTTTCGAGGAGATTAGGTGTAACTATCATTCTCATTGATTTTACCCGAATTGGGGGCGGGTATTCCTTTCGACTTAGAGCGTCTGCCACGACATTAGCCTTACCGGGATGATAGAGGATGTCACAATCATAATCTTTGATAAGTTCTAGCCATCTGCGTTGTCTCGTATTCAGATCTTTCTACTCAAAAAAGTATTTGAGGCTTTTGTGATCTGAGTCGATCGTGCACTTCATTCCATACAAGCAGTGCCTCCATATTTTTAGCGCGAACAATACCGCCGCCAACTCTAAATTGTGGGTCTAGTTACCCTCATGTTGTTTTAGTTGTCAAGAGGCATAGGCAATGACCTTGCCCCTTTGCATCAAGACGCATCCCAACCCTTAATGCGAAGCATCTGTATACACAACTAAATCTTTCGTACCATCAGGTAACACTAGCACCGGTGAGCTTGAAAGCTTTTCCTTCAAGGTTTGAAAAGCCTTCTCTTGATCCGTACCCTAATTAAACTTTTCATTCTTCTTTGTTAGCTTAGTCATGGGTAGAGCTATCTTAGAAAAATCCTTAAAGAATCTTCTATAGTAACCAGCTAAACCTAAAAAGTTTTTTACTTCACTTGGGTTTCTTGGGGGAACCCACTTTATTACAGCCTCTACTATAGAAGGGTCTACCTGAACACCTTCTTCATTTATTATATGGCCAAGAAATTTCACGTCCCTTAGACAAAATGCGCATTTGGAAAACTTAGCACACAACTTTTCCTTACGAAGTGTTTCTAACACCTCACGCAAATGACAAGCATGGTCTGATTCACTTCTGGAGTACACCAATATATCATCTATGAAGACTATTACAGACTGGTCTAACATTTTCGACAAACCGATTCATTAATTCCATAAACGCAGCTGGTGCATTAGTTAACCCAAAGGACATTACCAAGAACTCGTAATGTCCATAGCGGGTCCTAAACCAGTCTTGGCTATATCGTCCTTATGTACCCAAAGTTGGTGATACCCCGATCGTAAATCGATTTTTGAGAACCAACTAGCTCCTTGCAACTGGTCGAATAAGTCATCAATTCTAGGCAAGGGATAACGGTTCTTAACTGTCAATTTGTTTAATTCTCGGTAGTCGATGCACATTCGCATTGTGTCATCTTTCTTTTTCATGAAGAGTACGGGCGCACCCCATGGTGACACACTTGGGCGTATGAAACCCTTGTCAAGTAATTCTTGTTTTGAGTCATCAATTCTCGTATCTCGGTAGGAGCTAATCGATAGGATGCTTTAGCCACCGGTTTTGCATTCGGATTTAACTCAATCCGGAATTCTACTTCTCGTTCGGGTGGAAGCCTCGATAATTCTTCCGGGAATACATCAGGGTATTCATTTACAATTCATACCTCTTCAAATTTTGGACCCCATGGTGGGTATCCACCACATAGGCTAAGTATGCTTTACTCCCATTTCGAACGTATTTGATCGCTTGAATAAGAGTGCACAATTTAGGTTTAACTTCTCTTTCCCCATGCACAGTTATTTGTTTGCCACTAGGCGTCGTCACATGAATGGTCTTACTTTCGCATCGAATTTCGGCATGCTGCCCAGACAACCAGTCCATACCAACCACAACCTTGAACTCTGTAACGCCTCGCGTTTCCGTAAAATTTATTTTAGGAAATACGTGTCGTACCACTGGATTTATTCGTCTAATTTATTATCATCATGATTATTATTTATTTAGTTATTATTTTATAGATAATAATAACAATAATAATAACAACGGCAACAACAACAATAATAATAATAATAAACAAAATGAATTCAGCGTTTTATGAAACTTGTACTTGAAATCCGATCTCGTTGGTACGTTCGGGCCACTCAAAAACGTTAGAACGGGTTAACTGGCCTTGGCCCAACACACCACCTAAACCCTAATACTATTATAACCACACTTCTCACACACTCACAGCCGCATACACTCACATCCTGCCCTCTCTCCCTCGTTTTTTTCGATCGCCGGACGGTTTCGGCCGTTCCTTCTCCGACATACCACACCTCCACCTCCCTTCCTTCTTCCTCGCAGCCCTCACACGCACCCCCTTACCCTCGCTCTCCTCCTCTGCAACCGAACCGCCGGCCACCATCCTTGTGGCGGCGCAACAGTCGGCAGGAGCCGCGTTTAGCGGCACAACAGCGGCGACGGGCCCCGTTTAGCGGCGGCGGCTGCAGAATGGCCGCATTTCACGGCGACTGCAGCAGCGTTGAATTCTGGGTTCAAGGTCGTTGTTTGAGTTGTTCCGATCTGGTTGAGTTGTTTCCGGGTTAGGTAGCAAGCCCCGGTTCAGGTCTCCGACGACAGTGGTGTGGCCGTAATGGTGATGTTATGGTGCAAGTCCGGGTCATCACAGGTCATGGCTCGTGTTTTGGTCCAAATTGGAGCAGCTAGGTTTTGTTTAGGGTTCGGTCAACTGTGGTCAACCGACAGTCAAATCGGGTCAACACTGGTCAACGCTTTTAGCTACGGTCGACTCGAGCTCGGTAAAATAGTTACGCTTATTCATTCATATTGTTTTATATATATACATATTGTTTAAATGTGGAACCGAGCCTTAAAACCAAACCGACTAATAGTCGAGTTAATATTATAAATGCATAAAAAATGGGTTTACAAGATTAAAAGTGGAGTTTTAATTGGAAATCGTAAGTTACTTATTGTCATCGAAATTGTGGGTTTTGAAAATATAATGGCACAAATATTAATAATGACGTTCTCACATTAATATAACGTTTAAATCGCGGAACCGAACCTTATAACTTTAAATAATTATACATAGAATTTTATATTCACATACAGATTCGTGTATTGTTGAGTTTTGAAATTTTGATCGACACTTTGATTGTCGCGATCGCCTTAAAACAGGGGAAACTCTGCCCGTTTCTCGTCAAAACATATATGTATTATATATGATATATATGTATATATATACATTATATATTTTTCTTTTTCGTCAATATGTATATGTGCATATACAGTCTATTTTACCTTTTCGACAAAATATATATATCTATATATATGCATATATCTATTATACCTTTCTTCGTCAAAATACATATATACATATATCTATCATACTTTCTATTAAAATATATCTATATATATATATATGTTATACTAATCGTAAAAGTATACATATATGTTTACTATGTTATGGTCAAACTAAATATATATATATATATATACACTCACTATATATTAGCGTAATATATACATATGTACCACTAAATATTCGCTACGCTAAGTAACACGTCAATACTCAAATGAAGTTTACAAAATAAATGTTAAGGTATATTATTTTAATAATACTCCTTGAATCTCTAAACACTTTAATACTTTACAATTGCAAGATACGACTCGGATTCTTCAATGACGAAAAGGGCTACCTCAGTGTCCCGTCCTTAAACTCATCAACTCCTCTCGAGATTCCCAAAGGAACTTGTAAAAGTGAGCATACTCGACCCCTTTTTACACTTTAACGCATTTTGGGGTGAAACATGTACAAATTAACAAATTTATATTATACGATATTAAATATGTTCAAATTACCAAATGTATTACCAGTTATGCTTAAGTGAGTTATACGTGTTAGTTCAAATTCGTCTATTTCATGCTATTTGTTATGCTTGAGCTTGTTTACGCTTATTTGTCTCAACTCGTATTCACATGTTATTATTATGCATAAGATGCCATGTATGCTAGATAAAGAATTCAGTTATATGCTATCGTTATGCGAAAGTCGTCTACCTATATGTGCAATTTGATTTGATCATACACTTGTCGTGATTAAAACAAAGTTTTATACTTATAATTATTTTCAAACTTGTATGCTCGCCAATACTTTTGTGTTGATCCACGATTTTAATACATGTTGCAGGAAAGCCGATGATGCAAGAAATCAAGTTAGGAAAGCTTTAGAAACACACCTTAAATAAATATTATGTTATACTTGTTTACTTTATTCGAAACTTTGTATTTGAATTCTTAGTAATTATGAAATTGAATTTAATTATATTGTCACAATAGTGTTTGATGCTTTTGAACAATTTGCTCGTCTCATCCCGATGTTTCCGTCATCGGTTGGGGTGTGACAAACTCCCCCAAGATCATGGGGACAAGGTCAATATCGAATTCTTCGTCGTCAATTGTTATCTTACAACCCTTACATATTTCATGTAATAAGTAGCTTTTGCTATCGGCTATTTCTACTTCTAAGGGTATCGACATCTTTTCTATTCTGAATGATGGGTGACATATAATGTCACTTGACACAAATGACTTACTAGCTCTGGTATCAAATAATACATAAGTAGGCATCGAATTTATTAAAAATATACCTGACACAACATTCGGAAGTGACTTAGCTTCTTCAGACGATATCTGAAACATTCTGCCTCGGGCCTTTGGAACTTCTTCTTTCTTTCCTTCCTTGCCCTTCTTTGTTGAAGCTTCGGACATTCGGCCTTAATGTGTCCCGGTTGGAAACAGTTGAAGTATTTTCTCGAAGGATTAGGACACTTATAGTATGGATGTCCTTCTTGTCCACAGTTGTAACATCCCTTCTTACCCATTAAACACTCTCCCATGTGGAGTTTCCCACAAGTCTTACATTTGGGTATGCCACCCTTCGCTTTATCCTTTTTGCCAAAAGCTTGAAACTTCTGCTTCTTTGATAAGCTTGAGTTGGGGAACTTCTCAGATGCTCTTTTCTCACCTCTCTCCACTTCAACTCGATTTCCCTATCCAAGCCTAATTGATGAGTTCGTTCAGGGTTTCAGATTTAGAGGGAGTTATAAACTCTCGATACTCAACCTTTAACATGTCATGGTAACGAATTATCTTCATTCTTTCCGTTCCCACTATTTCTTGATAAAACTTCAGTTTGTCGAGGAAAGTGTTTTGTGTGATTCGTCTTTCTGGGGAAGACGCAGAAAATCTTCCTAGATTCTGTCGATAGCAGATTGCAGGCAATGATATTTTAAGAAGGGTTCCTTAAATTCTTGCCACGTTAAGGCTTGGATCTTATCTTCTCCCACCTCTTTACAATAAGCATCCCACCAATCCTTAGCTTGGAATTGGAGTAGGCCCGTTGCAAACATCACTTGATCTTCTTTTTCGCATCGACTTCTTAAAACACCGCTTTCGTGCTTGAGATCCACCTTTGGCATGCTATAGGATCAATCTCCCCCTTGTATGGTAAAGGGTTACAAGCCATGAACTTTTTATATGTGCACCTTCGAGTCCCCTTCTTGCTTTGGGATTCACTTATCATCTCTTTCAATTCTTCCAATTTACTCACCATCATAGCTTCAACCGCTTCTAGGACACGGCTTTCAACTTCTTGAGCCATCTGAGGAAGGTTGGCTTGGATGGCTTTCCCTGCCTCTTTCAAGATTCTCTGTTCATTGCCTTTTGTTGTGCTACCGCGTCAATTCTTATATTTAATTCGTCTTCCATTTCTGCCTGTACATACATTTCGTTTGTTAACCTGCCTACTTTACTTCATCACATATTAACTCATGCCATCGCTATTGCATTCTATTGATTTTTGAATTCTTATTTACTATTGTCATCAATAATCATGGTGAATCATACTATACATACATTCTAATTGCAAAGATCAAGAATTTTGATCCCTTCTGATTTACGTATCCACATCACGCATTTCGCGATACGTAATTAAATAACATAATTATTTCGTATTATCTTCTTATAGTTTAAGTTACTTTTGAAAGTTTATTGTGGCCCTAACATAAGTCTTAGAGGATTTAAGGTTTCGGGACACAACCGGCGTACTTTGGCAGGGCCCGCTGTAAGCTACGGTTCCACAACCATAGGTTACGGTAGTCATTAGGTTCTTTAACCAGAATCCCTTGACCGTAGGTTACGGCCACCTGCCGTAGCCTACGGCACCTTCAATCCTTACATTTCATACTCGTCGTAAGCTACGGTACACCTACCATAGCTTACGGTAGTGATATTATGCCAAACAAAAACAATCAGATTATTATCACCGTAGCCTACGGCCATCAATCGTACGTTACGGCCAGTATCTGCTGTGGATTCTGCAACTAATTGTACTTCAGCGTAAGCTACGGCGGACTTACCGTAGCTTATGGTTATTCTCTGCAAATTGAATCTTCCCTTTTTATTTGATCCATTTCAGAATTGGTTCGACTAAACCAGTTCCCAAGATCTTCCAACATACCATTAACTTGCTTTCACTTCTTACTAATCGTCCCATAACATGGCCTGATCGTATTTAAATCTTTAAATGAATAATTAAATGTTTACCTTTATGTTGTTTCTTGAAGCGAACACACACATCTTCGAGAGCTTTCAGTTTGAGTTCGAGCACTTATCTCATGTTCGAATCCCTCAAACCTGGGCTCTGATACCAACTTATAACACCCATTTTGCCGTAAGGTCCAATTGTATTATAATTTAAGCTTTCATAACATAATGTAAAACTTTGACCAAAATGCCCCTCCTATTCTTACAAATCAAACACAACTTTTAGACAATTAAGGAGCATAACCTAATTTACTGTACCAATTTTAGACTTTAAGTTTACACACGAAGACAAAAGTATATTTAGAATGACAATTACATCCCAAAAGTATTTCCTTGACCCGTTGGCATCAAAACTTGAGACGGAAGCGTGAAAATGGGGCGATGCGGTGTGTGTTCATTTCAAGTACACCATTATCAAGTTTGTGATTTTCCTATCATACACAACACAAATGCATTTGTTAGTATAACTTGTTAATATAAAACTTTCAACCATCCTTCAATTCTTAATTGACCCGTAATCAAGGTCATGATGTTGAAACATTCTTTCTGCTTACATTCCTTACTTATAACAGTTTCGCCTACAACGAAATCATGTTTTCATTCTTATATCACCAATACCCAATTCATCCGACCCAACCGTATGGGTACATGCAACAAACATTTCATTCTTATTGACACGTTTACAACGGGTCATTATATTCGTGATTTTATCGTCCTACTAACCATCCATTCTGACCCATTTACAATGGGTCAATGCACATACTTTATATCATTATTTAACAAAATTTATCTATGTTCATCATTTCGCGTTACCATACTCAATTATAGTTAACAACTAGTAATAACATAAAACGAAGTTCGAATGAACTTACCTTTGTTTTGCGTTGCTTGTAACGAAGATTGGCTCGTATTCTCTTCCTTCACTCCTACAATTACACATTCAACATTATTTCTCATGATTTTATCACACATTTATATTAACATATTGAGCTAACCTCTCATCATTTCCAACAATCCCAATAATCTATCATCTTATCACTAAGGAATCAATACTCAAGCATTTCATCAAACACATGGTGTGCATACCATTAATAGAGCATAATGTACAAGTATCTTATGCATAAATTTACTAGCTCATGTCAAGATCATCAAATTTAACAAATTTCATATATCATTTATCCCAAACCAATTCCATATATCAAATGCTCTTTATAAGTAACTCCATACATAATTATTACACTAATTTTGCATATAATCCCATACTACACTTTATTAAACTTCATTATCCTATAAGTACAAGTGGGTTTTACCCTAAATCATCAACATAGTCAAGATTAGGCACATTACCACTTCTACATGCTGATATTCATAAACATTCAAATTCAATTTTACAAAACACTCACTGATTTCACATAACCCATCATATCAATATCACCAAAAACATGAAATTCGACTTACTCGATGTTATACTCGCTTAGCTGATCATGAATCTTAGTTCATGCATCAATTCAGGCTTCAATTTCTTTGTTAATTTTGCTGATTTGGGACATTAGGGTTTTCCTTTCTCTCCCCCTGGTTCTACTCGACACACACACTACTGATGTGTGTGTGTTTGAGTTTTTTGTTTGTTTTATGAACTTAAGTTTTCAGCTTGTACATATTTGGTCTCTCAATTGTAGGGTATATATCTTTATTGACCCAAACCTTTTTCTTTTTAAGTTAATATCTTATTTACATTATTATCTTTACATAATCACATATGTATGGATTTTGGGGTGTCACACATTCCTTTAGCCAGCCGACAATAGGACAAAAGGTATGTATGTTTTTCTAAGAATTGTTTTTTTAATGTTATGAATTGTTAAATTCTGATTATAATGTTTATGTTAATTATTGGTTGTTAAATTATGATTACAAAGTTTATGTTAATTATTGGTTGTTAATTTTTGTTTAATGGTATGAATTGTTTATAAGTTAATTATTAATGTTTATATTCTGATTTTGCTTATGATTATGTTAATTTCTTGTGTTTGTTATGGGATATAGATGTTCATCTTGATAAATTGTTTGATTAAAGTTTTTGTTTGTTTGATTATAATTGTTGTTCATTTTGATAAATTGTTTGATTATAATTGTTGTTCATTTTGATAAATTGTTTGATTAGGGTTTTTGTGTTTGTTATGGATTGACGTGATTCGTGCCTGGTATGTTAATTGCTTGTTTGTTGATTAATAGAAATGGAGAGAAACAACAATGGTCAAATGAGCATCTAAAATGCTTATTAGAGACTTGCATTGAAGAGATAAACACGACAGAGTAGAAAATGATTGAGTATGCATAAAGACTCATGGAATAATTTAGGAAATGTTCTTAAGGAAAAGTTTGGCTTGGATTAGACTCAAAACAAATGAACAATGCATCTGATAAGCTTAAAGCCAAATACGTAAGTTGGGTGTATTTGAAAAAAAAACCGACAACATATACAACACTCAAACAAATCCTTTTACCTTAACGAACGAGGAATGGGAAGAATTTAAGAAGGTATGTTCATTTATATAATTTTAAACATGTTCCTACAAACAAAATTTATAACAATTTTTTTTACTTTGGGTTTAGGAGCATCCGAATGCTTGCATCTTTGAAAATAGTTCTATTGCCTTTTCCAGAACTTTGTGCATAATTGTTTGATGGTAATACTACCACTGGAAATTGCAAGTAGACCTTAACCCAAACAACATCTGGGTTGGATCTTCTTGTCATATTGTCCAACCACTTATGATTATGGACACCCGTTATCATGACACAAAAGATGATGCCGACACTTCTGAGTACTAATACTCGAGACCTAATCGACCTACTCTGAGCCTCATCCAAACAAAAGGTAAAAACCTCAAAACCATCTATAAACCATGATTATTTAGCACTTGATATGCAGAAGGCTCTACAGTTTTGATTAAAGGTAAAGAAAGGCCAACAGTTCGTGAATGTTATGAGAAGTTTAAAGTTGGTTGGTTAGACCCGATAGATCCTCTATTCTTAGCTGCTTTTCATATTTTGGACTGTCCTCCGACATGAGAGAGGCGTTGATGGCATTGCAAGAAATTCCTGAGGTCTTAAGAGGGTGGATCGGGATGACGGCTAAAAGGTTAGGCCTAATAAAGTAGTGAAGAACATTATCTGCTTAACACAACTATTAGGTTTATGTTTAAGACATTGATTGCTTTTGGTTTATTCTTGAGACATTGTATGCTTTTGGTTTATGTTTGAGACATTGTATGCTTTTGGTTTATGTTTTAGACATTGTATGCTTTTGGTTTATGTTAAAGACATTTTATGCTTATAGTTTTGGTTTTTTATAATTGTTAAAACATGATCATAATGAATTATAATAAGAAATTACTTCTCATCATTCTTATGTACTTGCATGTCCGGTTTTTTTTGGAGGAGAGGTTTAAAACGAATGCGAGACAATGATTCGGGTACGACGGGACATAAATACACGTTAAAGTTATTGACATGATATCCCAAGACAATGCATTGAACTACTAGTATGTCTCGTGAATCATTTATCCGACTATGTGCACATTTTAGAGTAAATTATTCGTTAGAGGATAGTAAACATGTATCGGTTGAGGAGAAGATGGCTATGTTTTTTATGATAATCGGTCATAATCAACGTTATGTAGTTATCAAGCGTAGATTTCAACACTCAAAGCAAACAATTCATAAATTTTTTTATTAAGTCTTGGATAAAATGATGCGTTTTGCCAAAGATATAATAGTGTCAACTTTTTTCAATCCAAATCCAAACATACCGGGATATAACAAAAGGCTAGGACGGATTTTTAAAGGAGTGGTTGGTGCACTAGATGGAACTTTGATACATGTTGTTGTCCCTACTAGTAAACAAGATTTATATAGAGGAAGAGGAAAAGGGGATTGTTATCAAAACGTATTAGTAATTTGTGACTTCAACATGATTTTACGTTCGTCGTGGTCGGCTGGGAAAGGGTAGCACATGATGCTAGAATATTATCAGAGGCATTATCAGATCCACATGCACCATTCCCGTTTCCACCACAAAGTGTGTTTATGGTTTGTTAAATATTCGTAACTTGGTTTACTTTTCTAATTAATTGTATATCTTTACAGACAAGTATTATCTTTGCAATGCCGTGTATGCACACACACACGAGGATTTATGGCTCCATATCGTAATGTGAGGTATTGGCTAGGAGATTTTCGCCGAAGACGTGCATTGGCTAATAAAAAGAAATTTAACCATGCTCATGGAAAACTTCAGAACATAATTGAGTGTGCTTTTGGTGTCTAGAAAGCAAGATTCCTTATTTTGAAGAGGATGACACCATTTCCATTGGTTACACAAAGGAACATTACCATTGCATGTTTCGCGCTACATAATTTTATAAGGAAAGAGGGTTTAAGCGATGAATTGTTTACAGAATACGATCAACCCAATATGTCGTTGCATAATACGCAAGTGCACGTTGATGCTGATGAAGACGAGGTTGAAGCACATGGTACTGCATCGGATTAGGAATATATGACTCAGTTACGAAATGAGGTTGCTGAGTAGTTAATGCAAAGCATGGATTAAATGATTTAAAAAATAATTGTCTTTTATGAATATTATTTCAGTATTGAATAACTATTATTTAAGTTTGAATGTTGAAAAACTGTTTTAACTTGAATAAATCAATTTATTTATATTCCATTTTACTTTAGCAGCTTGCATAAGTTAAAAAAACAAACAATCTTCTTCTTGCAGACTGCAGAGGTTTGGTCCACCTCTTCTGCTACAGATGTTTGTAGATGTGGTCCGCAGTCTACCACGTTTTACCTCTGAAAAAACAAACAGCACCTTACCTTAGTGTGCGTTTTACACTTACACTCCTTCAAGGTTAGTTAGGAATTATTTCCTTTTCCTGTAACCAATTTACGTTTTATACACCGTGACCTTATTAAAGTTAGCATACAACCCCTAAACTTTAATTAAATCTAACTTTACATTTAAACGTTTTTACTTAACTGGGTGGTTTGCTTATTTGGACGTGTTAAAAATTATTTCTTCTATCGTGATTTCGACGCCAACTTTTATACGTGGGTTATGCTATCGTTTCGTTTAGTTATTATTTTTAATGATAGTGTTTCGTGTGCGTCGGTCCGTCTATTTCTTGTTCGGTTGGATAGTCCCTCAGCAACGCACAAGTCCTAAAGTAATACTAAAAACCAAAGTGGGTGGGGAATTATCCTATCGGCTTTGGCCCCTCAACTTTCAATAATGACACTTACACATGTTTTCATCCAAAATTTTCAAGTTATTATATGTTTTAACGTCACTACAATGCTCGTGGCGGGTAAAATTACTAATGTATAATTATTGGGTATTGTAATTTTATTTATTTGTCTTTGAATGCTACTTACAAATATTTCTTGATAAATACGGTGTGGCTTGAAAGTGACAAATTTAAAAAGAGGGTTTATAAAAAAATAAAATAGACGGGGAATTGTAACATCCAAAATCGAGAATTTCATTAACTTATGAAAATCTAAGTTAGAATTGGATGGAAAGAAGTGCAAATGTAATTCTAAAATAGTTTTGAAATAGCATTATTTAATTTGGTGGAAATACCCGTCGAGGTTGTAAGATTCCTTTCGAGTGTAGTTGTAAAATAATATTAATTGCTTAGAATTAGTAATTGAGGAATATAATTTGTTGTGTAATAATATATTTTAACGGTGTGTATTTTAGTAATATAAGCTGAGAAATATGACGGGTTTGCTTCAGGGAAATATTGTTACCGCATCTTGTGACTCACCAAACTTAAATAGGCATTGTTGTAAGAATCAAACTTTAGGTGTATATTGCAATTAGCCATGGAATGTATTAAAGGTCATATTTAGGCTCATTTGTTACAAAACTATGGCTGGAGTTAGAGAGATAAATGCATAGAACAAGAGAGAGAGAAAGTGGTGGTCTAATAGTGGTCCGATGGCGGTTCGCGGCGGCCGGTGGTGGACGGAGTTGTGGGTCTCAACCTGAAACCATTTCTAGATGATACTAGTGCAATGGTAAGCTCTGTTTACTCATAAATCCTAAGTTGAAGTTGTTTATAAATGTCAAAAGGGTAGATTCGTTAATTTGAATTTTGTTTTTATATCATGTGGTCTAAAAGAAATAGTTGTTACTGGAAAACCGACTGTTGGATCGATCCCAAATGTTTACAGTAGCTTCCTGACATATATATTTTAACATCCAACGGTTGCAAATGTGAAATATATCCTGGAAGTATGAGTTTTACAGCAGCTGTTTGGATTTTCGGTATAGAAAATGTAGCTGTAAAGAATGAGTTATTCCTAGAGATCCGACCGTTGGATCAAGCTGAAATTTGGTCAGTAGCTTCCTATGACATGGGTCATTAATCCTATCAAAGGAAATTCCGATCAGATGTTTGTAAGTGTGGTTTAGACACTGATCAGTTTGTAACAGTTTGTTTGTGCGAAAATTAGGAACTTGATTGTGTTGCATGGATGCTCAAATGGAGTTGTATATGCAATGTGATACCGGAAAAACGTTTGTGATGCAAAAATGAACAAAACTACATATGTGGATCTTGTTACATGTTGGCTACAAGAAAATTCGCGTACATGATCCATACAAAGAAGGCAACGAAAGCTTGGGAGTTGACGAGACAGATTGAAAATAGCAATATCATAATTTCCTACGGGCAAAGGTGAGTGGTTTATATCCACTTTGGTATGTATTGTTAGTTTTGGTTTCTTTTAGTTACGAGCGCATAATATTGCTTATTCGATTATATATGTAGAAAGTCCATGTTGTTTATTGATTTTTAAGATCACGTAGGTCCTTTCTCAATACCGAAAGTATGATATAAACTATGTAGTATTTCACTGGTCATATAGATCAAACATTCTTGAAGCGTAGAAATGTTAAATGGTTATTTACGGACTTCGTTGGATAGATTAGTGGAATCATTCTTGATTAGCACGATTGTGTAAGTTAATCTTACTTCTATTATAAGAATACATATAAATTATTAGTATGTTTGTCTTTTAAACCCGATAGATTGTATTTTTGGTTTTTATGTCTTTAAGAAAGTAAGAATGGGTCGATTCGACCCGGTACAAGTATAAGCAAATTTATTATGTATTAGTAAGTGATCTCCAATCAAAATACTATTGTTACATAATAAGTTTGATTTGTGAGACGTGTGGGAATCGCGTAAGGATGGGTAAGTCATGATAGAATGAATATAAGTATGTTCGTATTGGGTGAATTGTATGTTGGTTATGGTTAAAAAAATCGGACACAATAAAATGGATTAAACAAAGGAAATCAGTGTTGGCAATACAGTAGACGCGTCGCCGACGGGGCACCCCTCCATCGCCGACGGGGTGCCCTGCCTCCGACGCCCTAAACTTCTATCGACCGCCCTTATGCCTGACGCTAAAAAAAATAATACAGGCTGCGTCGCCGATGCCAGTTAAGCCCATCGGTGACGCGATGTCCGAACTTGGTGTCCGTTTTCTTGTTTCGCATGTCCGGTTGATCCTAGTTCCGTCCGGGTGGTTCCCCCGCAATGTTCCTTAAATCCCGTTAAACCTGTGAAACTCAAAATACAACAAAACATGTTTTTTCTAAACTCAAGTACATGTAAAGGTGCGAACTTTAAATACGATTAAACACTGGATTCAGCCTCGCATAAAGGTGCGGGTAAGGATGGAACTAGTAGGCGAGTGCGAATCGGAAACTAATAATGATTTAGGTCACATAAGCGTGGGTCATGCGTATATATCTGATTATAACTCACGTGAACAAATGCATTAGATGTATTATACACGTGAAAGGAAGGAACTTGTTCAAGCTAAGTCCATAGGTGGTTAGTTTTCTGTGCGGGATTAAGTATGGTAATTGAATGTGAATAAGTAACGTGTCTTGTATGTAAGTATCTACACATGGTATTATAATGGGTGTAAGTAGTGTTAACTTGCATGTGCGGCGTATGAAGAGGACACGTAAATAATTAAATGAATATATGGAAGTGTTTACACGTATTGTTATCAAATGGATGTAAACTAATGGTGAATGTTTATGTGAAAAATGTGAGTTTTCAATATGTTAAGATTACTTGTTGCTAATCGTATTGCTTGAGTATAAAATGGAACTGCAGGTATAAGAATGATGGTCTCTCGAAGAGTTGAGGGTGGATTCAAGTGAATGATGTTGGAAGAGTACTCAAATGAAATAGCTTACGTAGTTAGAATGCGTTATGGTCGTTTAATTATATGCATTAAATATATATATATATAATGCCGCCATTTACTAATGGGTCGGTTGTTTATCGTGACCACAGGTTACATGGATCATTATCATGTATCACGAAGGACAAGGGGCTAAGATCGAGTTATTGAACATGGATTGTATGGAAGGGTGGTCACTTAGTTTGTATTCACATGTTATATTTAGTACATTAATTAAAGATGAATGATGTAATTCTTTTAAATGAATCGTTTTTAAATGATTTTCAAGTATGTTAGAATATTTAAAAAGAAAAAAATTTTGAGGTCTTTATTTTCCGCTGCGACTTTTGGTTAAAAGCGTATTAAGGTCTAACAGGAATACCATATTTTAATGTTTAAAGTTAAAATAAACAAAAAAAACTTTAATAATAAACATATTATTTAAATCTAGCATTTGGTTATTAAAAGCACTATCATAAATAAAAAAAAACAATTTTCTTATGTTCTATGTAGGCAAACTGACAAAGTAATGGTTTGGTATCCAAATCCAAACTAATTAAAATAAAAACCAATTTTCTTAAAGTTATGTTCTTTGTAGACAAAGTAATGGTTTGGTATCCAAGCTAATTAATATTTTTATAAGTTAGTATGATTTTCTATTATAAGAACAATATAATGACTTTAAACTCTAAAGAACAAAATTTGTTTAGTCTAGTGGATAGTATGTTTCAGTGGTTCACATAAGGAACGCATGCGTAGTTCTAACCAGGGCTATCATAAAAAGTGTTGTCTCAAACCAGGGACTCATGCTTCTAGATAAGAGTTGTGAATTCACCTTAGTTTTGCTCGGTAGTAAACTTGAAAGGTAATCAGGAAAGTCAATCTCATCCTGTTATGTTTACCATTTTCAATTAGTTTAATTTATGATTACTACACATAGTTTAACACATAGTCACAGAATCACGTTGTCATGCAATTACACGTTTAAGTTAGTGTAAGTGATCGACTAATTCCATATAATACATTCAGAAATACCCGTTAACGTTTCTAATGACATATAACACTTTGTTGCAACATATAAGCATATTTAAAACGTTTACAAACACTTTCAGCTCATAG
Organism: Scalesia atractyloides; assembly: GCA_947069175.1. Taxonomy (NCBI): domain Eukaryota; kingdom Viridiplantae; phylum Streptophyta; class Magnoliopsida; order Asterales; family Asteraceae; genus Scalesia; species Scalesia atractyloides. The sequence goes on from CAMTDV010000002.1 coordinate 13,927,647, forward strand.
CAGTTTCATGTCGGTTGTTTAGGTAGTTTTCCGGAATTTATTTAAATACTAAACGAGCTCACAAAATTATGATATTTTAACACGACGTGCCATTTAATTCCCGAATAGTTGAGTATTTTTCTCATACCTGACTCTTTACACGAAAATCATTAAAAATCATTCTTTACACCTAGGTCTGATTCATAACTTTATGATGACAGTTTACGCCAAAAATCATTTAAAAATCCTCGTTTAACCTTTTTAAGGAATTCCCCTTGGAGATTATCTATACCTTCGGTAAGTACTTATATTAAAATTTTTACATCATAACTCAATTCTCACATTGAGTTATAACATTCGTAATGGGCTGTAATTCTGACGGAAAATGCAGCTTGAACCTTTGACACGAAATAAATCATTTAAAATACCAAAAGACGTTGAAAAAATGCGATTCCAGTTGGTTTGAAAGGTATTTCCTGTAAGTTCATCATGGAATAAAAAAACATCAGTTTTCAATAAGATTTGACCCGGTTGCAGCTGCGTAAAGTCAGCTGTAACTTTATGGACAGAACTCGTTTAGTCCCCCCGAACCCCATAAAAGACTAGTTTATGAACTCAGTAGCCTATAACCATAAATGACAACATGTTTTTATCATAAATTATATCATGTAGCAACTAGCTTATCACTAACCACAGGGTTAAACCTATAAACCACACTCGAGATACATACCCGAACCTATGATCGACCATAAAGCCAACAATTATGATTTTTAACAATCCAAATAATCAACAAGCTTCAAGATCTATTATCTAAACAGAAAATGCAGCCTAGATGAGATACCAAAATCATGCATGATCATTAATTTTTACCGCAATACACAAGAGTTATCCCACAATTGAAACCCTAGTGACTTAACTGAACTCACAACGATTCCGAACATTATAAACATAAAATTTCTAGCATTTAGCACCTTATATAACATTAGATAACCATACATATCAAATTTATTTATGTTTTAAAAATATCAAAGGGAAAATTAAATTTTAATAATTCAAACAATGACATATTGGCCGATAATAATTTATAGTTACAGTTTAATCAATGGCACTCCTAAGTTTTAGTTATGTTGCCAAGTGCAATCCTAAGACCATGGGTAATGGTTAATTCCCCCTTAAAGGACATTTTTTGCCACATCACTAACATAATGCCCCTTCAAAAATATGTAATGGTTAATGTCTATTTCATTCATTACTTTCCATTATTTTTCTCCTCTTTGGACATTATTCTAGAAATGTCTCTCCCTCTTCATGCCTTATAATGTCTAACGGGTGGTGTTGAGGGTATTATTAAACCATTTCATGCCCCTATGATGCCCATTACGCATTGCCTAATAGCATAATCATAATAAATTTACACTGGATTTACACTTGATATTGTACTCAATTTTGCATGTATGTTTCTTCAATTCATTCATAGTCATCATGTGAGAAAAAAAATCTAGTAGAAATTAAGTATACATGCTATTAATACTACTTTTAGTAATTAAAGTGAAAGTTAGGGGCATCATTTATCATACTGTAAGTATGGATTATTATCGGCAATCATAGTTTGGATTATTAAAAATCTAACTGCTCGTATCAAAATGTAAGTTTACAAGCTAATTATTATAAAAATAGACATGACACAATCTTATAACTTGATAGATTATTAGCCCAGGTCTAATTTAAGCCGGATTTTCCAGGTTGCCAAAGTCCAATTTAGAAATCGCAGATGAAGATTATGGTACAGTTGGATAAAGTAATATAGTAATAGACTAATAGTACTCATGGTATCTTATAAAAAGAACACCTTAGTATGGAATTAGTGCAGAGAATATCTACACAGAAACACATGCTCTCATCACTTTTTCAAAGTACAACCATCTTTTGGCTTTATAATACTTTTAAGACATTCATAGGTTATCTATCAATTCAAGAAAACATAATGACCAAAACATGAACACGATCAATAGTTTGTTGGTACATACGAAGTATCCATATCCCTAAGAGAGCGAATGTTAAGACGTAAAACAGAGAAATCATGGACATACAAAAATGCAGATATAATATCAGCCAAACCAAAATATAAACAGCTTTCAATCAAGTATCAACATGAGGATTCAGAGACCAATTTAGCCTCTGTCGTATAATATGACAAAGAATGACATATGAGACGGAAGGGTAACATGGTCTTTTTCACACGACACATAAGACTCTCTAATGAAATTTGTTGGTTGTCATATTTTTCATTATGTAGTCACATACCCAACGAGCCTAGGGGTGTGATGATGAGTCTAACCAAAATATCAACTAGTTTACAATCAGTTTGATCAAATCAGGCATCAATAGTCACAAAACAATGGATAGTAACATGTAACAAGAACAATTATTCTGAGAACAACAAGCGCTAACATTATGCTATCCTTTTGTGCACATAACAAGAACAGAAACAAAGTAACAGGATCTACATATTTATGCACTTATGGGAGGCTTATAAGAGTGCCTAAAAGGAAAATCTTAGTGCAGCTGCAAACCATTGGTGATCATTGATGGAGGAGCCCTGCTTTTTACAAACTTACTCCTTCTAGAGTTCCGAAATGGTGTCAAATACAGCCTCAGCAAACCACTGTCAATATCACTAGTTGAATACCTTGTGCTCCTGTTTCTATCCAACACAAATTCATTACTTCTTGTTCTTGTATTTACAGAACTCGGGTTTCTAACAAGTTTTGCACTTGAATTCCCTATCTCAACTCTGCTTTCTGTCATATGTTCTGAACTCTTTTTGTCACCATTTTTTTCATCAAGTTTTAGCTTGTGACTCCATAGATTACAGACCTTTTTCCACCTACTTGACATTACCTTTTTCTTCAGCTCATTTGACGGGTTCACGATGTTCATCGCACTTGTTTTACTAGTCGAATTGGGTGCATTTGAAACAGATTCGACATTGTGGTTGTTGTTGTTCTTGATAGAATTCAAATGCCAATCTTTTAACTCCTTTTCAGTAATAACCAACTTTGTACCTTGAAAAACAACATCACTTGCAGGTGAAACACGAGCATTTGAAGCAGATTTCACATCATCACAACCAAACCCTGCTGCTTTAGTACTGGAACTCATCATCGAACTCGAACTGCTTCCTCTGTTCGAATTAGAACAACAATCTGAATTCGATTGAGCCGAACCACCAGAACTCGCACCATCTTCACTTATCGAATGCATTTGCAGGTTCAGGTTCTCCATTGTGGTAGCATTTGTACCCTTGTTTACCGGATCCAACATCATGTTATCAACAACCGGGAGCATCGGTGTAAGCCGAGGAATCGTTCTCGCAATCATGTACCCATCCCAAGAGGCTCTATGTTCATCTAACGAAAACCGTGGATCTTCAACAGACAACCGATGTGCATCGATTGAAAACCTAGGTTCCGTATCGCAAGATCTTCTACCAAATCCATAATCTCCTACCTCAGATTGAGTATCCCTGATTTTTGATAACTGCCCTAATTTTGACCTCGTTGACTCATTCCATCATTGATGCATCTGCTTTGCTTCTTTTCCTTCTGCTTTTTTCGCCATTTTCGCAACTTCTGACTGAAAACCGAACGTAAATTCCTCTTACTGTTCTTCAATTCCATCTCAATTATCTCCTTCATCGTCTTCAGATCCCCTTGTGTAACCTCATCATCATCCGAAACCCTAACTTCATGATTCAACTCAATTACATCATTCGAAACCCTAATTTCACAATCATCGTGCACAATTACATCATCCGAAACCCTAATTTCACCACATTCCTTGCTCACAAACCCTAATGTCCCCGATTCAACACCCGCAACACGATCTGTCACCTTCAATTTCACCGAATCATGAACAGCAAACAGATCAGAGAGAGTATTACGAGCCCTAACCCTAACATCACACGAATTTCTCCGTAAATCCACACCAAAATCACTCACATCCTTACATCTCTCACCGGCAACAGATTTGCTCCGGCGAAACTCCGGCGCCGGCGCCGACGAAGAAGAATCTTCTAGACCGGCGAGACGATCCCGTAAGCATAATGCACAAAAGCCTGTTACAGGGTGGTTAGGGTGACGGTGACAGGCGTAGAAACGGCGAGTGCGTGTACGGTTTTTGGTGACAGTACGGGTTTGGGGGTGCGGCATCATTGACGGAAGTTGTGGTGGTGTGTAACAGCAGAGAAACGTTGCATAATTAAGGGGTTTCTGTGAGAAACTGTTGCACAGTAAATGCAGTAATTTGTACACGCTACAGAGAGAGAGAGAGAGAGAGAGAGAGAGAGAGTGATGACAAAAAGGGGTACTGAGTGAATTTAGCAGAGAAACCCTTGATAAACCCCACCCGCCATGGAAGAACATGATAACTTATTTTCCGTAATCTGGTTTAACAGTCAAATTCCGAATTTGAACCCACAACTTCTTCTGCTGGACACTTTACATCCCTCTACCTTCAAATACGCTCAATACACAAAGGGTAATTACACAATAGATACTCGACGGGTATGAGACAACATTTTACAATCGAGTGTGGGATTGAGATTTTACCAAAACCAGTCCCAACTGCCAGGCCTGCCCGTTGGTGACCCATCGGGTATACATATGTATGATCCGTAAATATCGTCTATAATGTTAAAAAAACCTTATTACATAATACATCTTAACCACATTCATCGATAATAATACACCTTAGATATTCAATTGCTTAATTTAGTATCATTTAGCTTAAAGAAACCCTTGATAGTTGATACTATAAAAAAAGAGTGTATGTCTCTTGAAAAAGTAATTATAAAACATGTATATGATGTATATGTGATACACCTGAATGTCGAACCCATAATTTTTTTACCACTAAAGTTTTTTGTAAATATTTGTTAAAACGGTTTCACTAGGTTTTTTATACTTATATTATATCTAGAAAAAAAAAACTTCGAATACTATATAACACATAATTTAATTGATTATATATAAGATACACCACTTGTATGATGCATCCTTATTAGTGAACTCTATAAGAAAGTATGAACTCACTCTCTAGGGTGTACATTTGTAATGCGCTTAACATATTCACTTAGTCAACGGTTTTTGCAACTTTACATAGTAATTGAAGTCGTTTTCGTTTTCAAGATCTTCATTTGCTTACATCGCCAACCATTTTCCTTACTTTCTCAACCATCTATGAATTAGCTTGTGCTAGGAACATGGCCATCCATAAGGTTTTATTAGCATCAACATGGATATGGATAGAAGTAAAAGCAACAACAAACGAAAGATGGAAGGTTTTTCGTATAAGTTGGGGGGTGTCAAATGGTTAATTTGAGAAGTAGTGAGGCAAGAAATGAAATTTGATCCTTTTTGTGAGATCTGGAAATTATACTCCGGTTGATGCACGTGCATTCTGCAAAGTATGGGGAAGTGTGCCTAAACATTGCCGAAATACGATGCCTCGTATGACCTTATTTATCGGAAACTTTGGATGCTAAAAAAGGTAAAAGTACCCTCTCCAAACAATCCACTCATGAGTACAAACATATATAACAAATAACATCAAATTATAATAATTTATTAATTTGAATATACTAAAAAGGGTGTTCACATTACTCATACCCAACACAACCTGACATGAAACAAACCCTTTGGTTAGTCTAACACTACACGTTCGAGTTGACCCATTATTAATAACATGTTGTGTTTAAGTTAGACTCGTTAAATTATTTAAGCCTTTAGGAAAAAAAATTATGTTATATTTTAGGTTTTTTTTTAACAAATAACAAATAACATTGAATTATAATAATTTATTAATTTGAATATACAAAAAAGGGTATTCGCATGATACGACAAAGAACACAAATTATGGTTGAAATGTTTGATACGAATGATAATATGTGTGTGGTTTTGGTTGCACGTTTCAACCTGCTAACCTGACACGGTTGACACCTCTAACACGGACATAGTTAATCACGTAACATGTTAATCTTTTAACTTTTATTAAAAAAAATAGATTAATATCGTACTCATGTCACATCCCAGCCCTGTCGAATTACCGATCGGGACGTGATGATTGTTCAAATCTTATGGACACTGTTTAATGTTTGATAATTAATCATGTCACTTTATTAGTTCACACCAAAACATCTGAAGTTGAAATATTTCAACAAAATTCAAATGAAATATATATGAAATTCCATTATTAACTTCTAAGGTAATCCTATATGACTTTAATCCATGCATCGTCAAACTTCATTCCCTGTGTCATGTGTAAAATATTTGAGTCAACCACAAAGAGCCGGTAGTAAATCTAAATTCAAACAAAAATAATTTATTTTAAAAATAAACATAAAATTCATGTGTTAAATGAATATCACAACTAATGAACAATTTACAATAAATAAAATAAACCAATGCGTGCATGAGTCTCTAGCGCCGATGAGCAAGACAGGATAAAGGTGATACCTATTCACCCATATTCATGGGTAAATAGTCAGCCAATTGACCCATAATATGCTTCCTTGACCAACACAAATACTTTAAAAAAAACATATAGCACATAAGCTACACAATGAATATTCAACGCTTGATTTAATAAATAAAAAATACAAGATTTGTGTGACACATTGATCTACCCCAAAATATTTTAAAGTAAAAAGGGGGAAAGATCTATTCACGGTTTGTGAAGATTGATCCACATATAATACCACGATGGAAATGAATTATCAAAATAAGATTACCCTAAAATATATAAAAACAATATTCTAAGCAATCGGAACGATATAAATGAGATTAAGAATTCAGGTTCTTTTATTTGGGGACTTTTATATAAAACAATATTTGATATATAAATCCTCATAAAAAATCTAAATATCTTAAATAATTATATAAATAAATGAATGTGATTAGGATGATTGAGATATATTAACATAAGATTACATACATTATTACATTTTATAAGTCTTAAATTTTGATACTAAATTTTCAACAAGACTAAAAAAACTAATAAACGAATTCCTAAACAAATTGATATATATAAATATATATATATATATATATGTATGTATATATATAATATATAAGTCCGTACATGGATAAATAAATAAACAAAGATACAATTTTGATATAATAACTCTCCTTAACTAAAAAAATAATAATTAGTCTCGTATCAAAGTACATTTGGTTAATGATATAGTAACTCTCCTTAACTAAAAAAACTAGTATTCGGAACCGCCCGCGATGTGGCGTGACATCCGAATATGATCCTTTGTTTAGAAAGATGTAACAAAAAGTAAAAGACAACTTTGCAATAAATATGATAAACGACATACCCAAATGCACAAGAGTTTAAGTCCACATTAAGTTCCATGTAAGCATTGTCCTTGATTCGATGTCGGTTTGAATATGAGCATAACAACATACAAAGTAATAGAAAGCTACCAAATTGTTGTTATATATTAATTTCATTTGAATTGTACAACCTAAAAACATATAAACTAAAATATTAAGTATAATAACTAAAGCATTGTTATATACTACATACAAAATTTTCAATCAACTACATTCGCGCTATGAAGTAATATTAAAGCTAAACTTTAACATTCTTTTGGCCTTCTCAGCGTGCATAAAGCACGTTAATGGAGATTTGCAACTCCAATTGTTTCTCATGTATGCCAGCAACTCTGACAATTAAGTCATTAAGCTTCTCAAATAGCACTCGATTTTATTCGATTACATCCTCTAAAAGCTTCTCAAGTTTTTGTAAAACTGTAAGGTCCATACATGAAAAAGATATCCTCTAAGAAATAAATGCACACCAAATAATCATAAATTAAAAACAAAGTTACACTCCTCATACGAAAAGGATAAAGTCACCTAAAGCAAGGCAAACCAACAAAGACAAACATAGAATCCGTAATGTACCGAAGTCTTACTAATTAATAACCTTTAAAAATTACTTAACATTTTGACAACAAATGTTTGGTCTAAAAACACATATACGTAAAATATGCCATAAAAGTAACGATCAAAGTATGAAACCTCATGGAAAAGGAAAAGCTAAAACATCATCAACCACATAAAAACACAAAACAAAACAACCAATAACAAATAACATAGGTACGATAAACCTCTAAGAAGTCAAAACCACATTGATAAATATGGCTTAAATGCTTACAAAAGATCTCAGTATAGAATCATTGACCCGAAGGACTTCATAGTTATCCGAAAGCCAAACCAATAGTGATCACAAAAGATAAATGTTAGGCATTTGGTGGGAGCCGGGACACGTTTCCTCTACCTAAGAAAACAACAAACCAAAACTAAACAAAGCACAAGGTACAATAAACAATGCATAGAAAACCAACAAAGCATAAGGTACAACCAACAATGCATAGATAACTTGTAAATGCGTCAACAACAGTTGAAGGTCTCAGAATAATAAAAACAACAATATGTATAACGTGAGATTAAAGCATGTCTCCGCATAGCATCATAGACCTAAGGGACAATATACCAATAAAAAATGGCATTCATACCAACAATTCTGAAACAACAAATACAAATATGATAAACCTGTAAGAGTTTTGCATGTAAATAAAAGCATCTTAAACGCTTATAGCAAGTCTCAGAATAACATCATAGACCCAAAGGAAACAATACTAATCTGAATGCCTACAATATTAATATAATGTTAATTACCAAATTGTTCTATAAATATGCAAGAAGTCAAAATGACATTGAAACTAACAATACTCCTACAATGAACTTAGAAAAGGGCTTAACATAGTATAATAGATCGACAGGATACTAATCTGAATTAATAACCAACTTGTTTTGTGCACATGCAACCAAAGCTTATACTCAGACGCCAAATAACCAAGAAGCTAAAAACACTAAACAACAATAGTCCTAAACAACCAAAAAGCTAGAAACACTAAACAACAGTAGTCTGAGTATATGAAACAATTGCACAAACAAAAATGACCAACTAATCAACAAATGGCTGACACACAAATGGCCATCAAAAATCTGTAACAAAACCAAACACAAAATGAACCGGAAAAGAGTAAAGTTAAACGTTAAGTGTAAGGCAAAGTACACGCATCGACAAAGCAACAACCCATGTAAACGTTCAACACAAGAATGCAGTTGTACATGTAAAGATCAGACAACAAAGGTCTTAGTAGAGCATCATAGACCAAAATGAACAACTTAAACAATCTCGCACACTTAAACAATCAAACATAAAGAGTGAACACCCATCAATATATAAAGCGCAAATAGTCTCGAGCAACTAATTCGTCATCCTCATCGATCAAACATAACTAAAAACATAAGGATTCAAGAAACGGAATAAAATTTACACAACAATTAAGCGTAAACAATAAATGTCCCAGCATCGCATCATAGACAGAATAACAAATCGTAAACAATTTTTGATAATAAAAAAGTCAACATCAGAGAACAAAGCAAACTAAAAAATACAAGATCAAAGAACATCGAATAACATGTAATGAACAAAAAAAATTGTAAATGCGGATATAAACACTTAAATAACCTTTGAAAAATAAACAATAATCATCATTGGCAAACCAACAACGAATACAAAAACAATAAAAAAATTGAATGTAAGTCCAAGAACTCCAATCGTATATCACTAACACAATCAAAAGTGCGGAAAACTAATGAAAGTAACAAGAACAATCGAATTGATTAGATTGCACACAAGTATAAAACTCGTCTGGTACAACTGTCTTACAAACTCGAAAATGCTAAGAAGAACAGCCACGCTAACAACAACCTCCTAATGACCTAGGCTCACCCTATTTATAGTTACATAGGGTGACCTAAATACAAACTGGGCCAAGCCCACATGCACATTATTAACTAAACAAGCCCAAAACATTTAATTAGCCCATATGGCTTATCCCAAGCCCACTAGACAACTAAGTCCAATAACCTATAAATGGTGTTTGATAAAGACAAGCATAAACCTACTCAATTTTATGGCCTTACAATATCCCCCTAGGTTTATGTTTCTTTATCATGTCTCGGTGGGAAGATACTTCAACTTTTCATCTTCAAACTTGGGTCTTTTGTTCTTCTTATCATGATCAGTTTTGCTTGAACGTCTTGTTTTAAAAAGAATGCAAGAAGAGGATTCAACATCTCTTTTCTTTGTCAATCTTTTCTCTTTCAAGCAGGTTCACAGGTAATTCTTCAAAAGTACTATCATTGTCAGACGATGACTCGTATCCGATCCTTCTGACTCAGGTACATCTTGTCATGATGCTTCATGCTTGTCAACAGCTAATATCATCTCATTCTTCCTCAACCCTGGTTTCTTGATCTAAATCATATTCTGCACAATTATCAGAACTTTGTAAGCAAACATTTCTTAAGCAACAGGGGACAGTACCACATGAACACTTGGTACATCCAAGTACTTTTACTTAGCTTTCACAAATTTCTTTCAACTTTTTATGATCAGTCAAATCTTCAAGAACGGTTAATATTTTAATTTAAAAACAAATTAAACACTCTATTTTTGTATTTTGAATTTTCCATTTAAAAAATTCAAATAAAATGAGAGCATAAACATAAACGCAAGTAAACAAAGAAACTAACTCAACTGATGATATACAATTGCAATGGGATCAAAATCGTTTTCAGGCTAACTAAGGAACACTTTTCAATACAAACTTATTCAAACGGGTCTAAATGATTGCCAATATGTTTGTCCACTTAAACTTCAACGCTCAACTTTCAATTTTTCAACATCGTGATACCCTTAAGATAATATTACACTATAATACCCGTGTGTCCCATTACATGACATACCCCTCCGATCAAGGTAAGCACAACGATTCATCGTAGCAGGTGAGTATATTGAGATCATCCTTTTGGTTTACAATGTTAGACTATTGGTGAACAGGTCAATACTTTCATACAGCAGAGTGACCAATAAAGTGTCCAATGAGGGTTAGGCAAATACCTTTTTTGTACGAATTTAGCTATTTAGTTCAACGGAATTCTCTCATTTTGAGTTTATCTTCCTTTATGGTTTTTGGCCTCTTTGGCTCTTTTAAAATATCTTGACTGTGCCTGGGTCTTCATATAGTCTGGATGCAACAGAAGGACAACCATGATATCCCCGAATAACTCATCAGTATAAAGACCCGAAACCTCAGACGTTTGCTATCTATCAATGCAAGATTTAATCCTATAAAGTCATACGCCTATGGTATGCTACCCACATGGTACATAGTTCTTTATGTTTGTATCACTTCGTATCTATTTATCACTTTGAGCGTCATACTATTGACATATCACATTTGATCCTAGTCCTTTCAGCTGTAGCACCTTACATGTGTCAGTTACACCCTTTAATACAAACATTTATTTCATTTCCCATATATGCCTGATATGTCACAAACTCTTTTTGTCTTTTTCTCTTTTTCTCTTTTTCTTCCTCTATCCCCCTAAATTTGTGCATAAAACTTATGCTCAAATTTACGTTATAAAGACAATTTATGCACAAAAAAATACAAAAGAAAAAGAAAATATTTTTGTTGTTTTTGGTTAACCATTCCGTCATTAGATTAAGACGAATCAATATCAAGATTTGAACATCAAATTTAAATTGTACCTCTTTGCTGATCTTTTCTTACCTCACTTATCTTCTCCAAAGGAAACATGTCAACTGTAAGGAAATAAAACTTTTTGCATTAGTGAGATGTTACCCGTTATGTCTCTGGAACAAGAGCTATCAACACTCTAAGGATTGTCAACAGCGCCTCCTTGGTTGTCCCTGAAAGATAAGGAGATCAGTAAGACATTGGTATCCAGGCCATAGTGGTCTTGGGATTACCTGAGCATCAACATAAGATACTTCTTGCAAGCACATGTCCCTTTTTGTTTCAGGGATTGGTGATGATGTTGCTTTATAATTTGCTTTCCAAACTTGTTTAGGCTTTTCTAATTTATTAGGTGCCTTTGGCAAAACTGTTCGCTTTTCAACCTTGTTATTTTTCAACACTTGTTTAGGTTTCAAAGCTTATTTTCTTTTAGCTTTACAGCATTCCAATCCCCATCAGATGGTTCAACCTTGGGATGCTTATTCGCCATTGCCTTAGGCTTTTCAACCTTCATTGGCTTAAATAAGATCTACCCCTTAGTGTAACCCTCTGATTCAGTGTATAATATGGCACATAAGGACTATATGTGCAATTTTGTGCAATGTGACCTGGTATGCCCAGTTGTAACATGTTTGCTTTTTCACATAAGGAGCATATACGGATCCATTCGACCCAACCGATGATGAATTTGAGTTAGAAGATATGTTGGATGATTTGTTTGTAGACTTTTCAAACTTTCTGCCCTGCTTCATGTGTTCTTATCTACAACAGTTAGTACATTCACTGTTTTTCTTTCAAAAAACAGTATTAGATTTAGCAATTTCATTTCTTACTGGTTAGTTTTGGGCACATATTTTTTTGAAGGACCTCTCAAAACTGACTTAGAAACAACCCTTTTCACATATGGAAGAGCATCAATAGACAAATTGATGTGTTTAAACGAACATCAGAAGTCTCTTGGCAAACAACATCATCCCCCTCAACCCAATCCTCTACTTTTACCTCATCTGTACATGACGTAGAAGCATCAGTATTGTTCATACACTTAAACTCAGAGGTTGAGTTAGTTTCTTTTTGTAGTAGCTCTTCTGAATCATATGCTGTTGAGTTAGCTGCTCCAGAAGACTCACAACCGGATTCATGAGATTCAAATGATTCTGGATTCTCATAATTAGTTGTTCCTGCTGCTTCAGGTGATTCATTACTAGACTCGGCACATTCAACTAATTCTGAATTTTCATAATTAGTTGTTCCTGTGGAGTCACATGAAGAATCAAACGAAGTAGGTGATTCAGTTTGTTTGCTAGACTTAAACTCTTTGATGAATTCGGCCAAACCATTCATCATAGCAAACTCACAGCATATTGAATTATTCTGAGACTCTTCCTTTTGATTTTGCAGTTCAGATGGTTTTGAGAAATTGTTAACTTAATATTATCAACATTATCCAATACTTGAAAATGTTTATCAACATTGGCATTTTTCTCAAAACTTAGAGTCTCGGTATGTTTTAAAGCATCAGTAGGTTTTATGAATGTTTTATTGAAGGCCTGTTTTTCTAACTTAATTTCAGTTTTAACGGGCCTTGTGAATTTGACTTTCTTGGGGTTCAACCTTCACATCACTTGGTCGCCCATATTCTATGTCATGCATGTTGGCTATCTCCTCCTCAGTCATAGGAATAGAGGTATAATTGTGATTGTATGGTGGAGGAATACATACAAATCCAATCCTTTATTCCTAACTTCCTTTTTACTGTATTTTAACTGTTAGTTTGTCATTTCTCAACCTTTTCACATGACACATCAAACTTTTTAGAATTAAATTCTGTATTTTTGAATGTTGATTTTACATTATCAAGTTCAACAATTAACTTTTCTGACAGTTCTTTGAAGTGAAGATGCCTACATTTTTCTTGACTCGTATCATTTTGCAACTTTCGGATATCACGCTTTTGTGCCTCCACCATATCTTTGTATCCATTAATTTTCTTTTTAATCTGATATAAATCAAATTTGGATAATGAGTGAGTCAGCCTGCTCTTTGTAACCACTTACCTTTTCTCTACAGGCATCAGTATAGCAAATATTATCAACACATACCTCACTTTGAGAAAACATTTCTATATTGCAAACTGTGATCCCTTTGAAATGTTAGTTTTACTGAACAGGACCATTAAAAACGTTCAAAAACTTACCGAAAATAGATTTTACCACAACGTACCATTAGGCTCGTCTTGAAATTTCAAGTCCAATGATATATACTATCCAAAACCTTTCAGGATTTCGTGCCTTTTTTGCCCTAAAAGTCACAGGAGTATAACTGTGCAGTCGGTTTGCCAAGATTGTTTGCAGATCAAATTTCCTCACTTAAATACGTTTAAAACCGTACACATTAGCTCGTTAAAATTCCACCTTTGCACACAATGAGACCACACACTCAAAAGTGGGTCGCACACTGTAAGTTGGGCCGCACACTAACTTTCTTGGGTTGTACACTTGTAATTTGAGCGCACATTAACTATTGGACCGCACACGATTGATTGGGACGCACACTCAATTAATTGAAGCTGCACAATTAAAGTCTGGTCGTACACTATGAATTCTGGTCGCACACCTACAATCTGAGTCGCACACTAACAATATTCCAGATCAGGTTGCACACTTATGTTGCACACCTAGGTCGCACACTTATGTTGCACACCTAGGTCGCATGTAACATTTGTACAAATCGGTTTCGAAAACCTGCCCCAGTTTATCAATCAAAGTGTATTTATTTAAGTCGTTTCGGTTATTTATTTATTTACAGTATTACATTATATAATAATGAAAATCAACGTTTAAAAATAAAAAATAGTTAAAATTTAATGAAATAATGTAATAATTAATCAGCTAAATATTAAATAATTATATCTAAAAATTTATTTAATTTAAAATAGACAAAATAATTGAAAACTCAAAAAAATGAGGGTTGAACCGGGATCGAACCCGGGTTCCCCCGGTTAACACACACACTCAGCACCACTGCACTGCACATACATTATGTGCTAGAACTCAACTATCAAAGCATATATATATATATTTTTTAGCCAAACCTGCAACTGCAGAAGATCTCCTCGCCGGAGATCTCGCCAAATCCACACGGTTTCTCTCAATCCGACAGCTATTGCAATGCTATTTCGGGCAAATTTCAATTATTACGCGCCGGCATTTAAAACCTGAAATCGTAGCCATGGAAAACCGAATTCACAAATCCCCTATAAATGCCCCCACTGTTGGTCTTTTTAAGCTCACACCTTCATTCATCCTTTGAAATCTCATCGTTCTCACTCTCAAACCTCTCTGTCACCGGGAGCCTTGACTCGCCGGAGTTCTGCAAGTCGCCGGAAAAACGTTCACCGCCAGTTCTGTTCATACGGTAGTTTTCTTTTGTTATCTTTTTTTTAAGTTTCCCAAATTAACATCCTACACATTAGATTATTAATAAAATCTGAATGAATTGAGAATTAAATCAGGCGGTAAAGTTGGGTTATTCAAATGAAGAAAATGAAGTTTAGTATGTGTATATATATAATATAATTTGGGTTATATTCGGGTTAGACACCCAGCGCAGTTGGATGGGCTGGGTGCAAGTGAAAGCAGAGGTCATGGGATTGAAACTAGCAAGGAGCGCCGGTCAGTTAAATTTTAAATCTTTTTAAAGTTGTCACATCTGTATAAACCTATTTAGTATATAAAAATAATTAAATTTCAGTTATTGATTGGTTAGACACCCAGCCCAGTTGGTCGGGCTGGGTGCAATTTACATCAAGGGTCTCGGTTTGAGACTTACAGTGTGCACAGGTTGAACTTGTTTAAAACTTTTTAATTTAAATAAATGTCTGAAATAGCTTAAAATGTGTATTAATATAATTAAAATCAGGATTCTTTCGAGTTAGACACGTAGCTCAGTTGGAAGAGCTGCGTGCACGCAACCGTGAGGTCTCGGGTTCGAATCTGTTCACACGCAATCCTGGCCACTATGCGACCGGTCAGATCTGACAGCTTTTTTTATTTTAGTTATTTAATTTATTATTTATTTTCCTTATCTATTTACTTAAACACTCCTATTTTTCCAATAACTTATATACTTTTATACTTTAAAGAATTTAATATAATCACAACCAAAATAACCTATTAACCTATATAAAAAAGGGTATTGAGTCCAAATATAAATCTGTTTATATGGTATCGTTTGTTTTTAGGTTAGTACTCCTTCATGGGTTTAATTCTCAACTCGTGCGCTCTCATTTCCACTCAAGAATATGCACCCAAGGTGAGTGAATCTCTAAAAATTCCCCGTTTTAATCACGTTTTGGGGTGTATCATGTGTAGTATCATTTCTTTATTTTATTTAACACTTGTGCCTATATCATTTCGTGATCAAATGTGTATTGCTTGTAGTGTGGTTTATATGTGGATATATTTTATCATTTCAGTGCACTCATTTCATTAGGCCCATCAGTTCCTCGTGGGATACGGGTTGAGCATCAGGTGCCTCATTAGATCGGCTCCGTTTGATTGAGCCTTGATCTCAGATACATCATCATTCATGTCATACATTCATTCAATATGGTTTGTGATTGGTTACATATATACATTTGCTCACATGTGATTTATGCACAATTTTAATTAAATAAACATAAAAAAATCAACTATTTAAATGTTTTATCAAGGTTCACTCGCCAACTTTTGTTGACCCAAAATTTTCTCTGTTTTACGCATGATACAGGTGATCAAGTTGAGGAAAGATACACTTAGGTGGCCTAGAAGAATAATCAAGTTATTTCGTTGGAACAAGCATTTAGATTATTATTTGTGTTTGTATGAAATTTTGTTGGATATTTGAAATTTAAATTTGAATTTAATAAATATGAAACTTCTTAGTAATATCATGAGCTTTGGTGATAACCCAATCATGCCCCGACTTTTATTCCGCTGCGGCTCTGGGTGTGACAGATTGGTATCAGAGCTTGTGACTATAGGGATATATGATAGGTTATTAGACCTTTAGAGCCTATACTATAGTTGACTAGATTTAAATTGCTTATGTGTTACATGCAAAATTCATGATGTTTATATGTTTCATATTCACACACAACATTATGCAAACATTCTCACAAGTACATGTTAATATGCAATGCTCATCATAGATCATACCCTCATATCATATCCTATCTATGAAAGCACACACCTCACAATTTCACAATTTCTGTTATTTCTTTTCGAAGATTTTTGCAATGTTTTCATATTTTTCAAATCACATCAAAGTGAGTTTTCACGACGGGCATGTAGTAACTGGAAGGGTACGAGTACCGGTAGTCGGAACGTCCTGTCTAGGCTTGGCATTCGTATAAATCCAAAATAAAGGACCAGTTTTGCCTACCTAGGGACTAACAATGACGAAGGACCTATTAGTCCAAAGCATGCTATTCCAAACGTCGTGTGAACTAACCCCACTTTGAGCTGTCATTGTGTCCACACCTGGACACCCTCCGACCATACATCTTGCAATCATGTTTTACGATTTTCATTCGGGTGGTGCGAGTGTTAACCCGCCGACACCAATGTGAATCCTACCAAGCCCAATAGTCATGGGGCCCACATGACTACACAGGCAATGGTATGGGGGACATTTGGAGGCCCAAACATGAGCAAACCCAAGACATCCTATGGATGTAGTTAAATTATTTTCAGTTATGTTGTTATTTTTACAACACATGACACCTAGGAAATTCTTGAACTCACAATCTCCCTACATATATTCCTGTAGATGTCTGCTAGGCAATTACGTGGAGGTAGAAGGTCAGGAAAGTCAAACGAACGCTTGGCCACGCAAATTGCTAAACAAATTGCCGCAGTGCTTCCTGACATCGTACTACAAGTTCAGCAAGCTCTCACCACTAATCCCATCAACTCTCTCAACCAAGAAGACCAAAGCGTCGCCAACCCTCCTCCCAAAACCCCCAAATGCACCTACAAACACTTCAAGTCCTGCGATCCCCCAAAATATGAAGGGACTGAAGGTGTCATCGCTCTCCTTCACTGGTTTGAGGAGATGGAAAACACCTTTCTCAATTGCGACTGTCCGAGGACCGTAAGGTACGTTACGCGACTGGAAGATTGTTTGGGGTAGCCCTTACCTGGTGGAACACAGAAAAAGGAAAGCGAGGTGTAGACGATGCCATGGCCTTATCATGGGAGGAATTAAGAGAGATCA
Organism: Scalesia atractyloides; assembly: GCA_947069175.1. NCBI lineage: Eukaryota > Viridiplantae > Streptophyta > Magnoliopsida > Asterales > Asteraceae > Scalesia > Scalesia atractyloides. The sequence goes on from CAMTDV010000002.1 coordinate 13,945,573, forward strand.
TGACAAGACGCTTCTGCCCTAGAAGCGAGATCAAGAAGCTTGAAGATGAATTCCATTCTCTAAAGCAAAAGGAAGGAGATCACACCTCCTACAACAAGAGGTTTCTCGAGTTGAACCAAATGGTTCCCAATCTGTTCACCCCATTATACCGCCTAATTGAACACTACATTCGAGGCCTCCCCTCGAAAATCCAAGATTCGCTTTTAAGCACTCCGCCTGCAACACTCGAAGCCGCAATGGAGTTAGCTATGGAACTCACTGAAAATCGCATTCGAAATGGCAAATTTAAAGATGAGAAGAAGAAAACACCCATTGAGACCCCAATTCCAAACCACTCAGGTTCATCCTCGAAGTTTGCTGGTAAGAGGAAGCGAAATGGCAAGAACTTTGTTGTCACCCAAACCAACCCTCCCATCACTGCTGCTCCAATCACCCAAGTTGCCCCTCCAGCCGCGCCATTCAAAAGGCCATACACTGGCCCACACCCAAAGTGTAACCGTTGCCAATACCATCACCCTCCTGAAAACCCTTGCCAACATTGCATAAGTTGTGGTCGTGCGGGTCACACTATCCAAACCTGCCGTACCCTTCAGCGATCAAACCGCAGTCAACCTCCAACCTAAACCCAAAATCAAATGGTGGGCCAAGCCCAACAACCCTTACTTCTACCACCTGCACAACTCACAGCCCAACCTTACTACCAATCCAACTACCCCATGATGCAACCCATACGAGCCTGTTTTAATTGTGGGGACCCAACCCACTTCAGAAATACTTGTCCACGCCTGGTGAACATCATCAATGCCCAAGCCCAAGCAAACCCGGTGAACCAAGCTAATCAAGCCCCTTCACCTGCTAGAGGAAGGGCCTTCAATATCAACGCCAACCAAGCCAGGGCAGACAACAATGTAGTCAATGGTACGTTTCTCGTAAATGGTAGTTATACATCCATATTATTCGATACTCGTGCGGATAAGAGCTTTGTATCCTTAGAATTCGAATCTATTCTCGGCCTACCTCGTGATAGTCTCGTTGAATCTTTGACGGTAGAAGTTGCTGACGGGAAACCCATTTCATTAAATTCTATTATACGTGATTGTACACTCACCCTAAATAATCATGATTTTTCAATTGATCTTATTCCTGTGAAATTGGGGAGTTTCGATGTTATCATCGGTATGGACTGGCTCAGCCATCACCACGCTGAAGTGGTGTGCCATGAAAAGTTCATTCGTATTCCACTCACCGTCGGTCAGACACTACGTATCTTTGGGAAACTCCTTCGAAATGGCTCAAGTTGATTTCCTGCCTCCAAGCCTAAAGTTATCTTCGCAAAAATTATGTCGCATTTCTAGCTCACGTCGTCAAGAAGGAAGGCAAGGAGAGGAAGCTCGAAGATATTCCAATTGTGAAAGAATTCCCGCAAGTTTTTCCCGACGACGTTTCAAAACTTCCTCCTGTGAGAGATATCGAATTTCGAATCGACCTTGTGCCTGGTGCTACACCGGTCGCAAAATCTCCCTATAGGTTAGCCCCATCAGATGCAAGAGTTGGCCAGTCAACTGCAAGAGCTGACTGACAAAGGATTCATACGTCCTAGCTCATCGCCTTGGGGTGCGCCCGTTCTTTTTGTGAGGAAGAAAGATGGAACGTTTCTCAGTGCATTGATTATAGAGAACTCAACAAGTTGACGGTTAAGAATCGTTATCCACTGCCTCGTATTGATGACCTTCTAGACCAACTTCAAGGCGCCACCTGTTTTTCCAAAATCGACCTTCGTTCTGGTTATCATCAGCTTAGAGTGCGCGAAGAAGATATCCCAAAAAACTGCCTTCCGAACTCGTTATGGTCATTACGAGTTCATGGTTATGCCCTTCGGTTTAACCAACGCCCCCGCTGTCTTCATGGATTTGATGAATAGGGTATGCAAACCCTATCTCGACCGTTTCGTCATAGTCTTCATCGATGACATTCTCATCTACTCCAAGTCAAAATCTGATCATGAGCGACACCTTCGACTCATTCTTACACTCTTAAGGATTGAAAAGCTTTACGCTAAGTTCTCAAAATGCGAATTCTGGTTAAGTGAGGTACAATTCCTTGGTCATGTCGTCAATGACAAAGGGATTCATGTCGATCCTTCGAAAATCAAGGCAGTACAAGAATGGCAAACGCCACGCACCCCTACCGAAGTTAGGTCATTTCTTGGTTTGGCTGGTTACTACCGAAGCTTCATTGCCAATTTTTCCCGTATCGCCGTTCTGCTCACGGCCTTGACTCACAAGGGAAAACCCTTCATTTGGGGACCTAAGCAAGAGGAGGCCTTCCAAACTTTAAAGCAAAGGCTTTGTGACGCACCTATCCTTACACTCCCTGAGGGTTGCGATGACTTTGTGGTTTATTGCGACGCATCAGGGCAAGGTCTAGGCTGTGTATTGATGCAAAGAGGAAAGGTGATAGCCTATGCCTCTAGGCAACTCAAAGTCCATGAGAAAAATTACACCACCCACGACCTGGAACTTGGATCCGTTGTGTTGGCTCTCAAGATATGGAGACATTATCTTTACGGTACCAAGTGTGAAATATACACTGACCACAAGAGTCTCCAGCATATCTTCAATCAAAAAGAGTTGAATATGAGGCAACGAAGATGGGTCGAACTGCTCAACAATTACGACTCTGAGATTCGGTATCATAAGCAAACTAATGGTCCAGCATGCATAAGCAGAATAACAAATCGAAAATGTTTTGAAATAGTCAACATCAAGAACAAAGCAACTAAAATACAGTAAAGAAACGAATACATGTAATGAACAAAAAATTGAATCGGATAAAACACTTAAATAACCGAAAATAACATAATCGTCGGCACCAACAAGAGACTACAAAACAAAAAATCTGTAATCCAAGAATCCATGTATATCACTAACCAATCAAAAGTGCGGAAATATGATACAAACAATCGAATTTTGATCCCGAGTAAAAACCGTCTGTACAACTGTCATAAAACTCGAATGAAGAGCAGCCACCAAAAAAACCTCCTTGACCTAGGAGCCTATTAAGTTAATAGTGACCTAAATACAAACTGGGCCTGAGCCACGATGCACATTATTACTACAAGGCCAAACATTAATTAGCCCAATGGCTATCTCAAGCCCCAGACTTACTAGTCCAAACCTATAATATGTTTGAATAAGACAACATAAACATGGACTTCAATTTAGGTTACTATCCACCTCAGTGGTTATGTTTCCATATGGGTAAAACTCAACTTTTCAGTCTTACAAAATCATGGCTCCTTCATTCCGTTCTCTGGATCTATCAGAATGCTGAAGTTGTTTGTAATCAAACATCAACGAGAATCTCCATTCTTCTGTGTACTGTTCTCATTTCAGCCGTATGGTCTTTCACATCTCACGATATCATAGCGATCCGTACAAACGCATTGGTACACGTGTAGATCAGCTTGCAACAGCTATATCACCCCTCAAACTGATTGGATCAAATCATATCACACAATTTCCCAAACTTGAAGCAAACATTGCTGTAGCAACAGGACGTACAATAGGAACATGGACACCATCTTACTTAGTCGATTTCACAATTTAAATTGGCTTCAATTCTTATGATCGTCAATCTCTTCGAACGGTTAATATTTTCTTAAAATTAACACTCCATATTTGCGATTTTTGAAGTCAATTCAAAAAATTTCAATAAAAGCGACAAAACATTAGCAAGTAACAAAATAACTAACTCACGTAAATATCAAAATGAATGGACAAAATCGTTTCAAGCTAACTAAGAACACTTTTCAATACAAAGTTTTCAACACGGGCTAAATGATGGTCTTGTTTGGTCCACTAAACTACACACGCTCAACCTTTCAATTCGGTATACTTGTAGATACAGCTGTAAGAAAGTTTACACTAAATCACCCTACGTTCCCTATAACATGACAAGCCCCTCCATAAAGTAACACAACCGATTCCTCTAGATGAGCATAATTGAGATCATCCTTTTGGTTTACATTTAGACATATTGGTGAAAGGTATTTAACAATCGATGTCCAATCAGTCAATGGGGTGTTGGGCAAATACCGTTTTTGTAACGTTAGATACTCAATCGGAATTCCTGCATTTTGAGTTTACATCTTAGTTTTTGGCATAAAATTTCTATAAGTTATGGGTCACTGTGAAAATTTGTACAATAATCGGGTTTCGAAAACCCGCCCCAGTTTATCAATCAAAGTGTATTTATTTAAGTCTTCGGTTATTTATTTATTTACAATATTACATTTATATAATAATGAAAAGCAACGTTTAAAAATAAAATAATAATTAAAATTTAATGAAATAATGTAATAATTAATCAGATAAATATTAAATAATTATATCTAAAAAGTTTATTTAATTTAAAATAGACAAAATAATTGAAAACTCAAAAAAAATGAGGGGTGAACCGGGATCGAACCCGGGTTCCCCCGGTTAACACACACACTCAGCACCACTGCACTGCACATACATTATGTGCTAGAACTCAACTATCAAAGCATATATATATATTTTTTAGCCAAACCTGCAACTGCAGCAGATCTCCTCGCCGGAGATCTCGCCAAATCCACACGGTTTCTATCAATCCGACAGCTGTTGCAATGCTATTTCGGGCAAATTTCAATCACGATCGCCGGCATTTAAAACCCGAAATCGTAGCCATGGAAAACCGAATTCACAAATCCCCTATAAATCCCCCACTGTTGGTCATTTTAAGCTCACACCTTCATTCATCCTTTGAAATCGCATCGTTCTCACTCTCAAACCTCTCTGTCACCGGGAGTCTTAACTCGCGGAGTTCTGCAAGTCGCCGGAAAAACGTTTGCCGCCGGTTCTGTTCATACGGTAGTTTTCTTTTGTTATCTTTTTTTTAAGTTTCCCAAATTAACATCCTAAACATTAGATTATTAATAAAATCTGAATGAATTGAGAATTAAATCAGGCAGGTAAAGTTTGGGTTATTCAAATGAAGAAGATGAAGTTTAGTATGATGTATATATATAATATAATTTGGGTTATATTCGGGTTAGACACCCAGCGCAGTTGGATGGGCTGGGTGCAAGTGAAAGCAGAGGTCATGGGATCAAACTAGCAAGGGGCGCCGGTCAGTTAAATTTTAAATCTTTTTAAAGTTGTCACATCTGTATAAACCTATTAAGTATATAAAAAATTAAATTTCAGTTATTGATGGGTTAGACACCCAGCCCAGTTGGTCGGGCTGGGTGCAATTTACATCAAGGGTCTCGGGTTTGAGACTTACAGTGTGCACCGGTTGAACCTGTTTAAAACTTTTTAATTTAAATAAATGTCTGAAATAGCTTAAAATGTGTATTAATATAATTAAAATCAGGATTCTTTCGGGTTAGACGCGTAGCTCAGTTGGAAGAGCTGCGTGCACGCAACCGTGAGGTCTCGGGTTCGAATCTGTTCACACGCAATCCTGGCCACTATGCGACGCCGAGCTGGTCAGATCTGACAGCTTTTTTTTATTTTAGTTATTTAATTTATTATTTATTTTCCTTATCTATTTACTTAAACACTCCTATTTTTCCAATAACTTATATACTTTTATACTTTAAAGAATTTAATATAATCACAACCAAAATAACCTATTAACCTATATAAAAAAGGGGTATTGGTCCAAATATAAATATGCTTTATATGGTATCGTTTGTTTTAGGTTAGTACTCCTTCATCGGTTTAATTCCCAACTCGTGCGCTCTCATTTCCACTCAAGAATACGCACCCAAGTGAGTGAATCTCTAAAAATTCCCCGTTTTAATCACGTTTTGGGTGTATCATATGTCGTATCATTTCTTTATTTTATTTAACACTTGTGCCTATATCATTTCGTGATCAAATGTGTATTGCTTGTAGTGTGGTTTATATGTGGATACATTTTATCATTTCAGTGCACTCATTTCATTAGGCCCATCAGTTCCTTGTGGGATACGGGTTGAGCATCAGGTGCCTCCTTAGATCGGTTCCGTTTGATTGAGCCTTGATCTCAGATACATCATCATTCATGTCATACATTCATTCAATATGGTTTGTGTATTGGTTACATATATACATTTGCTCACATGTGATTTATGCACAATTTTAATCAAATAAACATAAAAAAATCAACTATTTAAATGTTTTATCAAGGTTCACTCGCCAACTTTTGTTGACCCAAAATTTCCTCTGTTTTATGCATGATACAGGTGATCAAGTTGAGGAAAGAAACACTTAGGTGGCCTAGAAGAATAATCAAGTTATTTCGTTGGAACAAGCATTTAGATTATTATTTGTGTTTGTATGAAATTTTGTTGGATATTTAAAATTTTAATTTGAATTTAATAAATATGAAACTTCTTAGTAAATATCATGAGCTTTGATGATAACCCAATCATGCCCGACTTTTATTCCGCTGCGGGTCTGGATGTGACATCGCACACTTATGTTGCACACCTAGGTCGCACACAGACAACCAGGCCGCACACCAGCTAAACCCGTACACAGATATATTTGATTATCCCGTACACTTGTATTTTTTATACCAATCAAAAAATTAAATCCCGAAAATCAAGGAATTGATTTGAAATTCAATTTCAGTTGTTACCAATAATTCCTACAAACATGCAACCGCACACCAAAGACTTCCAAAGCAGATCAAAACGCGAATTTTGAACTATTCTTGATGTTCTTCGAATCTGCAAATACTTTCTTCTTGTTCTTCAATGTAATATCTAGAAAACCGAGCTTTTGAAATACTTCTTATGCTCTGATACCACTTGTAAGTCCAGGAACTCCAATAGGATATCACTAACACAATCAAAAGTGCGAAAAACTAATGAAAGTAACAAGAACAAGAACAATCGAATTGATTACATTGCACATGAGTATGAAACTCGTCTGGTACAACTATCATACAAACTCGAAAATTCTAAGAAGAACAGCCATCGCGAACAACAACCTCCTAATGACCTAGGCTCACCCTATTTATAGTTACATAGGGTGACCTAGATATAAACTGATCCAAGCCCACATACACACTATTAACTAAACAAGCTCAAAACATTTAATTAGCCACATGGCTTATCCCAAGCCCACTAGACAACTAAGTTCAATAACCTATAAATGGGTTTGATAAAACAAGCGTACTACTCAATTTTATGGCCTTACGTTGAAAGACATTTTTAACCACAAAAGACATGCAACAATAAGGCATAACCAAAAACGTTAACAAATCGTTAGAAAATCAAAATCGTAAAACAAAAACGTGAATGAATAACAAACACACAAAATCCAACAACTTTTAAAGACATTTGTGACCAATACGCAAGAATAATAGATAACATAAAACGTTAACAAAACATTAAGAAAATCAAAATCGTAACAAAACAATTAACAAAAAGCAAAGCTAAGACCAACAAACAACAATAAACGCTAACAAAACTGCAACAATAAGATATAACAAAAATGTTAACAAAACGGTAAGAATATCAAAATGGTTAAAGAAAATAGCAATATCAACAAAACCAAAAAAAACCAACAACAACAATAACAAACTGGAAAAAAAAAACAAAATCAAACAACAACAAAGACATACAATGAATCGAAAACTATGTAAATGCATATATAAACAATTTACGTTAAACAAATAGTAAACATCATCCATAAAAAAAAATAAAAACAATAATTCTAACGACTTTCAATGACGATTGTCACCCAAAATGCAACAATAATACATAACAGTTAACACAAGCAAAATCCTACAAAATTCCAAATCTTCAAACAAAATCATAGAACAAACCAAATCTTTAAAAAAATCGTAAAATGAAACCAAATCTTTAAACAAAATTGTAAAACGAAACCCTGAACAAAAACAAAACCCTAATACCAACAAACAACAACAAACGTAGATAAAAGTTAAAATGTAGTCATAACCGTATACAGACTCGAGGATAAAATCTACACTACATTAATAAACTTAAACGACAGAAAAAAATATCCAAGCTCGACGTCGAAAATCGTTAGAAAGTCCAAAATAGAGCGTTTAAGATTTTGCACCAAGAAAGAGAAAGGAAGTGTTGGTGAGTGGGCTTCCCCTTGAAAGCACCCACCGACAACCAAGGTACAAACCAAAAAAAGCTTAGGAACAACTCATTCAAAATATATAAAACCAACAAAGCACAAGTATAACGTACAATGCATAAAAATTTAGTAAATTAACATTATATAAATAAGTATCCGTAATTAAGGAGAGAGGGAAGGGAAACACAAAAGGTAGATAAAGTAAATGTCTCCAATAGATAACATTTGTCTCCTATTATTGTCTTTTATTATATAGTATAGATTAAATATAGAAAAGTGATATCCATGTATTAATTATTAAGTAAAATTTGAGAGATTGAGGAAGAAAATAAAAAGCAACTTTAATTGATATTTTTTTCTAGGAATAATATATTATGATACATATAAGGTAGATAAAAAGATAAATTTACATAATCTTAAAATTTAAAAGTTTAAGTAGTTACAACCATAAAATATATTATTAATTTTTAAATCAACTACTATTACAATTTTTAACGAGTATAAGTTTTTTCATAATTTAACGTTTTTATAAAAATTTACACCATAAAACGTATATTTTTTTCTCTTTAATTTAAGTGTAGAATTAGTATATTTTAATTAATAAAGAAACAACATGTTTCGTGATTACCATTGTATGCGTTTCTCACTGTTTCTGACGCGTTGAATTTTTAAATCAACTACTACTACGATTTTAAATGAGCATAACTTTTTCACATTTTAATTTTTTTTATAAAAATTTACACCATAAAACCAAAATTTTTGTCTACAATTTGAGTATAGCATTTGTATATTTTTTGAAAATAAGTTACAAATTAAATGTAGTTAGTTATTAAAAAGAAAGACTACCAATTAATGATCTATCTAAGTTTAACAATATACCCTTACACTAATATTAAATACAAAAATTAAATGAAGTATTATTGGTTGAAATTTCTTCTTTTTTATTCTTACAAAAAAATTCTTTTTATTTGAACTCTCCACTATATATATATATATATATATAAAAATAAGGATTAGGAGAAACCGAATGGAAGTGTGAAAACGTAGAAACGGATCCTGGTCGAACACGTGTCAGGGGCGCTAAATGATACGCGGGGTACGATTGTCATTGTTCAAGTCCACTTAATAGATGGCGTAAAATTTCATTTTAAAACAAAAGTCTATCGGACATCGTGTGTTGTTCTTTATTCTTGTTTCTATGTCGTTTTATTTTCAAACAATTTTTTAGAAAAATGTTGTTATGTCCTTCAACTTAGAATCAATATTCGGCGTTTTCATTATTTAGAACTTTTCAATGGCGTTTTACACCTTATTACCCATATATGCATTATGGCGTTTTCATCAAAATGTTTTAGGGTTAGAATTCTTATTGTTTATCATCACTTTCATTGGTCTCTTATTCTTGAATAGTTGAAGCCTCCATTTGAACATGTCATGCAACAACGTCAATTTTTTGTTCATGTCTGTGTTCAAACATGTTGCGTTGTGTAACTCCTCCATGAATCCAAGACCCTGCTTGGTCATGATGTTTTCAAGCATGTAGTTTTCTTGCTCCCCGCTGTCACATATAATGGTCACCATGTCAGTGATTTCATCAAAACGCCATGATCTGTTGACTGGGTTCATTTTTGCATTTGCCTTGTTTGGTCCAAATTTTCTGGTTAATCATCATATAAACGTATGTTTTTTTATCACAATTGTTATCTAGAGGGACACCGAGTGCTAGGATCCCCCTTTGTATTTCTTCTTCCAAGTTCAATATGGCTTTAATAGTTTTAATATACATTATTCTTCTGTTGTCAAAGCGGATTACGAATCTTCTGTTCTGAGGTGTACCTTATGAAACATTGGTCACCATTTTTCTTTCTCTCAGAGTTTTTTTGTTTTTGAAATTTGTCGTTTTGGTTAAAGATGACGTTTTAGTTTGATCAATTGAAAGTGATAATGGAAGTGAATGTAAAAACGATCTTTTTGACGCGTAGTTTAGGAGGGAATTTTTGTAATAATGTTAATAATTAACTTTCGTTACCGTTTGCTCACGTCTATTTGTTAAATCTGCAACGCGTTTTATCATTATGTTTTAGCGTTTTGTATCAATGGCGTTTTTAGATAAATATGTTTTTTCATCCGGAAGTGATTGATGTGTATGGAATGTAGGTTAACGCGGGAATTTTGAATGGCGTTTGGCTCATCAGTGTGGCGTTTTGTATTAGAGCAGTAAAGGACCCTTTTACCCTTAATGAGCACGTCTAAGTAATAAAGTTGATGTTATTTACGAAAACGTCATCGCGTCATTCTAATCCATAGTTTGTTTTGATCCAACGGATAAGAGGCGTTTTCATCATTTTCATACTTTTAAGGCGTTTTCTCTCTCTCTCTTATATATATATTAAATTATTGGTGGTTGGCTGCGATGCCCTTTTCATATTATTTTTACTTTTTATCTTTTTGTAAACCGAGATTTGATATATGTTTTGATGACATATTTATTATTTTATTTTATCATATTAAAGTTCAAACTTATCTATATATATAGAGTGATATTTAATTATTATATTAGTAAATAATAAACTATTTACAAGTTGTAATAAGATTTATATAACCAACCCGTGATTAATAAGATTAATATATATTAGTAGAAGACATTTTTATTTTTATTTTTGAACATCAAATTTGAATCATTGACAGGTCACCAGAGTATTATCGTGTTATCTGCGGAACCATCCGATCATTAATATTTAGCTTTTACATTCTAGTATTAATTTTAGTGATAACGGAGGTGTACTAAAAAATGCAAACTTTTTGGTATCGTAAATTATACGAGTGTCGACACCGTACTGACATAGTGACAAACTTGATTGATTCTTACTAGAGATAATAGGTTTTTTTTTGCTTTTTCATTTATGTTTTCAGTTGATTTACGTTTTGGCATAGATTTTGTTTTACAACAAGTCGGGTCAAATATAATACGTTTTCATTAGACTGTATAAATTCGACTTACTTTACACTCCGGCGCCACCGAGTGCGGGGTACCATTTTTAACTAAAAAACATAATTTGTACTTAGTTTTTTATGTGTCGTATAAGTTTAAGTTGGCGTTAGTGTAAATTTCTTTCGCAATAAGTCGTGTCAAATATAATACATTTCATACTTATTTTTATATACATTTCCAGTTTATCTACGTTTTAACGTCACTTATGTTCATAAATGATTCAGGTCTTGACAGTACAAATACGAGTTACTTTATAATTGGATCCGTTGCAACGTGTAGGGAAATGATATGGTTTTAAACATTCGAAAGTTATCAATTTTGTTAAGATGTGTATTAAAAAGTTTATTCTTTTGTGATCACCTAGGTCAAAAAGATAGTATATAGATCTCTCATCATTTTCGACCAAACGTACTCTCTTAATAACGATGCTTCAATTAAAAATTAGAGTATCTAAGTTACTAACACGACACAACTAAAGACTAAAGATCAAATACAAATATTCTTATCATATACGTATGAATAGGGTGAAAAGGTAAAAAAAACGCAGTGGCATTTCGTAATTATTTACTCGTAGAGTAATTATCAAAATTACTCTACAAATGATCTTGTATAATAATTTTGTAAAATAATCTTTTAGGGTAATTTGATCTTTTAGAGTAATTTTGTAGAGTATCATAGTTACTCTACAAATGATCTTGTATAATACTTTTGATCTTATAAGGTGATTTTGATTTTGTAGGATAATTTTGTAAAATATCATAATTACTCTAAAATGATCTTATATAGTAATTTTGAATTGTATGTTGTTTGATAAACTTGCAGAGTAATTTTGATACACTTATAGAGTAATTTTGATACACTTGTAGAGTAATTTTTATAATTAGCCTACAGGATCATTTTACAAATTACCCTACAAGATCATTTGTAGGGTAATTTTGATGATTACACTACGAGCAAATAATTACTAAAATGCCATCACGTTTTGTTTTTTAGCTTTTTTATGTGCGTTGTATGATAAGACTCTTTATACCTGAACTTAACTCCACAAATAAACGAAGCTTATTGAAAATAGGTTTGGGTCAATCCACAGGCACGTTTGGCTAACGTGTCATGTTTGAATTAATTTGACAAATTCACGTGTTGAAAGAAAAAACATGTCTATTAATTTTGACAAATAATATATCAGGTTTGGGTCTATCTATTCATTTTAATGATTTAAAATGAAAAATATGTTTTACTTGATCTTAGTAATTTGAGTGTTATTAGATGATTTTAAGGTATTGAATTAAATTGATAATTGAGATAACAACTTTGGTGAATTATTGAGTTTGGTGACGCAAAGTGCAGACTTATTTAACATGAATGTTACTTGGGACTCTTAATTAATTATTAGCTTGTTTCAATAAATAATTATTTATGCTTAACATATTTAATCAGTATTATATTATAATGGATCAGTGAGAGATAATGTTAAGATATCCAAAAATAAGAATTTCTTCTCTCTAATTTATAAATACACCCCTTAAACAGAGAGTACATTGGTCTTTGAAACACTAATTATGTTTTACTCATCCATCTTGTTATACTTAAATCCATTTATTTTACCAAAATTATGGATAATTAGTTACACGTTCTCCCTCCACAACAAACTTATAATTTTTGTACGTATTCTTGTCATATCTTATACACTAAAATTTTCTAAAAAAATCCAAAGTACCGTGATGACCTACTTATTTTTGTCCACGTTTCGTTAGCTATCTTGGTCAGTATTATTGTGCGGATTAAAATGTATAAGTAGATGATGCATTAGTGTACAAGTGGTTAAAGGAATGTGTCTTATCACATTTCAAATGCAGAGTCTCTACGTTGTGGGCATTATTATCAATTAATAATATTCCAACCCTTTCACTCTGATTTTCGTTTGATTAAGATTGTTCACCAATTTGTTCCGGTGACTACATAAAATTTTGAAACCTTGCACATACGGGTTTGATGTGAGCTTGGTTCGTATTCTGTGTGTTTGTGTATTTACTTGGTTGGCTGCACACACTTACATGGGTTAGTAGGTAGTAAATTGACATCAAACAAGCTCACTTGGTTTATCTAAATGATTATAGTAAAATAATGTTTTATTAGTTTTCTCCATCTTTATTACCCAATGAACTGGTATGTGGCTGTAATGAGAAAGTGAAACCTTTAATAGGCTAAAACACACTTATTTAAATTAGACAATGTCCCCTAAATAATAGAATAACCCTATTGTCGATGTTAGCAGCTTATTTGAATTGCATTTTTTTGTCGAAGATCCACACGTGTATGCAAAAGAATTTGTTATTGTCCATAATATTTTGTTTTAAAGGATAAATAGGTTGAACAGAAGTAAGAACCATACAATAATATCATTTTACATATACATATTAAATCGCAATCGTAAGTGTTGTGTGGAGTAAAATGTACAACGGTACCTTGTTCGGGTTTATCCAGCTTATCCTGTCACATTCCAACCCTTTTCAATGTGTTTCCTACATAACAACAACAACAAAAACGCAAAGAAAAGGCCTGCAGCTTAGATCAACAATAAACCATGCTATTACAAATCCTCACTACCTTTTACAACGTCTTTCCTCCAAGCATAACGACAAAACAAAAAAAAATTGCAGCCAACAACAAATCCACAAGCAAAAGACCGAGTCTACCCAGCTACCATGAAGATAATTTCAACCTGATCTTCTAAGCCGTTGAATACAAAAACAAGACAAAGTCAGTAATGATAAACAACATAATTAAATCCTCCTTTTATGTAAAAAATAGTAGCTCGTAATTAATGATAGTTTACAAGGTCCATAACTAAGAACTTAGCTAAAATAATTTATAAACGAACCAAAACTGAAAGAGCTGACAAAAGCAAACCAAAATAACTTACATAAGCTAATAACTGACAGTTTGGTCTTTTTAACCGGTAGTTACGCTTAAATTTTGGTTATACCTCACTCTAAAATCAAACTGAACCGAATCAAACGACACTGAACCTTTTCAAATGTTTATTATTACATATACAGTTCAAATTCATTATTTTAGGCAAAGAGTTTTATGCCTGAGTTTATTAAAAATGTGATTAACAAAAACCGTAATAGAAAAGTTTTTAGCCCAATTATTTTGGAATATTTTTACAGGCCCAAACATTTCAAACCTCAATGAACAAACTCATAACTGAACTGAACCGAACCCACACGCAAAAACCAAAACTAGAAAACTAAAACCGAAAACAGTCTAAAACTTAAAAACTGGATTTTCAGTTTTGGTTCGATTAAAGCCCAAAGGGACACGAATCAACCCATGAAAATCACTGCAAGTATTATGTTTCATATTCAAGTTTCCTCATTATATCACACAGCAACATGGATAAATAAGAGACGAAAATAATGCTATCATAATTACTAAATTTAATAATTACTAGACATGTTTAACACTTATGACATATAACCACCACAATAATGCTTCCATAAATATTATACGAATAAGAAAACTACCAGAAACGAGTGCTGCAATTCAACGTGTCGCCCACTATTAATTTTGCTATAGGTCCACTTGATTGAAATCGTTAATGGATGTTTTGGTCCATTAAAGTTGTTGATTGTTGTTTGTTCTACCAAAGCGGGGCAGTGTTGTTCATGTTAGAAAAAAAAATACATCGTATAGAATAGTATAGTTGTCATCTTTAAGTATGAACCATGCTTCAAAACGGATATGATGGCATATAACTCTTCGATACAATCAAGGGTATAACTGAAAGAATGCCACACTTCACAAAGATTAGAACTAAACTAAATTAGTTAGTTTAATTAACTTAAAAGAGTATTATTTTGTTTGTGGATAAGTAATATGCTTTTGGGTGTGAGGTTGAAGGACTATTATTATGTTTCGCTTTAATGTCAGTGATACAAGTCACCTTGAGTTTTAATGTTGAGTTTTAATTTAATGCTCTTTGAAGGATATTTTCTTTAACAATAGAATCATAATGTACTTTTAAAAATATATAGCAGTTAACACATTTTAGTCTTTTCAATCATACTTTCCATTTTGTTTTTCTGCATTAGGCATTATATTAGAAAGGCATTATATTAAAAAGGCATTATACTATGTATCTCCCTTTTAATGCTCCTATAATGCCAAGAGGACGGTGTTAGGGCTGTTATCAAGCGCTTCACGCCGCTATAACGCCCCATCACACATGAGCTAAACTTCGTTAGTCATTTAGTTGTAGTGGTTACAGTCGGTTTGAACAAATTCTTTTTGTATTTTTTTAATCTTTTAGTTTGGGTGACTATAAAATGAGGAAAATACATTTTCTTTTACGTTAAAAGAAATGAACCAAGAAATAAGATTAATAACCAACATTTACTATTAGAGAAATCTCATATTGTTCGTGAATAATAGAGATTATCCAAAAAATTATTTTTGAACGAAAAAACAAAAAAACACTCAAATCCTTAATTTACTCATTAGTTTGTGAACAACCAATAATAACCAAGAGATACATGTCAACTATTCATATTAGTTGAATTATGACCAGGTATGCTTTAACACCCAGCCAGTTGAGACTGGGTTGTCTTTAGAAAAAAAGGAAGCCAACATTTGTTACCGGCCAAAAGCATTTACGATCGTTTAAAATGCTTTGGCCACAATCTGTTGCAACATCCTTATTGAAACCCTCAAAAGTAGACTTTTTGAAAACTGTATTGTCATTATTCATCCAGAAAACTCTTCAACAAACGTAGTTTTCACGAAGATTCATGCGAAAATTCCAATGGAAGGCATCTTTGATGGTCATTTTTTTGTTTCCTAGGTCATTTTCTTTCGAGTAAACATGAGCAACAAGATGTTCAATGTTAGCATCTGTCACACCCCGATAAGACCATCAGAGCTGGGCGTGATCTGACTGGTATCTTCATTGCACAACGGATGTGTTTGAAATTATAAGACTTCTAGAAAGTGAACGCCCGATAAGTACTCGAATCCCCATGGGTTCTCCTATTCCAATCGTGCCATACTTAGTAAATGTAACCTGAGAAAGAAACATGCGAAAAATCAACATAAAGTTGGCGAGTTCATAGTTTATTTGAAAAGATTTTAAATAAATCTTTTTGGTAACTGGTTTAAATATCGTTGAGAAAACGTAATAAAACCATTTATACCGGCATGTCAATTGAAAACCTTGTTTTTGTAATATTTGAATAACCGTCGATGTCCACGTACGACAAAGACAACATGCCCGCATGAGCCTATGACCTACCCCAAGCTAGGAAATGCCTCACCAAATCGTTTACTCAAGACGGTAGACTAGCAGGCGGATATAGTTCCGATAGCAGCGAGGACTTCACTGTACAATTTTAAGCGACCATACGGCCTTTAGTGTTGAGTAGTGGACAATCCAGTCCTTGTGTTTATAAACAGGACCAACCCATCCCCTTATTTGTATGCAGGACAAACCAGTCCCGTAGCAACTAGGACCTTCCCGTCACTAGTCATTGAGTCTATAGCAGGACCAACCAGTCCCCTCGAGCATATGTGGGCCTAGCCCACTAGAGTCTTTGTGCCTTACACAAGTTAGAATGGGCCTAGCCCATTTGAGTCTGTAAGCAGGACCAACCAGTCCCCCAACTTGTTAGCAGGACAAACCAATCCCGTAGTAACTAGGACCTTCCCGTCTCTAGTCATGAAACTCATGCACGTTTTGAAAATACGTGAGTGTTTTAAAAAACCGGTATGTTTATCGTAAACCTTTCGTAAACCATTTGAATTTATCGAAATTCATTTGCAACATGGTTTAGAAATAACCTTTTCTAAACCATTTGAGTTTGTTGGAGTTCATTCGTATCATGATTTAGAAATCTGTTGTTTTCGTTCATCGAAATATCTTGTACTTTTGCAAAACTTGCATGTCTTTCCACCCCGAAAACATTTATAAAAATGTAAAACAATAGAAAGTGGGGGTTATGAACTCACCTTGATATCCAGCGTAAAGCTAGCATAATATGATTCCAAAATGTCGTTTCCAAAACATGGCTCGCTAGCATGCAATCTATAACATTCCTATCAAGGAATAAGCTTATAAGATTCTACTAAAAATGTAGCTAAACTACGTGTCACTGAGCTCTACCGAATCACTAGTCGAAACGATTCGACGGTAAGTTGTTAACGTAATGGAAAAGAATGAGTTATACTTGCTAGGTTCCATTTAATGTCGGGTGATAGTTACTAAGTCTTGAAAACACTTAGTTTCTGAGAGGGTTAGCGTATCTATATGTTTATATGTAACATTCGTTGTAAAACGGGTTTCCAAACCCGCTTCGCTTAAATAATTCAAGTATGTTATTTTAAGTTGCGTTACGCATTTATTCATTATTCAAATTCGAGTTATTAATTTGTAGTTAATAAATAATTTAAAGAGTTAAAATATTAAAAAACTAATAATAATATTAATAATTAAGGTTTAAAATAATAAAAAAATACAAAGGGGCAACCGGGTTTCGAACCCGGGTCCCTATCGAATCCACACACAACACACACACCACTGCACTATACACACATTTGGGAATAACCAGAAATCAATTAAGTTTTATATCGAAACAAACGCAAAACTTGCAAGTTCAAATTCGCAGAAACCAGTAACTGTCGAAAACAAAATTTTTGCAATCAACACAATTGATGTTTTCCTTATGATTAAACGTGTGTAACTGATTTCCAACATCAGTTATAATTGAAAACCGGAATCAATTGATTTGAAAACTGTCACACCCCGACCCGCAGCGGAAAAGGTGATCGGGGCATGATTGGGTTATCATCAAAGCTCATGACATTTATTTTAACGTTTCATATTCATTAATACACTTTAATGGAAAATTACAATCAATATTACATCATGTCCTAAACATCAATCTAGGCTTCATTGTTTTCCTCTAAGGCATTTCCTATGTTTTCCTTGCTTCATCCTGTTCACCTGTATCATGTGTAAAAATGGTTTTTTGGTCAACAAAAAGTTGGCGAGTGAATCCTATGAAAAACATTTGAACAAGTTTATTTAATTGATTGTAAAATAAAGTGCACAACCATACATGAGTAAAAATAGATGTAAACTTATTCACCAATCAATTAATATTAAATAGATGGGCCTAATGAATGATTTGCATATACTTGACAATATGAAATACATAACTACAAACAATATAAACTAAATAATACACACACGAACAATAATGGATTTGTTTTGAGGCACGCGTTGCTCAACTCGTCTCCCACGAGGAACTGATGGGCCTAATGAATGAATTTGCATATAAATTGACAATATGAAATACATAACTACAAACAATGTATACAAACTAAGTTTAGATCACAATATGGTATGGCACAAGTTTAAATAAACGAGTTAATTTTTGGTGACACATGACACACCCCAAAACGTGTAATTAAAAAGGGGAGTTGTAAGATTCACTCACATTGGGTGCGTTCGGTTGTGATGATGAATGCGCACGAAGTTGGTTTTAACCACGAGTGAAACTAACCTAGATAATGGCATAAATGGTTCGGTAAGTAAACGGATTTATTAATCCATTTTAGTAGGATTGTTGGGTGTATTTTTGTGAGTTTAAGGCTATTTTCTAACCTTAAAAATGTTATTTTTAAGTATTTTTAATTGATTTTTAAATTAAAATAAATAAATAAAAATAATAAAAAAATGTTGACTTTTTGACCGTTGACCATAAGCGTTGACTGTTTGACCGGTTTAATTGTGTGTAAGTATGCGCCGGGCAGGACTCGAACCCGAGACCTCCGTTCGCGTGCATGCAGCTCTACCAACTGAGCTACGTGTCTAACCCGAAATATTTCTGTTTTTAATTATATTTATATACTAATTGAGTTAAACTGAAAATCATTTATTTTTAAAAAACGATTTAATGCGTCGAACCGGTGCTCTCCACAGGTCTCGAACCCGGGACCTGTGGGTTGACTTAACACAGTCCACCGATGGACTGTGTGTCTAACTTGTTAAATAATCTGATTTTTATTTTACTTATATACAAAACTAAATATTTTCATTTCTGTCTTATATAAAAAGTTTGATGATTGTCCGGACCGGTGCGGTAGTCCGGACTCGAACTCGTGACGTGTGATTAAACATTCACACAGTCCACCACTGGACTGTGTGTCTATCTTGGTTATTATTCCGGTTTTTATTAAACTTAACATCCTAAGCAGTGACTCCGGTTCAGTTAGGAAAAAAAACCATTTTTATTAGGGCGAAGGTGCGTGGGACAAGATTCGAACTCGAGACGTAAGCGTGTTTTATTTGCACACAGTCCACCGCTGGACTGTGTGTCTAACCCGAGATATATCTTGATTTTAATTATACTTATATAATACTGAACTTCGTCTTCGTCGTCAGACTTAACCAGAAAACATATTCCGACTGTTTCATCGATTTTAATCAAGTTCGTTAGTGTGTTATGATTAATTACAGGTGAGATAAATAAAAAGAATGAAAGATTAAGCGTAAGGTATACCGACTGGACTCCTCTGTTTCTCCGGCGAAACTCCGGTGACAGCAGAAACTTCCGGCGACGTATGTCTTGCGGCAGAGAGTCTTCAACGAGCTTGAGATAAATGTGGGTGACTTCGGTATAAGCTCTGGGGGTTCAGTAAGGCTCAGAAGTGAAGGGCTCGGTTTTCCGACGAGGTGTAGAAGTTTTCCGGCGAGTGGGATTACGTCGGGAAAATGTGTGATTGTGGGCGAAAAAGCTAACAGAGTTTAGAGGGGGTATTTATAGGGCGGGACATCGACGTATTTGGCCCGTTTTCCGACTTGATTCGTCAGTTAGAAACTTTCCGGCGGTTATAACTTGTGTCGCGGACTCAGGCGTCGGTTATAACCGATGTAGTGATTAAAGTTTACGTTATAACTGAAGAAACCGTCCAATCTCGCGAGATCGCCGGGATTTCCGACGACTGAAATTGGGCGCGTCGTTATTTGAATTCGAGATTTATTTTATGTATTAATTGTTTCCAATATTTAACAAGAAACATAAGTGGCGCAGTGGTTGAGTGTGTGTGCGATAAGACTTTGCTGAAGTTGTTGGCTGACCCGGGTTCGAACCCGGCAGCAACATTATATTTTTATTTCATTATTTTTAACAATTTTTCAATAACAAATTATATATTCCAATATACTTATTAATTATGTATCGTTTAAAATTAATTTGGGCATTAAATATGCAACGAAATTTTTAACTGATTGTTCGGTTAATAAACGGAGCGGGTTTGGTAAATCCGGTTTTTGACGGATGTTACAGTATCCCCTGCTTTTTAGAAATTTCGTCCCGAAATTTTAGTAGTGATATATTTGACTAAAAATGATGGTGTTTAGTTTGACTGTTACATACTTAGAAAAAAGTAAGAGTTTAAGTTTTTGTTTGAGGCGGTAACGTCCCTTGTAAGGGTTAAGTACCCCGTTACAGGAATCGCTTTTTGTTGCCTACGGTAAAATATTGATAAGCAGAGTTGATTCGCTAACTTTGATATCATGCGTAAGAGTTTTGATATGTTTGGAAGGATATGGTTATATCCTAAAGCAAAACTTCTAATACTACAACCTACATGGAACTTCTCATAACCGTCTAACAATACCTCTGATCCTTTGACAAGAATACTTATATATAGGAAGTACCAGTGGCGTATCCACCATATTCTTGTCAAAATTTTCATTGGTTTTATCAGTAAGTTATGATTGATTCTATGATATGACTCTAGAACATAAATAAACACAATAACTAATACTTGAGTCTCAATTCTGATAGCATACATGTTTGATTTGTGACAGTTCCTCTCTCGTTGTTATGATGGAGAGGTTAGTTTTATGTAGAAATAGAACATAATCCAATTTCTTTAAATGGCGAGATGATATGAATGTAACACAAATTTCAACCAAGACAATACTAAATCCTACATGGAACTTCTCATAACCGCCTGATAATGCCTCTGATCCTTTGGCAAGAGTACTTATATATAGGAAGTACCAGCGGCGTATCCACCATATTCTTGTCAAATTTTCGTTGGTTTTATCCGCAAGTTATGATTAGTTACCCAGAAACTACTAAATCCTACATAGAACTTCTCATAACCGCCTGACAATGCCTCTGATCCTTTGACAAGAATACTTATATATAGGAAGTACCAGCGGCGTATCCACCATATTCTCGTCAAATTTTCATTGGTTTTATCGGTGAATTATGATTAGTCCTATGTGACTATAAAACATAAACAACACAACAACCACAGCTTGAGTCTAAATTCTGAAAGTATACATGTTTGAATGATGACAGTACCTCTCTCGTTTGTTATGATGGAGAGGTTAGTCATTGTGGAAGTGAGACTTAGCTCAACTTTTATAAATGATGAAATTGAATACACTGAAATGTATGATGAACAAACTTCAACCAAAACATTCTAAATCCTACATGGAACCCCTCATAACCGCCTGATAATGCCTCCGATCCTTTGACAAGAATACTTATATATAGGAAGTACCAGCGGCGTATCCACCATATTCTTGTCAAATTTTCATTGACTTTATCCACAAGTTATGATTAGTTCTATGTGACTCTAGAACAAACACAACAACCACAAGATACTGATAATGAAAAATGTCTGTGCGATCAAGGCTCAATCAAACGGAGCCGATCGTATTGCATGTACTGAAAATAATAAACAATAATCACTCAAACAGTTTATACATGGAACCTCTCATAACCGCCTGATAATGCCTCCGATCCTTTGACAAGAATACTTATATATAGGAAGTACCAGCGGCGTATCCACCATATTCTCGTCAAATTTTCATTGACTTTATCCGCAAGTTATGATTAGTTCTATGTGACTCTACAACAAACACAACAACCACAAGATACTGATAATGAAAAATGTCTATGCGATCAAGGCTCAATCAAACGGAGCCGATCGTATTGCATGTACTGAAAATAATAAACAATAATCTAAACAATAATCACACAAACAGTTTATACATGGAACCTCTCATAACCGCCTGATAATGCCTCCAATCCTTTGACAAGAATACTTATATATAGGAAGTACCAACGGCGTATCCACCATATTCTCGTCAAATTTTCATTAACTTTATCCGCAAGTTATGATTAGTTCTATGTGACTCTACAACAAACACAACAACCACAAGATACTGATAATGAAAAATGTCTGTGCGATCAAGGCTCAATCAAACGGAGCCGATCGTATTGCATGTACTGAAAATGAAAAATGTCTGTGCGATCAAGGCTCAATCAAACGGAGCCGATCGTATTGCATGTACTGAAAATAATAAACAATAATCACTCAAACAGTTTATACATGGAACCTCTCATAACCGCCTGATAATGCCTCCGATCCTTTGACAAGAATACTTATATATAGGAAGTACCAGCGGCGTATCCACCATATTCTCGTCAAATTCTCATTGGCTTTATCCTTAAGTTATAATGGTTCTATGTAATTCTAAAACATAAAGAAAAACATAAAACTAAACGATTGGAGTTGAATCTTGATTTCCGGTGAAGAGGACTAGTTGGGTGGTTTCGTTTGGGCCGTCATTATCTTTGTCAGGATTGGCGTTGATGTTGAAAACTCTTCCTCTTGCTGGTGGCCTAGTGATTGGGTTTTCTTGATTTACTTGGTTAACTGGGTTTGATTGAGCTTGAGCGTTTATGATGTTAACCAATCGAGGACACGTGTTTCTAAAGTGGGTAGGGTCGCCACAATTGAAACAAGCTCGAACATATGGGAACATGGGGTATTGAGGTTGATGATAGGTTTGGATCATGTTTTGAGTAGGGGGAGAGATTTGGTTTTGAGGGGTGCGGCAAACCTTGCTCAAATGACCATAGCGTCCACAAGTTGCACATAGTCGACAAGGTAAGGTAAGGGGATGGTGATAAAAACAGGTGTTACATCGAGGGTGAGGTCCAAGATATGGTTTCTTATTTGGGTAAGTTGAGTTGGGTGCCACTTGAGTGATTAGGATAGCTTGGATGGGTATGGCGTGTGAAATTGGTTGATTTCGTTGGATAGTAGCGAAAAGTTGCCCGTCTCTTTTTCTCTTAGAATTGGGTTGAGAAGGGGATTCGGTTTGGGTGTAGTCGGAGGTTTCAATCGATGCTTTATCCTTCTTCTTCTCCTCCTTGAAGTCTTTGTTCCGGATTCGGTTCTCGGTGAGCTCTGTAGCTAACTCCATTGCTGCTTCCAAGTTTGCAGGTGTGGCACTTATTACAGAGTCTTGAATCTTTGACGGAAGACCACGAATGTAGTGCTCGATCAAACGGTATGAGGGGAGTGAACAAGTTGGGAACCATTTGATTTAACTCGAGGAATCTTTTGTTGTACGTGGTGTGGTCGCCTTCCTTTTGCTTCAACGAATAGAACTCATCTTCTAATTTCTTGATTTCGCTCCTTGGGCAAAATCGTCTGGTCATGATTTCCTTCAATTCATTCCAAGTTAAAGTCATAGTATCTTCAACACCTCGTTTGGCCTTCTCTGTATTCCACCAAGTAAGTGCTATTCTATATAAAAGACGGTAGCATATCGCACTTTGCGATCATCGGGGCAATCGCAATTTAGAAAAGTGTTCTCCATTTCTTCAAACCAATGGAGGAGAGCGGTGACACCTTCAGTCCCTTCGTATTTTGGAGGGTCGCATGATTTGAAATGCTTGTAGGTGCATTTAGTGGTATTTGGGGGAGGGTTGATAACGTGTTGATCTTCTTGATTAACAGGATTAGCGGTAAGTGCTTGTTGGACTTGGATTACAATGTTGGGTATTCCGGCAGCCATTTGTTGAGCGATTATAGGGCAGCCATGCGCTCGCGAGCTTTTCCGGCTCTCATCTTCTACGGGCGAGATTAGAAGACATCTACAAGGAATACGCATCATGAGTATGAGTTGGATGTTTTTGGGATCATGGGTCGTATTTAGGAATGAACATTCATAAAATAATTATAGAAAAATAAATCAACTACATCCATAGGATGTCTTGGGCTTTGCTCGTCATTAGGCCCTGCATGCCGCCATACTTCACCTTCGTAATCATGTGGGCCCCCATGAATACCGGGTTTTTCATATGGTTCGCATGTGTTAGCCTGGTTACGTACACTAAAACCCGGAGAAAATCGAGAAATATGTATATAACGTATGATATTCGGAATGTGTCCAGTGTAGACACGGTGACACCTCAAAGTGGGTTAGTTCGAACGACGTTTGGTGTAGCATGCTTTGGCCTAATAGGTCCTTCGTACTCTCATCGTTAGTCCCCAGGTAGGCAAACTGGTCCGTTATATTGGATTTATACGAATGCCAACCTAGACAGGACGTTCCGACTACCGGTACTTGTACCCTTCCAGTTACTACATGCCCGTCGCAGAACTTACTTTGATGAGATTTGAAAATTTCGACAAAATCTTTGAATAACAAGAGTATGAACTTTGAAATATGTATGATGAATGTGTATGTAAGTATGTATGTTTGACTGTAAGTATAAACAAATATGAAACAAATAAACATCATAAGTTTGTATGCAACCACCTAAACAATTAAAATTTAGGCAACCATAGTATAGGCTCTAAGGGTCTAATAACCTATCCTATATCCCTATAGTCATGGCTCTGATACCAATCTATCACACCCCGACCCGCAGCGGAAAAGGTGATCGGGGCATGATTGGGTTATCATCAAAGCTCATGACATTTATTTTAACGTTTCATATTCATTAATACACTTTAATGGAAAATTACAATCAATATTACATCATGTCCTAAACATCAATCTAGGCTTCATTGTTTTCTTCTAAGGCATTTCCTATGTTTTCCTTGCTTCATCCTGTTCACCTGTATCACGTGTAAAAATGGTTTTTTTGGTCAACAAAAAGTTGGCGAGTGAATCCTATGAAAAACATTTGAACAAGTTTATTTAATTGATTGTAAAATAAAGTGCACAACCATACATGAGTAAAAATAGATGTAAACTTATTCACCAATCAATTAATATTAAATAGATGGGCCTAATGAATGATTTGCATATACTTGACAATATGAAATACATAACTACAAACAATATAAACTAAATAATACACACACGAACAATAATGGATTTGTTTTGAGGCACGCGTTGCTCAACTCGTCTCCCACGAGGAACTGATGGGCCTAATGAATGAATTTGCAAATAAATTGACAATATGAAATACATAACTACAAACAATGTATACAAACTAAGTTTAGATCACAATATGGTATGGCACAAGTTTAAATAAACGAGTTAACTTTTGGTGACACATGACACACCCCAAAACGTGTAATTAAAAAGGGGAGTTGTAAGATTCACTCACATTGGGTGCGTTCGGTTGATGATGTTGAATGCGCACGAAGTTGGTTTTAACCACGAGTGAAACTAACCTGGATAATGGCATAATGGTTCGGTAAGTAAACGGATTTTATTAATCCATTTTAGTAGGATTGTTGGGTGTATTTTTGTGAGTTTAAGGCTATTTTCTAACCTTAAAAATGTTATTTTTAAGTATTTTTAATTGATTTTTTAAATTAAAATAAATAAATAAAAATAATAAAAAAATGTTGACTTTTTGACCGTTGACCGTTGACCATAAGCGTTGACTGTTTGACCGGTTTAATTGTGTGTAAGTATGCGCCGGGCAGGACTCGAACCCGAGACCTCCCGTTCGCGTGCACGCAGCTCTACCAACTGAGCTATGTGTCTAACCCGAAATATTTATGTTTTTAATTATATTTATATACTAATTGAGTTTAAACTGAAAATCATTTATTTTTAAAAACGATTTAATGCGTCGAACCGGTGCTCTCCCAGGGTTCTCCACCTCGTGCACTTAGTTGTTGAGAAAAAACACAAATCAACTAATGGCGAGTTCATGTGTTATTTGTTTAAATAAATCTTTTTGTAACTGTTTATATATCTTAGAAAACGTAATAAACTTTATATCGCATGTCTATTAAAAATTGTTTTGTAATTGTTGAACCGGTGCGATGTCCCGGACAAAAACTCGTGAGCTTGATCTAAAGCAGATGCCTCGCCACCGTACTAAGCGTGTCTAGCATGCGGTTATTATCCGAGGCTTCATGTACAATTAAGCACCTAAGGGCCTTGATGTTGAGTTAGGACAATCCAGTTTGTTTATAAGCAGGACAAATCCTTATTTGTATGCGGACAAACTTCGAAACTCGGACCTCCGTCACGTGTTTGATCTATGCACAACCAGTCCCCTGACATGTGGGTCCTAACCCACTAAGTCTTGTTGCTTATACATTAAATCCTAGCATTAGTCTGTAGCAGACCAACTAACCCTAACTTTTACGGACTAACATCGATATTAATCAGGTTCGTCTTAGTGTGATCATGACTTAAATTACCGAGTAGTTTAAAAAAATGATGTTTTAATCGTAACTTTCGTGAACCATTGATTTATCGGAAATTCGTTTGCAACATGGTTTAGAAAAACTTTTCGTAACAGTTGGGTTTGTTGGAGTTCAACGACTTGATTTAGAAATTGTTGGTTTTGCTTCATAAAATATTGGGTGTGATTTTGGCAAACTGTGGAGTCTTTCCGTCGAACTTTTAAAATGTTAACATGAAGTGGGTTTAACTCACGTTAAATGTGTGAAGTAGCATAATATGTCCAAAAGTGTTTAAACATGGTCGCTAGGATCTATAATTCTATAAAGGATAAGCTTGAAAGATTTACTAAATTAGTGACTACGTTCACGACTTACGAATCACAGTCGAAAACGTTCGACGGTGTTGTTAACTTGGAAGTGTTATTGTTTCGTCGGATATTACTAAGTCTTGAAAACCTTAGTTTTGATAGGGTTGGATTATAGTTTTATGTTAACACTGAAAAACGTTCCAATACCGCGGTTCGCGTAAATATTCCAGACTGAATTTAGTTCGTTACGTTTATATATTCAATTCAAGTTATTAATTTATGTATTAAATATTTAAAGATTATATTAAAAACTAATAATAGCATGTAATTGACGTTTATAATGAGAAAAACTATGCAAAGGGGCAACCGGGTTCGAACCCGGGCCCTATCAATCACACTAAATCACCATGATATAACAATTTATAAAAACAATTATTTTTCGAACAAACAAATTAGTATCGATTGAAAATTAAGTAATGGTGAAAACTAAAATTTTGCAATCAACACAATTTGATGTTTTCGTTAATTAAACGGTGTAACGGGATTTCCAAATCGGGTTTATTGAAACGGATAGTTTAAAACCGAAAGAAATCATTGGTCTTTAAGAATTGAAACTGAAATCTATGATTGAATGGTTACACTATAAATATCAATCCTTACCGCTCAGCATGAACTCGCTCATTCTCTCAAACTCTCTCTTAAACTCTCGAAAACTCTCTGAAGTTGTCGCTTCAAATCGTCGGAGTTCTTGTATTGCCGCTGGAGGTGTTACCAGAGTATCACAACCATCATCATTTCGGTACAAAAACCATCCCTTATATCCTATGTTGTCATACATTTTGTTGAAAGAAACTAATCATTGAAATCAAGTGGTTTTATAATTAAACGGTTGGTTTTATCAATAAGTTTCATTGTGAAGAAGAGAAGTTTTTTATAGTATACAAGTATAATAAAAATTGTGTATTTAACCGGGTTAGACACACAGTCTAGCGGTGGACTGTGTGCAATGTTAAACAAGGCACACCCGGGATCGAGTCTCACACGCATCCAATTTCCAAAATAAAACAGTCTTTTTAAAACTTACTCGATAACCCTTAGTAAGTATATAAATGTAATATAAATTGGTATTAAACCCGAGTTAGACACACAGTCAATGGTGGACTGTGTGCAATGTGAGCATACACGCGGGTTCGATACTGCCTTGGTGCAACGGTTCGATGATAATAAAATTTTTTCTAAATGAATTTATGAATTAACTTAGTTAGTGTAATATATATATATATATATATAAAATCAAGTTTATTTCGGTTAGACACGTAGCTCAGTTGGTAGAGATGCGTGCACGTATACGGGAGGTCACGAGTTCGATCTTCACACGATGCCAATAATCACCAAGTCAACCCGGTTCGACCCGGTCAACCCTGAAAAAGGATATATTTTTTAATACCTAATTTCCTTAATTTTTTATTCAAAAATCCCAAAAAATACCTATAAAAATAAGATTTTTAGGTTTTAAATTTGTAATAAATGCTATAAAAAAGAGACTTAAAAAATCTAATAAAAGCCATTAATTCGAAATATTAATTTCAAATAAAAGTTATATATTTATCAAATTATCACGTGATTATTTAGGTTAGTTTTCTCTCGTCGGTTGAAATATTAAATCGTGCGCATTCGTCGTCAATCCAAGAAACCACCCACTGTGAGTGAATCCTTACAAATTCCCCTTTTTATTCATGTTTTGTGGTGTATCATGTGTCGTTTATTATATTGTTTATTCAAACACTTGTGCTATTACCATTATGTGATCTAACGTGTTATGTAATGTTTGGTTATTGTTATATGTGGTTACGTTTTCTCATTTCAGTGCATCATTCACATTAGGCCCATCAGTTCCTCGTTGGATACGGGTAGAGCATCGCGTGCCTAATTAGATCGGCTCCGTTGATTGAGTCCTGATCTCACATTCATCATTTATCATGCTCATGTGTACATTGCTAGATGTTATTGGTTTGTGGATAGTTTTACATATACGTATGCTCATATTTGGTTTATGCACATTTTTATTAAATTAATCAATATAATTATTTCTTTCAAATGATTAAATGAGATTCACTCACCAACTTTTGTTGACCCGAATCTTTATTTTACACATGATAAGGTGGACAGGCTGAGGAAAGGAACACCTAGGATTTGGCTTTAGAAGAAGAATAAAACATTACTAGTTTAGAACATTTTTGTGTTTGTATGTTTTTATGTGTTTGGAATATTCTCTTTTAAATATGAGTTAATAAATATGAAACTTTAATATAGTAAATGTCATGAGCTTTGATGAAAACCCAATCATGCCTCGACTACTATATCCGCTGCGGGTCAGGGTGTGACAGGTTGGTATCAGAGTTTTTGACTATGGGGATTTAGGATAGGTTATTAGACCCGTAGAGCCTATACTATAGTTGATTAGATTTTAATTGCTTATGTGTTATTTGGTTACATGCAAACTCATGATATTTATTTGTTTCATATTTATCTCACACACAAATGCATGCAAGCACTCTCACTACTATATGTTGTTGTGTGATATTTATAGCGGTATACGTATTATTATCATACATGCTTACGCAAACACACACGTTTCAATTTCCACATATTTGAAAATTTATCATGTTTTCTTTCTCAAGAATTTTATGATGTTTTCATTTTTCAATCTCATCAAAGTGAGTTCTACGACGGGCATGTAATAACTGGAAGGGTACGATTTACCGGTAATCGGAACGTCCTGTCTAGGATTCTCATTCGTATAAATCCAATATAATGGACCAGATTGCCTACCTGGGGACTAACGATGAGAGTCCGAAGGACCTATTAGGCCAAAGCATGCCACACCAAACATCGTGTGAACTAACCCCACTTTGAGTTGTCACTGTGTCTACACCTGGACACCCTCGACCTTATATCTCGCAATCATGTTTTACGATTTTCATTCGGGTGGTGCGAGTGTTAACAAGCAATACCAATGTGAACCCTACAAAGACCAGTAGTCATGGGGGCCCACATGACTACCTAGGCCAAGTGTGAGGGGACATATGGGGGTCCAAACATGAGCAAACCCAAGACATCCTATGGATGTAGTGAACTTATTTTCTCATTTGTTTTGTGAATGTTGATTTCTAAATACGACACATGACACCTAAAACGTCAAACTCATAATCTCGTTATGTATTTCCTATATTGTCTTCTAGGCACTCACGAGGAGGTAGGAAATCAGGAAGATCCGGTGAGCGCATGGCTACTCAAATAGCCCAACAGATGGCCTCGTAATTCCCGACATTGTAGTACAAGTCCAACAAGCCCTTGCCGCTAATCCTATCACCCCAATCAACCAAGAAGGTCAAAATGCTGCCAATCCTCCCATGAACACCACCAAGTGCACCTACAAGCACTTCAACTCCTACGACCCTCCAAAGTACGAGGGGACTGAAGGTGTCACTGCTCTCCTTCATTGGTTTGAGGAGATGGAGAGTACCTTCCTCAACTGTGATTGTCCCAACAATCGCAAGGTGCGTTATGCTACAGGTCGCCTGTATGGGGTAGCACTCACATGGTGGAATGCGGAGAAAGATAGACGAGGTGTCGAAGCCGTTGTGGCCCTAACTTGGGAAGAATTGAGGGAACTTATGACTAGACGCTTCTGTCGAAGAAGTGAAACCAGAAATTAGAGGATGAGTTCTATTTCTTGAAATAAAAGGAGGGAGACCACATAACCTACAACAAGAGGTTCCTCGAGTTGAATCAGATGGTGCCCAATTTGTTCACTCCATTATACCGATTGATTGAGCACTACATTCGAGGTCTTCCCTCAAATTCAAGACTCTGTGATGAGTACCACGCCTGCAACTCTCGAGGCTAGGATGGAGCTAGCTATTGAGCTCACTGAAAATCGCATCAGGAATGGTGATTTTAAAGACGAGAAGAAGAAAGACAAGACAACCACTAAAACCTCACCCCCAACCCAAACAGGATCATCTTCTAAGTCTGCTGGCAAAAGAAAGCGCAATGGAAAGAATTCCGATGTTACCCAAACCAATCCCCCTATCACTGCCGCCCCAATCACGCAAGTTGCTCCTCCTACCGCACCATTCAAGAAACCATATACATGACCACATCCAAAATGCAACCGATGTCAATATCACCACCCTGTTGAGAACCCTTGTCTTCACTGCACAAGTTGTGGCCGTGCAGGTCATACAATCCAAACTTATCGCTCTCTTCAAGGACCAGCCCCAATCAACCTCAAGCCTAACCCAACAACCAAGTGGTAGGTCAAGCCCAATACCAACAACCTTTACTTTTACCACCTGCTCAACCCATGGCCCAACCCTACTACCAACCCAACTACCCTATGATGCAACCAGTCAGAGCTTGTTTCAATTGCGGTGATCCAACCCACTTTCAAAACACCTGCCCACGTTTGGTGAACATCATAAATGCTCAAGCCCAAGCTAATCCAGTGAACCAAGCCAACCAAGTCAATCCGCCCGCTAGAGGAAGAGCTTTTAACATCATGCCAACTAGGCTAGAGCGATAACAACGGGGTTAACGATACAATTTTCATTAACGGTAGTTTGCATCTATTCTATTTGACACTGGTGCGGATAAGAGTTTTGTGTCCTTAGAGTTTGAATCTATTCTTGATTTACCTCGAGTTAGTCTAGCCGAATCATTTACAGTGGAAGTAGCCGACGGTGAACCTATTATGTTAGACTTATCATTCGTGATTGCACTCTTACTCTCAATGATCATGACTTTCTAATTGAACTAATTCCTATGAAGTTGGGTATTTTGACGTCATCATTGGTATGGACTGGCTTAGTCAGCATCACGTTGAAATTGTTTGTTATGAGAAATTTATTCGAATTCCTCTCGCTGACGATCAAACTCTTTGTATTTTGGTGAAACCCCATTCAAAGGACTCAAATTGATGTCGTGCCTTCAAGCTCGAAGATACCTTCGCAAAGACTACATAGCATATTTAGCTCACATCGTCAAAAAGGAAAGCAAGGAGAAAAAGCTCGAAGACATTCCAATCGTTAAAGAATTTCCTCAAGTTTTTCTAGACGACGTTTCAGGACTTCCTCCTGTGCGAGAAATCGAATTTCGAATCGATCTTGTACCTGGTGCTACACCAGTTGCAGAATCTCCATATTGGTTAGCCCCATCTGAAATGCAAGAGTTAGCTAGTCAATTGCAAGAACAGACTGACAAGGGATTCTACGCCCTAGCTCATCACCATGGGGTGCTGGTTCTTTTCGTAAAGAAGAAGGATGAACTTTCCGAATTTGCATCGACTATCGAGAGCTCAACAAGCTGACTATCAAGAACCGTTATCCTTTACCTCGTATCGATGATCTTCTAGATCAACTTCAGGATGCCACCTTGTTTCTTAAAAATCGATCTTCGTTCTGGTTATCACCAGCTTAGAGTACGTGAAGAAGACATTCCAAAGACTGCTTTTCGAACACGATATGGTCACTACGAATTCATGGTCATGCCTTTTGGTTTGACAAATGCTCCTGCCGTTTTCATGGATTTGATGAATAGGGTGTGTAAACCCTACCTCAATCGTTTCGTCATAGTCTTTATCGGATAATATCCTTATTTATTCGAAGACCAAATCCGATCATGAGCGACATCTTCGACTTATAACTTTTGAGAACCGAAAAGCTTTACGCTAAGTTTTCGAAATGTGAATTCTAGTTAAAAGAAGTTCAATTTCTTGGTCATGTTGTCAACGACAAAGGAATTCATGTCGACCCTGCAAAGATCAAAGCAGTGCAAGAATGGCAAGCTCCACGCACTCCTACGAAGTTAGATCATTCCTTGGTCTAGCTAGTTATTATCGATGTTTCATCGCAAATTTCTCTCGTATTGCCTTACCACTCATAGTCTTGACTCATAAGGGCAAGCCCTTCATTTGGGGGCCCAAGAAGAAGAGGCTTTTCAAACTTTGAGGCAAAGACTTTGTGATGCACCTATTCTCACTCTCCTTGATGGTTGTGAAGACTTTGTGGTCTATTGTGACGCATCAGGGCAGGGGCTAGGGTATGTCCTAATGCAAAGAGGAAAGGTGATAGTCTACGCCTCAAGGCAACTCAAAGTACATGAAAGAATTACACTACTCACGACCTAGAGCTTGGAGCAGTCGTTTTCGCTCTAAAGATATGGAGACATTATCTCTATGGTACAAGTGTGAGATTTACACTGACCACAAGAGTCTTCAACATATCTTCAATCAAAAAAAGTTGAACATGAAGCAACGATGATGGGTCGAACTCTTAAATGATTACGATTGTGAAATCCGTTTTCATCCTGGCAAAGCCAATGTTGTGGCTGATGCTCTTAGCTGAAAAGAGTATGCGAAATCCATCCATCTTTTGTGTTCTCAAATCATAACTGATCTTCAAAACCGCATTCGGACAGCTCAACATATTTCTGTCACGAAAATGATGTACGAGATAAATTGTCTTGTGGAGCTGAAACCAAGTTAGAATCCAAGTCCGATGGTATCCTTTACTACTTAAATCGTATTTGGGTGCCTGATTGTGACAATCTTCGTACTTTTCTCATGAACGAGGCTCACAAAACACGATACTCGATACATCCAAGTGCTGATAAGATGTATCAAGGCCTACAATACTCTTACTGGTGGACTGGCATGAAGAAGGATATCGCCATTTTTGTCTCCAAGTGCCTCACATGTTCTAAGGTTAAAGCTGAACATCAAAGGCCTTCAAGATTACTCGTCCACCGAAATACCCGTTTGGAAGTGGGAAAACATAACCATGGACTTCATTACCGGGTTACCTCGCACTTCCAGTGGGCATGATATGATTTGGGTTATCATTGATCGTCTTACTAAATCAGCTCATTTCATTCCAATCCGTGAAGATTATAAGAACGAGAAGTTAGCTCGTATCTATATTGATGAAATTGTAAGCCGTCATGGTTTGCCTTTAAGTATCATTTCGGATTGAGATGGCCGCTTTACTTCACGAACATGGCAAGCTTTGCCATCGGCATTAGGTACACATTTAGACCTCAGCATCGCCTTTCATCCTCAAACTGATGGGCAGTCTGAGCGTATCATACAAACTCTTGAAGACATGTTGCGGGCATGTGTCATCGACTTCCAGGGCAATTGGGATACTCATCTACCATTAGTTGAATTTCCTACAACAATTGCTATCATTCAAGCATCGGTATGGCTCCTTTTGAAGCATTATATGGTCGTAGCTGTCGATCTCCTGTATGTTGGCACGAAATCGGTGAAGCACAAATCACTGGACCTGAATTAATCCAAGAAACAACTGAAAGATTCTTCAAATCTGCAATAATCTTCTAGCAGCTCGAAGTCGTCAAAAGAGTTACGCTAATAAACAACGAAAGCCACTTGAATTTTATGTTGGTGGTCAAGTACTTTTGAAAGTATCACCATGGATGGGAGTGGTTTGTTTTGGTCAAAAAGGCAAGCTGGCACCACGATATGTGGGACCATTCAAAATACTCGAAAAAGTTGGTCCTGTAGCTTACAAGCTTGATTTACCAGAAGAACTCAATAGAATTCATCCCACGTTCCATGTATCAAACTTGAAAAAGTGTCTCGCCGACGAAAATATCCATATACCGTTAGAAGATATTCAGATTGATGAGTCATTGCATTTCGTTGAACGACCTGTAGAAATCATGGACTTCGGTGAGAAGCGTTTAAGACGAAGTCATATTCCAATTGTCCAGGTGCGTTGTGAGTCAAAACGAGGACCTGAGTTTACTTGCGAACGTGAAGACTCAACGCGTAAAAATACCCGCATCTCTTACAAGCTACATCTACTACTTAAATTTCAGGACGAAATTTCTAAAAGTAGGGGATACTGTAACATTCGTTGTAAAACGGGTTTCAAAACCCGCTTCGCTTAAATAGTTCAAGTATGTTATATTAAGTTCGTTACGCATTTATTCATCATTCAAATTTGAGTTATTAATTTGTAGTTAATAAATAAATTTAAAGAGTTAAAATATTAAAAAACTAATAATAATATTAATAATTAAGGTTTAAAACAATAAAAAAATACAAAGGGGCAACCGGGTTTCGAACCCGGGTCCCTATCGAATCCACACACAACACACACCACTGCACTATACACACATTTGGGAATAACCAGAAATCAATTAAGTTTTATATCGAAACAAAAGCAAAACTTGCAAGTTCGAATTCGCAGAAACCAGTAACTGTCGAAAACAAAATTTTTGCAATCAACACAATTGATGTTTTCCTTATGATTAAACGTGTGTAACTGATTTCCAACATCAGTTATAATTGAAAACCGGAATCAATTGATTTGAAAACCGAAAGAAATCATTGGTCTTTAAGAATTGAAACTGAAATCTATGATTGAATGGTTACACTATAAATATCAATCCTTACCGCTCAGCATGAACTCGCTCATTCTCTCAAACTCTCTCTTAAACTCTCGAAAACTCTTGAAGTTGTCGCTTCAAATCGTCGGAGTTCTTGTATTGACGCCGGAGGTGTTACCAGAGTATCACAACCATCACATTTCGGTACAAAAACCATCCCTTATATCCTGTGTTGTCATACATTTTGTTGAAAGAAACTAATCATTGAAATCAAGTGGTTTTATAATTAAATAGGTTGGTTTTATCAGTAAGTTTCATTGTGAAGAAGATGAAGTTTTTTATAGTATACAAGTATAATTAAAATTGTGTATTTAACGGGTTAGACACACAGTCTAGCAGTGGACTGTGTGCAATGTTAAAGAGGCACACCCGGGATCGAGTCTCACACGCATCCGATTTCCAAAATAAAACACTCTTTTTAAACTTACTCATATCAACCCTTAGTAAGTATATAAATGTAATATAAATTGGTATTAAACCCGGGTTAGACACACATTCAATGGTGGACTGTGTGCAATGTGAGCATACACACACGGGTTCGATACTGCCTTGGTGCAACGGTTCGATGATAATAAAATCCTTTTTTCTTAAATGAATTAATGAATTAACTTAGTTAGTGTGTGTGTATATATATATATATATATATATAATTAAAATCAAGTTTATTTCGGGTTAGACACGTAGCTCAGTTGGTAGAGATGCGTGCACGTATACGGGAGGTCACGAGTTCGATCTCACACGATGCCAATAGTCACCAAGTCAACCCGGTTCGACCCGGTCAACCATGAAAAAGGGTTTATTTTTTAATACCTAATTTCATTAATTTTTTATTCAAAAATCCTTAAAAATACCTATAAAAATAAGATTTTTAGGTTTTAAATTTGTAATAAATGCTATAAAAAAGAGACTTAAAAAATCTAATAAAAGCCATTAATTAGAAATATTAATTTCAAATAAAAGTTATATATTTATCGAATTATCACATGATTATTTAGGTTAGTTTTCTCTCGTCGGTTGAAATATTAAATCGTGCGCATTCGTCGTCAATCAAAGAAACGCACCCACTGTGAGTGAATCCTTACAAATTCCCCTTTTTATTCATGTTTTGGGGTGTATCATGTGTCGTTTAGTTATATTGTTTATTCAAACACTTGTGCTATTACCATTATGTGATCTAACGTGTTATGTAATGTTTGGTTATTTTTATATGTGGTTGCATTTTCTCATTTCAGTGCATCATTCACATTAGGCCCATGAGTTCTTCGTTGATTCGTGTAGAGCATCGCATGCCTAATTAGATCGGCTCGTTTCATTTGAGCCTTGATCTCACTGTTCATCATTTGTCATGCTCATGTGTACGTTGCTAGATGTTATGTGGTTTGTGGATAGTTTTACATATACGTATGCTCATATTTGGTTTATGCATTTTTTTATTAAATTAATCAATATAACTGTTTCTTTCAAATGATTAAATGAGATTCACTCGCCAACTTTTGTTGACCCAAATCTTTATTTTACACATGATACAGGTGGACAGGCCGAGGAAAGGAACACCTAGGATTTGGGCTTTAGAAGAAGAATAAAACATTAATTGTTTAGAACATTTTTGTGTTTCTATGTTTTTATGTGTTTGGAATATCTCTTTTAATTTGAGTTAATAAATATGAAACTTTAATATAGTAAATGTCATGAGCTTTGATGAAAACCCAATCATGCCCCGACTACTATATCCGTTGCGGGTCAGGGTGTGACATTATATACGAATATAATATATAAGGGTATCGTATTCGTCGACTCGATTGGCCGTGCGTGTACGTAGACAAATGTTGGTATAAAAATATCACAGGTTGTAGATTCGTAGGATGTGGTCGTATGATTCCCAAGTGGTCATCTCGTAGTCGTAATAATCTTGCGTCCCGTTTATAATTAATAAAATAATTATATAGTTGTACACTCGTCATAATCTGCCGGTAATGTGTCGTTTATAATTAAGTTCGTAACAATACGTTTGAAGTAAATAAAGCTTCGAATTCAAGACGTTTAAAGTAGATATAAACAATTATATCATTTTATAAAAGTGTAGAGTCTACGACGTTTGAAACAATTTATTTTTATTTTATAAAAGTATTAAAAATATCGATGTTTCAATATAATTAATTATATTCATTTTATATGATTTTCGAATGCTAAACGTTTGAAGTATAACTTCGAATTCCGTCGTTTGAAATAAATACAACTAATTATATTTATTTTATAAAAATCCTCGAGTTTGGTTAACTTGTAGTTCGTGTTTGTCAAAGAGTTATAATTCGTTGTTGTAAGTTATATAGTATCGCCAAAATAAATATACGCTTATATTTATTTTATAAAAATACTTGAGCCCCGAAAGATGTGGTTTTTGGAATATAATTACGTTTTGTATTTCGAATTTTTACGAAAAGCAGCAGAGTTTCCTCTGTCTTTGGACGATCCCGACAATGCAAGTTGTCGATATATGTTCAAAACTCAACAATTCAGTGTCATCAACATAAGTACAATTCTATTGTAACTTTAAATCGTCGAATATTTGTTGCGCTCAAATCTAGAATATATACGTATTATGTGTGTATATATTGTAACGATTTCGATTCGTTTTTAAATTAGTATTCGTTATTTATAATAGTATGAGATGTACAAGTCCACGAAAATTACTAGTTCACTCGAAAATATTTATCGTTTCACTAGTCGATCGGTTTGAGCTCGGTGTTGCGTTACGATTATATTAAAATAAACGATATAATGTAATTTGCGTCGATATTATTTTACCAAGAAGCGCTATTGACCGAGTTGACCCGACAGTTGACTGGGTTTGACCGGTTGACCTGTTGACATTGTGTTGACTGCAGTTGACCAGGTTTTGACCCGTGTTGACTGAGTTGACCCGACATTGACTGAGTCGACCGAGTTTGACCCAGGTCGACTCAGTTGACAGAGTTTGACCCAAACCTTTTCATATCCGAACCGAAACCTGAACCAAGTGAACCGAAACTGAAAACTTTGTTGATCGAATCCGAACCACGACTGAACTGGTTGTTATGTTGACCACGGTTGACCACACACAAACCAACCCATATCTGTTGTTGACTAATGTTGACCGCAGTCGACTCGAACCGTAGATCTGACCCGAACCTTGGCTGAACCAAACTTAAACGAAACCGAGACCCGAACAATCCAGTTGCCTTGTAACCCATGTCAGAACCGAGAATGATCGTGAACCTGAACCCGCGCTCGAAACTGAACCGCACACCAAATCACTAGTTGTACCTTTACCCGGCCACCACCACTATCACTGCCGCTGCTACAACCGTCGCCATCACCACCTCCCACCCGAACAACCTGAAATTGAACCAACACCACTGCCGTCGAAACCGAGCGGTTACCCCCGTCGTCGCAGCTCCGGGACTACCGATGCCGCCGTCGTGAAGTCCAACCGCCGCCGCCGCCGTCGGCGGCGCTGCCACATATCACCCTGCCTTTCACCTTCGCGCCACCATAGCAGGGTGGCTGACCCCACTTTCTTTCCACCGATCTTCCTCTCTCTCACGGATCTCTCTTTCTCTCTCACCGTTCTCTCTCTCTCCGATCTGTCTGTGTGCGTGTGTATGAGGGTACAAGAGAGGAGGTTTGTGTGGTGTTGTGTGTGGTCGGCCGGAGGTCCCCGGGAATCTGGTCTCCGGTGACCGGATTTAGAGAGAGCAGAGGGGTGTCTCATGGGGGCTAGGGTTTCAAGTCGTTAGAGATGAGAGAAAGAAGGGTTAAATGTTAGGGTTTTTAAGTGGGTCGGGCCCAAGGCCCGTTAACGTGTCCAAGCCCAAACATCTCTCTACGGCCCGTTTTTGAACCCGAATGTCTATATCGTAATATATTTATTTAGAGTTAAAAGTGCTTAAAATTATATCGGAGGTCGGTGTTGACGTGTTCGTTTGTCGTTGCGTAAATATTGCGTAAATCACTACGGTCGTCGTTTCTTCCTGTTTTTTGATCCAGTTACGACCGTGAATACAAAAATTCCAAGACAAAGGTAAATATGTCATAACATATTAGTATCGAGACGTAACTCGAGTCCGGTGCTCCCATTTCGCTGTCAATTGTCGGCGCGTTACTGTTTCCGCGTGATTTCCGCGTTGGTGCTCCGTGATGTTCAGCACTCCGAATAATTTGCATAATTATAATATATGATAAATATAATCGCAAAATTTGTATTTTAACTGTTGTAAGTATTTTGTTTGGTGTCAGTTCGCTTAAAGTTCAAACGCGCGCTAAAATTCTCGAATATCGCCAAATCGCGTAACGTGAATCAAGTAGACGCTCCTCAGCTTTCCCAAGGCCAAATTAAGTTAATTTATGTCAGATTACGCTACGTATTATTGTCTTAATATTTATTATGCACGTAATTACGATCGAAAAGTACCGATTGTCACATTCTCCCCTTGTTACAGGAATTTCGTCATCGAAATTTTGACTATGTTATCTCCTTAGAGTTTTGTTATGAGTAGATAGGTATTAAATATACCAAGATAAACGACCATGTAATTGCACCGAGACTTGTTCAAGTGATGTGAATACAAGGACATACTTCAATAATAAGAACTCAACGGTGCAACTGAATTTGTTTTAGAAATCAATACTAAGTGAACGAGGTGTAGTGATACAATCACAAATGTGACTAAGTTTACATGGGTCGAATAAAAGATGAATTAAACCAATAGATGTCCAAATGAATGTTCACATGTAACACCTCATAAAATCGTGTCCAATAGTATAGTGACACGTGTTGTATTTTTAATTTAGTATATTAAAGACTAATAGAGACTAAAGGTGTCAACATGCTCAAACTGAGCCTCTGAGTGATTGTCTGATGTCAACATGCATAAACAACAGCCTCTGAGTGACATCTGAGTCAACATGCTTATAGTGGGCATCTGAGTGATCCTTTTCGAGATCCTAACTCTCATTTGTCCCATTTGTTGGACGAGAGGGATTAAATCCGTAAATATGTGAAAGTTGGATACTGGAGGGGTTAAAAGTTTCAACATGTTAATTTATACCTTTGAGTGACCTTTTAACGAACCGAGAACTCGACAATGTCCGGGCATACTCCCGGGTACGCCAAATATTGGTTACGGAGGGCTAAATATGCTAAAAAGGTGTTTTAGAAGGTTTTATAAGTTAAGGGGCTAAAAGTGTCAAACTTTTAAAGTGGCCTAGGGGCACTCGCGGGGCGTGAGAGGCCAAGCCTGTGCTTCTCGCGGCCCACCAGAAAGCTGTGTCTGTAGAAAATTTGGCTTGGCCTCCACACATGTTGCCAAAAACCGTTGTTTCGAAACCATGGTCTTCCAAACAGCTATGCCACGTTTTAGAACACTTGTAGGCTTCCTCTAACACCCCTTAACACCTGGCATCACCTCCTTCAAGTTCTCCAACTATAAATAGGTACCAATGTTCACCATTTGAACTTACACCTTTCTCATTCACAACTCTATCTCCCTCCTCTGGAAGTTTCTAATTGAAGTGAGCATCCAACTTAGCTCTATTGCATCCTATGAACCACTTGTAAGTGTTCCTTCATCTTGCATTTTCGTTTATAGGCTTTTATAGCCAAAAGTCAAACATTTTATGGAAAACGCCTTGACTTTCGGTTAAGACCATTATGGTCCAGCCATTGTTTATAAAAAAAGGCTAAGTGATCGTAATAAGGTAGGTGTTAGTCCCTATAAAGGGAACCTCCTGAAGATCACGTTTGCTGGACCAATTAACGGGTCAAAGTTATTGTATTAAAAAGTCAAACAAGCCATTTTTTGGAAATGTTATAATTTGAGCTTATAATGTTATGAAACATGTTTTGACACTTAAACAAGTTGGTAATAATTATTAGAACATGTAAGAACATGTTCGACTCATCAATTTCAGTTCTAGGGATGGTTCGCAACCGAAAGTCGTGAAGTTTGACTTCTGCTTTGACTTTCAATTCTGACCCGATTTAGATTAGTTAGCTACTGATCTAAAGTTGCGTTATGATCGTAATATAATGTAGCATAACCCTCTGAGGTTATATTCATAATCGGAATCTGAGTTTATGCACAAGTTCCGTAATTATGCCATTTTGACTCAAATGCCCTTTTTTGCATAAAAATAGGTTTAAATGATAATGACTTGAAAATGAGTTTCCCACTGATGTAATATTATAAGTAGGATTATTTGGGATGTCAAACCAGATTATAAACTGAGTTTATGAACAAGTCCTTGTATTATGTCGATAAATGACGATAAGGTCCTTGTGGCTTATAAAATGGTTTTAATCACACCTTTTCAAAGTAAATCTTTTACCTACTGGTATGTTATATTAAATAACATATATAAGACATGTTAACCTGACCTTAACATCAATTTTCATTAAATATCACATAAATCGTCATTTTACAACATAAGCCTCGTTTCGGCGCATAGTATGGTTTTAAGCCATATTTGCCAACCAAGACTTGTTACCTACTGATTTTAAAACTTATTTTAAATATTTTTATAGTAGGTGCATGATCTAAACTTAGAATCTCAAATAATTTATAAACTATGTGTAAAATGACCAAAATGCCCCTTCGGTGCATAGTTTGGTCACAGAAGATAAATTACACATATAATTATATCCTACTTATATTATAGATTTAAAAGCCAAAATGGTCCCTGAGGTTTGCTCACTTTTGTCACTTTAGTCCAAAATCCAAAATTTTTAAATCTGGGTCCCTGTGGTTTGCATTTTGTTGCCATTTTAGTCCAAATTTCAAATTTAGTTAGAATCTCAACTTAAATCCTGATATTTTGTCTTTATCCTCAGGGGTATTTTAGTCATTTTAGCATCAATATTAGAGTTAAATGCCAAACACCCTATTCAGATCTGCACACACACTCTCTCTCTCTCCAAACACTCCTTCCTCTCTCTTCTCTCTCTCTCTTCCCCCTTCTCACCACCACCGCTGT
The DNA here is from genome assembly GCA_947069175.1 of Scalesia atractyloides. Taxonomy (NCBI): domain Eukaryota; kingdom Viridiplantae; phylum Streptophyta; class Magnoliopsida; order Asterales; family Asteraceae; genus Scalesia; species Scalesia atractyloides. The sequence goes on from CAMTDV010000002.1 coordinate 13,987,965, forward strand.
AACATCCATCGAAAAACGGGTTTCCAAACCCGCTTCGTTTGTTAATCGAATATCAAGTTATAAAATTTTGTTGCGTATTTATGGTTAATTTTAATTTTAAACAATACATAATTAATAAACATTTTAGAATTTAAAAACTATAATTATTAAAAAGTAAAAATAAATTAAATAAAAAAGAAAAGGGGCTACCAAGTTTCGAACCCGGGTCAGCCGGAAGATTTAAACATCAAACACTTAACCACTCCGCCACTTGCTGTTTTTGTGTAATCAAGGAAGCAAATAAAACCTTAAGTTCACCGTGAATCTATCTGTTTGCGCCAAAACTGAAACCGATCATCAGCTTTCAACTTTCCAGACGTTTGAGTGATCATGAGTTACTGATTATAACCGATGAAGCATTTGCAACCCACGTTTTAATCAATTCAGTCTTCAATTGAATTTGATTCATATGATTTTCGGGTTTGATAACCGAAATCAATTACTTCAAATTTTTACTAACAATATCATCATCTCATAACTCGGAAACACTCACAGAACCTCCAATTTTACTTTCGCTCTATTTTCTGTTCGTCGGAAACGCTTTCTGAAATCGCCGGATCTTCGCCGAAAAACCGTGACATTCATCGAATCGGTAAATTTCTCAATTCTTCCATCTTCTATCTATTGTTAGACTTATACTAACTCAAATCCTTCAACCAGAATCGGTCCTAGACGACGATACCGGATAATCTGCACTCGCCGGAAAGTCTCTGAAAATTTCAAAATCACGCTGTGAATCGGTACGAGCATCTAAACTCTCTGATAATTCTTGTTTAGTCACTTAATTTCACAATTAGTTAATCAAAACTGTTAATTGGTCCGCTCAGACGGAATTCGTAAACAGAGCCGACGACCTTTGCCGGAGTTCTGAGAAAAATCATCTTTTCGGTACATTCATTTCCAAAACTTTCTCTATCCGTTACATTTCAATCATTTATAAGTTTCGTTAATTGAATTAAACAAGAACAGTCGAATATCAATTGTCTGGGTTGTTTTAACGAAGAAGATGAAGTTTAGGTTGTGTATATATTTAATTTAAATCGGGTTATATCTCGGGTTAGACACACAGTCCAGCGGTGGACTGTGTGCATTTGAAACATAGAGATACCGAGTTCGAGTCTGTCCTTGTTCCGATTCGTCACAATATTCAAATCTTTTTTTATAAAACCCAAATACGGAACCTTTCAGTTAGTATATAAGAGAAATAAAAACAAGTATTTTAACCAGGTTAGACACACAGTCCAGCGGTGGACTGTGTGCAAAGTTAAACCACAGGTCACGGGTCCAAAACTCATCATGCACACCGGTTCGACATAATTAAAATCCTTTTTAAAATAAATGAATTCTGAATAAATTAAATAGTATATAAATATAATTAAAAACAGAAATATTTCGGGTTAGACACGTAGCTCAGTTTTGTAGAGCTGCGTGCACGCGTGCGGGAGGTCATGAGTTCGAGCCTCACCCAGCGCATACATACACAAGTCCGAACCGGTCAACAGTCAAAGTCAATGGTCAACGGTCAACCCAAATCAACAATTTTTTTATATTTTTATTTATTTATTTAATTTAAAAATCAATTAAAAATATTTAAAAATAATATTTTTAAAGTTAGAAAATGACCTTAAACTCACAAAAATATATCTAAAAATCCTATTAAAATTGTTAATAAAATCCACTTATTTACCGTACCTTTTCGTTATTATTTAGGTTAGTTATTCCTCGTAGATCAACCCTCTAAACTCGTGCGCATTCAGCATCATCAAACGAACGCACCCAATATGAGTGAATCTCTACGAATTCCCCGTTTTAATCACATTTTTGGGGTGTATCATGTGTCTTATTATTTATTACATTTAAACACTTGTGCATCCATCATATCAATGATCAAATGTGTATTCAATATGTATCAACTGTTTGTGTGGTTAATGTTTAGATTAAATTTATCATTTTCAGTACATACATCATCATAGGCCGTCTGTTCCCCATTACCTATGAGCGTGAACGAGGCGTTGCCAACATACGATCGGCTCCGTTTGATTGAGCCTTGATTGCACATACATCATCATAGGCCGTCCGTTCCCCATTACTTATGAGCGGAACGTGACGTTGCCAACATATACATTATCATTCATGTCATTTGCTCATGCAAGGTGGTTTGTTATTTGTTATTGTATGTTTATTTACGTTTGCTCACATATGATTATTGCACAACTTTTCCATGTTAAATATAACAAGAAATCAATAATAAATGTTTTCTAACAAGGTTCACTCGCCAACTTTTGTTGACCCAAAAACCCCCATTTTTACACATGATACAGGTGATCCAGTTGAAGCAAGAAACATGTAGGACGGCCTAGAAGAATAAATCAGTTTAGATTTTGGATTGTTCATTTAATTTCCTTTCCTTGTAATTGTATGAACTTGTTTGGAATATTGAAGTTGTAATTTTGAATTTAATAAATATGAAACATATTAGTAAACATCATGAGCTTTGGTGATAACCCAATTATGCCCTGACTCTTATTCCGCTGCGGGTCGGGGTGTGACAGATTGGTATCAGAGCCATGACTATAGGGATATAGGATAGGTTATTAGACCCTTAGAGCCTATACTATAGTTGATTAGAATTTTAAAATTGATTATGTGTTACATACAAAATTCATGATGTTTATATGCTTTATGTTTATTGTTACATTCAATGTTATGCAAGCATGTTCATAAGTACATATTACTATACAATGCTCATCATGAATCATATCCTCATAACATATCATATCCATGAGAGCACACACCACACAATTTCCATGATTTTTGCAACGATTTTTGTATTTTTTTAAATCACATCAAAGTGAGTTCTCATGACGGGCATGTAGTAACTGGAAGGGTACAAGTACCGGTAGTCGGAACGTCCTGTCTAGGCTTGGCATTCGTATAAATCCAAAATAAAGGACCAGTTTGCCTACCTGGGGACTAACGATGAGAGTACGAAGGACCTATTAGGCCAAAGCATGCTATACCAAACGTCGTGTGAGCTAACCCCACTTTGAGTTGTCATTGTGTCTACACCTGGACACCCTCCGACCATACATCTCGCAAACATATTTCATGGTTTTCATTCGGGTGATGCGAGTGTTAAACCGCCAACACCAATGTGAATCCTACTAAGCCAATAGTCATGGGGGCCCACATGACTATACAGGTAATGGTATGGGGGACATTGGAGGCCGAAACATGAGCAAACCCAAGACATCCTATGGATGTAGTGCATTATTGATGTTTATGTTATTTTTTTTTAAACGACACATGACACCTAAAAAGACTCCTTAAACTCACAATCTTCTTATGTATGTTCCTGTAGATGTCGGCTAGGCAACAACGTGGGCGTAGAAGGTCAGGAAGATCAAACGAACGATTGGCCACCCAAATCGCAAAACAAATGGCCGCAGTGCTTCCTGACATCGTAATTCAAGTCCAACAAGCTCTCGCCACAAATCCATTAATCCTCCCCATCAAGAAGACCAGAACGTCGACAACCCTCCCTCCAAAAAGTGCTCTTACAAACACTTCAAGTCTTGCGATCCCCCGAATTTTGAAGGGACCGAAGGTGTCACTGCTCTCCTCCACTGGTTTGAGGAAATGGAAAACACCTTCCTCAATTGCGATTGTCCCGAGGATCGCAAGGTACGTTACGCAACCGGGAGACTATTTGGAGTAGCTCTTACCTGGTGGAATACAGAAAAAGGTAAGAGAGGAATCGAGGATGCAATGGCCTTAACATGGGAGGAGTTAAGGGAAATCATGACGAGACGTTTCTGTCCAAGAAGCGAGATCAAAAAGTTAGAGGATGAATTTCACTCGTTAAAGCAAAAGGAGGGAGATCATACTTCCTACAACAAACGGTTTTTAGAGTTGAACCAAATGGTCCCCAACTTGTTCACCCCAGTATACCGCTTAGTCGAACACTATATTCGAGGCCTTCCCTCGAAAATTCAAGACTCAGTTCTAAGCACTTCGCCTGCAACACTTGAAGCTGCTATGGAACTAGCTACCGAGCTTACCGAGAATTGTATTCGTAACGGCAAATTTAAGGACGAGAAAAAGAAAGCCCCCATTGAGGGCCAAACTTCAAACCATTCCACCTCCTCCTCAAAGTTTGCTAATAAGAGGAAACGAAACACCAGAAACTTTGCTGTCACACAAACAAATTTCCCTATCCCTGCTGCACCCATCACTCAAGTTGCCCCCTCATCTGCACCATATAAAAAGTCATACTCCGGCCCATACCCAAAATGCAACCGTTGCCAATACCATCACTTTCCTGATCATCCCTACCAACATTGCACCGGCTGTGGCCGTGCAGGTCACACCATTCAAACCTGTCGCGCACTTCAGCGAACGAACTGCCATCAGCCCTCAACCCAAACCCACCATCAGATAGTGGGTCAATCCCAACAACCTTTACTCCTACCACCTGCCCAACATGTAGCCCAATCCTACTACCAACCCAACTATCCCATGGTGCAACCTATGCGGGCGTGTTACAACTGTGGAGACCCGAACCACTTCAGGAACACCTGTCCACGCCTGGTGAATATCATCCATGACCAAGCTCAAGCTAATCCAGTAAACCAGGCTAATCAAGCTCCTCCACCTGCAAGAGGAAGAGCTTTCAACATCAACGCTAATCAAGCTAGGGCTGACAACAATGTGGTTAACGGTACGTTTCTCATCAATGGTAGTTATGCATCTATGTTATTTGATACTGGCGCGGATAAGAGTTTTGTGTCCTTAGAATTTGAACCCATCCTCAACCAAACTCGTGATACACTCATGGAATCCATAACGGTAGAAGTTGCTGACGGAAAACCGGTCTCATTAAACTCTATTATACGCAATTGTACTCTCACCCTAAACGATCACGATTTTCCAGTTGACCTCATACCTATGAATTTGGGAAGTTTCGACATTATAATTGGTATGGACTGGCTCAGCCAACATCATGCTGAAGTTGTATGCTGCGAAAAGTTCATTCGCATCCCTCTTACAAACGGTCAGACTCTACGAATCTTTGGAGAAACCCCTTCGAAAGGACTCAAATTAATGTCCTGTCTTCAAGCCCGAAAATATCTCCGCAAGAATTATGTCGCATTCCTAACTCATGTCGTCAAAAAGGGAATCAAGGAGAAGAAACTCGAAGACATCCCAGTAGTAAAAGATTTTCCGCAAGTTTTTCCTGACGACATTTCAGGACTTCCTCCCGTGAGAGAAGTCGAATTCCGCATTGATCTTATACCTGGAGCTACACCAGTTGCAAAATCTCCTTATAGGTTAGCCCCATCCGAGATGCAGGAGCTGGCCAGTCAACTGCAAGAGCTGACTGACAAAGGATCCATACGTCCTAGCTCATCGCCTTGGGGTGCACCTGTCCTTTTTGTGAAGAAGAAAGATGGAACGTTTCGCATGTGTATCGACTACAGAGAACTCAACAAGCTAACGGTCAAGAACCGCTACCCATTACCTCGCATCTATGATCTTCTAGACCAACTTCAAGGCGCCACCTGTTTTTCAAAAATCGACCTTCGTTCTGGTTATCATCGACTCAGAGTACATGAAGAAGACGTCCCAAAGACCGCCTTCCGAACTCGTTATGGTCATTATGAGTTCATGGTCATGCCATTTGGTTTAACCAACGCCCCTGCTGTCTTCATGGATCTAATGAACAGAGTCTGCAAACCTTATCTCGACCGTTTTGTTATAGTCTTCATCGACGACATCCTCATCTACTCAAGTCTAAGTCTGATCACGAACGACATCTTCGACTCATCCTTACACTCTTAAGGACAGAAAAGCTGTACGCTAAGTTTTCGAAATGTGAATTCTGGTTAAGGGAAGTACAATTCCTTGGACACGTCGTCAATGACAAGGGAATTCATGTTGATCCCTCAAAAATCAAGGCAGTACAGGAATTGCAAGCACCACGTACACCTACCGAAGTAAGATCATTTCTTGGTTTGGCTGGTTATTATCGCCGTTTCATTGCAAATTTCTCCCGTATCGCTGTACCACTCACGGCTTTAACACATAAAGGAAAACCCTTCATATGGGGACCCAAACAAGAAGAAGCCTTCCAAACTCTAAATCAAAAACTCTGTGACGCACCTATCCTCACACTTCCTGAGGGTAGTGATGACTTCGTGGTTTATTGCGACGCGTCAGGGCAGGGACTAGGCTGCGTACTGATGCACAGAGGAAAAGTGATAGCTTATGCTTCTAGACAACTCAAAATTCATGAGAAGAACTACACCACCCACGACCTGGAACTTGGAGCCGTTGTGTTCGCTCTTAAGATATGGAGACATTACCTCTACGGTACTAAGTGTGAAATATACACTGACCACAAGAGTCTTCAACATATCTTCAACCAAAAGGAGTTGAACATGAGGCAACGAAGATGGGTCGAACTTCTTAATGACTACGACTGTGAAATTCGGTATCATCCTGGCAAGGCAAACGTGGTGGCCGATGCGCTCAGTCGAAAGGGTTATGCGAACTCCATTCGTCTTCTATATTCGCAAATCATAACCGACATCAAAGATCAAATCCGAGAAGCCCAACATGTATCAGTAACGGAAAACGACGTACGCAAGGAACTGTCTTGTGGAGCTGAACTTAAAATTGAAACTAAATCTGACGGTATTCTGTACTATCTAGATCGCATATGGATTCCCGATCACAATAACCTTCGTGATTTCCTTATGAATGAAGCGCACAAAACACGATACTCTGTACACCCAGGGGCCGACAAGATGTATCAAGACCTTCGATACACCTACTGGTGGCCTGGCATGAAGAAGGATATCGTTGTTTTTGTTTCCAAGTGCCTTACATGTTCCAAAGTAAAAGCTGAACATCAAAGACCCTCAGGACTTCTAGTTCAACCTGAAATACCTGTGTGGAAGTGGGAAAACATAACCATGGACTTCATTACCGGGTTACCTCGCACCTCCAGTGGGTATGACACTATATGGGTAATCATTGATCGTCTTACAAAATCAGCTCACTTCATTCCGATTCGCGAGGACTTCAAGAACGAGAAGTTAGCTCGTATCTACATCAGCGAGATCGTAAGCCGTCATGGTGTACCGTTAAGCATTATTTCAGATCGTGATGGTCGTTTCACTTCACGAACATGGCAAGCCATACAAGCCGCTTTAGGTACACGATTAGACCTCAGTACCGCTTATCATCCTCAAACTGATGGACAATCTGAACGCACCATTCAAACTCTTGAAGATATGCTTCGGGCATGTGCCATAGACTTCAAGGGAAATTGGGACGCTCATCTACCATTAGTTGAATTTTCGTACAACAACAGCTATCATTCAAGTATCGGCATGGCACCTTTCGAAGCTTTATATGGTCGTAAGTGCCGATCTCCAGTATGTTGGTACGAAATTGGAGAAGCTCAAATCACCGGTCCAGAATTGATTCAGGAAACAACAGACAAGATCCATCAGATTCGAAACAATCTTCTAGCGGCACAAAGTCGTCAAAAGAGTTATGCAGACAAACGACGAAAGCCCTTGGAGTTTAACATTGGTGATCATGTACTTTTAAAAGTATCACCGTGGAAGGGAGTAGTTCGTTTTGGTCAGAAGGGCAAGTTAGCACCACGCTACGTAGGACCTTTCAAGATACTCGAAAGAGTAGGACCTGTAGCATACAAGCTTGACCTACCAGAAGAACTCAACAGAATTCACCCCACATTCCACGTATCAAACTTGAAGAAGTGCCTCGCCGATGAAAACCTCCATATTCCCCTAGAAGATATTCAGATCGATGAATCTATGCACTTCATTGAAAGACCAGTAGAGATCATGGACTTCGGAGAAAAACGTTTAAGACGGAGTCGTATTCCAATTGTTAGGGTACGCTGGGAGTCGGAACGAGGACCTGAGTTTACTTGGGAACGTGAAGACTCAATGTGCGAAAAATACCCGCATCTTTTTCCTGTTACCACTACTACTTCAATTTCGGGACGAAATTTCTAAAAGTATGGGATACTGTAACATCCGTCGAAAAACGGGTTTCCAAACCCGCTTCGTTTGTTAATCGAATATCAAGTTAAAAAATTTTGTTGCGTATTTATGTTTAATTTTAATTTTAAACAATGCATAATTAATAAACATTTTAGAATTTAAAAACTATAATTATTAAAAAGTAAAAATAAATTAAATAAAAAAGAAAAGGGGCTGCCGGGTTTCGAACCCGGGTCAGCCGGAAGATTTAAACATCAAACACTTAACCACTCCGCCACTTGCTGTTTTTGTGTAATCAAGGAAGCAAATAAAACCTTAAGTTCACCGTGAATCTAGCTGTTTGCGCCAAAACTGAAACCGATCATCGGCTTTCAACTTTCCAGACGTTTGAGTGATCATGAGTTACTGATTATAACCGATGAAGCATTTGCAACCCACGTTTTAATCAATTCAGTCTTCAATTGAATTCGATTCATATGATTTTCGGGTTTGATAACCGAAATCAATTACTTCCAATTTTCACTAACAATATCATCATCTCATAACTCGGAAACACTCACAGAACCTCCAATTTCACTTTCGCTCTATTTTCTGTTCGTCGGAAACGCTTTCTGAAATCGCCGGACTTTTGCCGGAAAACCGTGACATTCATCGAATCGGTAAATTTCTCAATTCTTCCATCTTCTATCTATTGTTAGACTTATACTAACTCAAATCCTTCAACCAGAATCGGTCCCAGACGACGATACCGGATAATCTGCACTCGCCGGAAAGTCTCTGAAAATTTCGAAATCACGCTGTGAATCGGTATGAGCATCTAAACTCTCTAATAATTCTTGTTTAGTCACTTAATTTCACAATTAGTTAATCAAAACTGTTAATTGGTCCGCTCAGACAGAATTCGTAAACAGAGCCGACGACCTTTGCCGGAGTTCTGAGAAAAATCATCTTTCCGGTACATTCATTTCCAAAACTCTCTATCCGTTATATTTCAATCATTTATAATTTTCGTTAATTGAATTAAACAAGGACAGTCGAATATCAATTGTCTGGGTTGTTTTAACGAAGAAGATGAAGTTTAGGTTGTGTATATATTTAATTTAAATCGGGTTATATCTCGGGTTAGACACACAGTCCAGCGGTGGACTGTGTGCATTTGAAACATAGAGATACCGAGTTCGAGTCTGTCCTTGTTCCGATTCGTCACAATATTCAAACCTTTTTTTATAAAACCCAAATACGGAACCTTTCAGTTAGTATATAAGAGAAATAAAAACAAGTATTTTAACCAGGTTAGACACACAGTCCAGCTGTGGACTGTGTGCAAAGTTAAACCACAGGTCACGGGTTCGAAACTCATCATGCACACCGGTTCGACATATTAAAATCCTTTTTAAAATAAATGAATTCTGAATAAATTAAATAGTATATAAATATAATTAAAAACAGAAATATTTCGGGTTAGACACGTAGCTCAGTTGGTAGAGCTGCGTGCACGCGTACGGGAGGTCATGAGTTCGAGCCTCACCCAGCGCATACATACACAAGTCCGAACCGGTCAACAGTCAAAGTCAATGGTCAACGGTCAATGGTCAACCCAAAAAGTCAACAATTTTTTTATATTTTTATTTATTTATTTAATTTAAAAATCAATTAAAAATATTTAAAAATAATATTTTTAAAGTTAGAAAATGACCTTAAACTCACAAAAATATATCTAAAAATCCTATTAAAATTGTTAATAAAATCCACTTATTTACCGTACCTTTTCGTTATTATTTAGGTTAGTTATTACTCGTCGATCAACCCTCTAAACTCGTGCGCATTCAACATCATCAAACGAACGCACCGAATGTGAGTGAATCTCTACGAATTCCCCGTTTTAATCACATTTTTGGGGTGTATCATGTGTCTTATTATTTATTACATTTAAACACTTGTGCATCCATCATATCAATGATCAAATGTGTATTCAATATGTATCAACTGTTTGTGTGGTTAATGTTTAGATTAAATTTATCATTTTCAGTACATACATCATCATAGGCCGTCTGTTCCCCATTACCTATGAGCGGAACCGTTCCCCATTACCTATGAGCGTGAACGAGGCGTTGCCAACATACGATCGGCTCCGTTTGATTGAGCCTTGATTGCACATACATCATCATAGGCCGTCCGTTCCCCATTACTTATGAGCGGAACGTGACGTTGCCAACATATACATTATCATTCATGTCATTTGCTCATGCAAGGTGGTTTGTTATTTGTTATTGTATGTTTATTTACGTTTGCTCACATATGATTATTGCACAATTTTTCCATGTTAAATATAACAAGAAATCAATAATAAATGTTTTCTAACAAGGTTCACTCGCCAACTTTTGTTGACCCAAAAACCCCCATTTTTACACATGATACAGGTGATCCAGTTGAAGCAAGAAACATGTAGGACGGCCTAGAAGAATAAATCAGTTTAGATTTTGGATTGTTCATTTAATTTTCCTTTCCTTGTAATTGTATGAACTTGTTTGGAATATTGAAGTTGTAATTTTGAATTTAATAAATATGAAACATATTAGTAAACATCATGAGCTTTGGTGATAACCCAAATATGCCCTGACTCTTATTCCGCTGCGGGTCGGGGTGTGACAACTGCCACCTCCTCCCCCTCCATTAACGCCACCACTGCACCACCACCATCCCCACCGGACCAGATCTACTAAAAACCTAACCTTTTCAGCACAAATCCGTTGACCTAGAAGTCAGAACAACGGCCATTAGCTCCCAATCGCCGAACCGAGTAGGCTCAAGACCTCTAGGACCACCGATCTCGCCAGTCTCTTCATTAATATCGAGTTCATCTCTGTCATCTTCTTCGATTTCTTCAGGTTTTGTAACCTTATCTTGTTTGTTAACGGTTTCCTGTTGGTTTATAGGTGAGTGTTGGTGATTGTGAGCTGATTCGGTTGAGTTGGAGATGGATCGAGTTGTGGAGGTTGAGGTTGTTGATCGGAGGGTGGTGGAAAGGAGCGCGGTGGTGCGCCGGAGGTCCGACGGTGGGGAGGGGATTAGCCGGCGTAGGGAAGACATAGTTTGTTGCGGTTTGTTTGGTGTCAGTGGGTGTGGGGATGGGATGAGTTAAATGCGGTGGTGGGTGTGGTCCGGTGGGGATGGTGGTGGTGCAGTGGTGGCGTTAATGGAGGGGGAGGAGGTGGCAGTGGTGGTGGTGAGAAGGGGGAAGAGAGAGAGAAGGGAGAGAAAAGGAATGTTTGGAGAGAGAGAGAGTGTGTGCAGATCTGAATAGGGTGTTTGGCATTTAACTCTAATATTGATGCTAAAATGACTAAAATACCCCTAAGGATAAAGACAAAATATCAGGATTTAAGTTGAGAATCTAACCAAATTTGAAATTTAGACTAAAATGGCAACAAAATGCAAACCACGGGGACCCAAATTTAAAAATTTTGGATTTTGGACTAAAGTGGCAAAAGTGAGCAAACCTCAGGGACCATTTTGGCATTTAACTCTATATTATATCATAAATAAGTTATTTTTCCAGAATACTTATGGTTATAACATTAAATTATATTCAAGTTCCTTTTATAAGGTATGAAATTACCAAAATGCCCATATGAGGCATAGTTTCATTTTAAAACCTTAACGAGCATATAAGTTGATATCCTACTGATATTACAACTTATTTAATATATAAGGGCATATAGAACTTGTCCATGACTTATCCGGTTACCCGATATCGTTGATATGCGTACGGTTAAGCATTTGTAACTAGTTTACGAAAATTAACTGAAACGGGTCTAACCTTGTCATTTAAGTCTCGAAATCCATAATGTTCATAGTTTATACCTATTACACAAGTCAAGTACTTGTTGGGATTAAACTACATTCTATTCGATCATCGTTTAATCTAGCGTTATACGTTTTGGTCATGTATGCTAGTCGGTCTAAGTCTATGACTTAAGAAGACCTGTTAGCATTTAATTGGTTTGCTTATGCCATAATCCAGACTAGAGATATTCGGTAAATGCTATCTGCACTTAGTGCTTTTGTGTCGGCTGAGTTAATAAATCTTTTCGTTTAAACGAAGACTAGCTCAGGTAAATACTCTCGACTTATTTCCTCTATACGAGCTTGGGTTATGGTAAACTATTACCGCTTGGTCGAAAATGGGACAAATCGAATGCCAGATTGTGGCTAGTAAATCCAAGTTTTGTTTTGGATAACTTAAACATCGCGGGTTAACTACCGTGTCTTGGATATCCTCGGCTCATTACAATAGATAATGGCCACGCCATAGCGCGGGTGTAGGCATACACCCGATAGACGCTCAAAATGCATTACCCACAAGGTTGACAGAAATAACTCATTCGTGAGTTCAAAGTGGTGAGTACGTTAATCATGTCTCGGTCTCCGTACCGGGCCCTGTATGTAGCGATAAACATGTGAATCTGTTAACAAGGTTGGACGGTCAACTTTCCCAAGTTATAAAAGATTTTGTGCTGATACACACTTAAAAACATTTTCAAAATGAGTCATTTTGGGTGTATTTACCAGCGAAAGCTGACGTATTTTCAAAAGACTAAGCTTGCAGATACAATACGAAAATAGCTGGAAGTGCTCAGTAGTGATAAGAGGATCTTGCAAATCCTTGATCTGCCCAAAGTCTGTTTTACATTCTTTCTTTTGTACAATTTATGATCAGCGTGTGGATCTTCTATTACGAGCCGTTGTATATTATTTTGTACTTTGAACATTTGGTTTGTAATAGTAATTTAAATCCAAGACTTTCGCAGTGCTGTGTTTAATTGTCTATGATGTTATCAACTTACGTCACAACATTCCCCACCCGAGCCCGCCGGTGTTTGGATTTGGCCGTGGAAAAGCCGGGGTGTGACATCACAATCTGCAATAGACTTTATAGATGATAGAATTTTGCTACCACGGAAACTAGCGTTGGTTATTGATAGGTGAAACTTAGAATCAACAAGTTTCAATGAAATAGAAACATGGAAATGATTTGTCAACTTTCAACGATAACATGAAAAAAATTTTGTGTATTGACATTATTGAATTGCAAGGATACACAGATATACAATAGAACTTACGTGTATCGTTGTCTTAAACATAGTTGCATGAAACGATTGATCATTATTAGCCCAAGCTACAAGTTTATACCGACACCACAAGGTGTTGTAGTGATCGAAATAATTCAATGATAGCGGTGACCGAACAAAATCACCGTGTTTGCAACTAGATGAAAGGTTTAACAAAGTAATCTGGATATCTATCCAAAATAAATCTCATAGGATTTTCAACTGAAGATGAAAGAACAATTAAATATAAATTTTCGGTCGATAGTGGAAGAACAATAAATATCCCAAAATTTTCGACCGATAATGAAAGAACCGTTAAGAGGTACACCGAAATAGACAATAAATTTGTGTACCCTTTTCTTAATACACGATTGTATTAAGAATGTTTCAAGATAACGAACTAGCAAAGTGGATTTAATAATAAAAAAACAAATAAGTAATTCAATAAAAGTTCAGATTATGTGAGATGGTTTTAGCCGAAAATTAAACGTAATCAAGAGCTTCTGAGATTAAGTGAAAAATGGAAGCGCAAGCTTCAAGTTAGTGAAGATGCCACCACAAGGTGGTCATAACCAAAGAACAATTTAATGGAGTTGAAGACCAAACAAACCTACTATGGTTTGAAATAAATAAAATGCTTGTTGATATTAATTTGAATATGATGACTTCAATGCATCATATGGAACCTTAAATTGAATATATGAGAAATGAGCAAGTTCAACCAATTGAACTTGGTTTGAGTGCAACCCAATAATATATAAAAGTATCGACAAGAAAATCTCTACATGGTTACAACGAAAAACCATGTATGTAACTTAACAAGAAAAGTAGTTTTTCAAGAATTCGTTGACTCAATATCAAAGAATCAACACTTACAATAATGCAAGTTATCTAGATCACAATGCAAAAATTTGAGTATAGCTAAACAATACTTGAATTATTGATGAAACAACCATTCAAAGTGAAGTCCCTGATGGTCTCCACGAATCAAGTCAACCACATGTGTAACAAACAATACATGCGAAACATAGGAATTTGTCAAGAAAAGATGCAAATAAATGTTCGCTAATTATGAAAGGAATTCTCATAATACGATGACTATTAGGAGGAGTAGAGGTGTGAGAATCTACTCATTATATGCAAAAGTTGGAAGATAAATGAAGTTGAGGACTTTACCTGAAATTTATGTGATAACCTATTGTTGCGTGACATTATCACGGAATGTCGAATATGGCGTAATCGCCATTAATAAAGTAGGGGAGTATGAAGACATGTGACTTTTTTTTGCAGTGCCAATTATTGTGATTTTCATTAGACTAAGTACCGTTTGTTGTGAAATCTCGTTTGGACGTACCACAGCGTGATTCGTGTCGCTTACAAGTCATGTGACAAATTGCCCCATTCTGGTCGGTAGTTCTCCCGCTAACGGGATTTGCATCGTTGTCGTAATGTCGTGATTTCTGAAGGTCGTGCCTCGAAAGTCGTATGTGATGTACTTCAACATCCGTTGCTGTATAAGTTAAGTTTCATGTACATTTGCATACCCGTATTTCGTTTCGCGTAGATTACCTGCTCGGGTAAATAAAATAGCATCGACAGTATATGTAATGGCGTTTGCCCGTGTTATTAGTCGCAATTCCTATGTAATGACCTTTAATGAATATTGACATAAGTTTTCCAAAGGTCTTAAATGCATGTTGCCAAAACTCTCAAAGTTTAGCTTTATATATGTAAGTGTTTCGTGTACCGTGTATCAGACATAACGCTAGTGTATGTTTAAAATCAAAATATTGACTCATTGGTTCAGCCACGCTTGGAACCCATACTCGAGTCCTAGGCGTTCTGTATATATATTCAAGTCTTAATTGTAACATTTGTGTAAATCGCGTTTCGAAAACCCGCCCCAGTTTATCAATCAAAGTGTATTTATTTAAGTGTTCGGTTATTTATTTATTTACAATATTACATTTATATAATAATGAAAATCAATGTTTAAAAATAAAATAATAATTAAAATTTAATGAAATAATGTAATAATTAATCAACTAAATATTAAATATTTATATCTAAAAATTAATTTAATTTAAAATAGACAAAATAAATGAAAACTCAAAAAAAAAGGGTGAATTGGGATCGAACACGGGTTCCCCCGATTGCACACACACCACCAACACCACTACGCTGCACACACTAATGGTGTTATTTTTAGAACCTTAATTCTTCTATATTCACGCTAAGAGGAACCTGCAACACCCGCCGATTTCTTTCGCCGGAAATCTCGGCAATTGACGCGTTTTCCTCTAAGATCACAACTGTCCGATTCTATTTTGAGTAAATTTCTTGATTTAATCGCTGGCAATTAACTCGAAATTTTAGTAACCGAGTCTCAAACATCATTATAAATACCAGTCGAATTCTCTCTGACTAAACTCGCTCATCTCCTCTATTCACTCTCTAAAACCACGGTCGTCGGAAAGCTCTGGGCACCGGAGAAACTGTCACACCCCGACCCGCATTTATTTTTATTTTCTTATTTTTAACAGTTTTTCAAAAACTAATTATATATTCCCATATAATAATTAATTATGTATCGATTAAAAATATTTTGGGCATTAAATTCGCAATGAAATTTTTAAGTGATTGTTCGGTTAATAAACGGAGCGGGTTTGGTAAATCCATTTTTGACGGATGTTACAGAAACCACTGGAATTGTCGGAACTCACCCGCCGGAAAATCGTGATCCCCCATTTCGGTCCTATGGTAAACTTCTGCTCATTTCCTTTGAATATTGTCTAATTAACATCACGTGCTAATGATAATCAGAGGTAATCAGATTTAAATGGGCGGGAACAGGTTTGGCTTGAATTCAGAATGAAGAAGATGAAGTGAAACTCATGTTTTATGTATTTAAATTATAAGTTTCAGATGGGTTAGACACACAGTCCAGTGGTGGACTGTGTGCAAATGCACTCACACGTCACAGGTTCGAACCCTCCCTCACACCCCGGTCCGTTTGTTTTCAAACCTTTTTAAATCTATCATCACCGTATAAGCGTATCTAGTATACAAATATAATTAAACTGCAAGGTTTTTCGGGTTAGACACCCAGCCCAGTTGGTTGGGCTGGGTGCGTAGCACAATCAAGGGTGCGGGATCGAGTCCCCTACCTAACACCGGCCGAACCATTTAAATCCCTTTTTAAACTTAATTGAATTTGAATAAACCTAAAGAGTGTATAAGAATAATTAAAATCATGATTCTTTCAGGTTAGACACGTAGCTCAGTTGGAAGAGCTGCGTGCACGCAACCGAGAGGTCACGGGTTCGAGCCTCACCACACGCATGCTTATCACAATTAAACCGGCCTGTCAGACAAGATTTTTTATATTATTTTTATTTTTATTTTTTTTAGTATTTTATTCTAAGGCTTATTATTTGATGAAAAATCAATTAAAATGTTTAAAAAAATATATACATTTTCAAAGGGTTTAAAATATCAATAAAACTCCCAAAAAAATTAACTTAAAAATCTAAACAAAGGTTTTTAACCAAAATATTAGTTTATTTATTTATCGAGTTATCACGTTATTATTTTAGGTTAGTACTTCTTCGTCGGTTAAATCCACAACTCGTGCGCCTTCATTTCCACTCAAGAATACGCACCCAATGTGAGTGAATCTCTACAAATTCCCCATTTTAATCAGGGTGTATCATGTGTCGTACAATTTCTTTCATTTTATTTAACACTTGTGCTAATATCATTTTCGTGATCAAATGTGTATAATTGTTACGTGGTTTATTTGTGGATACATTTCATCATTTCCGTGCAATCATTTCATTAGGCCCATCAGTTCCTCGTGGGATACGGGTTGAGCATCAGGTGCCTCATTAGATCGGCTCCGTTTGATTGAGCCTTGATCTCAAATACATCATTCATCATGTCATGTGTTCATTCAATGTGGTTTGTGATTGGTTATATATATACATCTGTTCACATGTGATTCATGCACAATTTTATTTAAACAACAATATAATTCAATTATTAAAGTTTATCAAGTTCATCGCAACTTTTTGTTGACCCAAATTTTTTGTTTTACGCATGATACAGGTGAACAAGTCGAGGCAAGAAACACATAGGATGGCCTTAGAAGAATAAACAAGTTATTTCATTTAGAACAATCGTTTGGTTTATCGTTTGTGCTTGTATGAAATCTTATGTTGGATATTTGAATTTAATTTGGATTTAAATAAATAAGAAACTTGTTAGTAAATATCATGAGCTTGGTGATAACCTAATCATGCCCCGACTTTTATTCCGCTACGGGTCGGGTGTGACATTAATGATCTAATGTCCCCAAAGGAAAATGAGGTTAAAGCCTAGTATCTCCACAGAAACCTAATTCGCTGAAACCTATAGCTCTGATACCAATCTGTCACACCCCGATAAGACCATCAGAGCTGGGCGTGATCTGACTGGTATCTTCATTGCACAGCGGAAGTGTTTGAAATTATAAGACTTCTAGAAAGTGAACGCCCGCTAAGTACTCGAATCCCCATGGGTTCTCCTATTCCAACCATGCCATACTTTGTAAATATAACCTGAGAAGAAACATACGAAAAATCAACATAAAGTTGGCGAGTTCATAGTTTGTTCGAAAAGATTTTAAATAAATCTTTTGGTAACCGTTTAAATATCGTTGAGTAAACGTAATAAAACCATTTTTCCCGGCATGTCAATTGAAAAGCTTGTTTTTGTAATATTTGAATAACCATGTCCGCGTACGACAAAGACAACATGCCCGCATGAGCCTATAACCTACCCCAAGCTTGGAAATGCCTCGACAAACCGTTTACTCAAGACGGTAGACTAGCAGGCGGTTATAGTTCCGGTAGCAGCGAGGACTTCACTGTACAGTTTTAAGCGACCCTATGGCCCTTAGTGTTGAGTAGTGGACAATCCAGTCCTTGTGTTTATAAGCAGGACAAACCCGTCCCCTTATTTGTATGCAGGACAAACCATCCCGTAGCAACTAGGATCTTCCCGTCACTAGTCATTGATCTATAGTAGGACCAACCAGTCCCCTCGAGCATATGTGGGCCTAGCCCACTAGAGTCTTTGTTCCTTGCACAAGTTGAATGGACCTAGCCCATTTGAGTCTGTAAGCAGGACCAACCAGTCCCCTTACTTGTTAGCAGGACAAACCAGTCCCGTAGTAACTAGGACCTTCCCGTCTCTAGTCATGAAATTCATGTACGTTTCGAAAATACGCGAGTGTTTTGTAAAACCGGTATGTTTAGCATAAACCTTTCGTAAACCATTTGAGTTTATTGAAATTCATTTGCAACATGGTTTAGAAATAACCTTTTGTAAACCATTTGAGTTTGTTGAAGTTCATTCGTATCATGATTTAGAAATCTGTTGTTTTCGTTCATCGAAATATTGTGTACTTTTGCAAAACTTGCATGTCTTTCCACCCCCGAAAACATTTATAAAATGTAAAACAGTAGAAAGTGGGGGTTATGAACTCACCTTGATATCCAGTGTAAAGCTAGCATAATATGATTCCAAAATGTCGTTTCCAAAACATGACTCGCTAGCATGCAACCTATAACATTCCTATCAAGGAATAAGCTTATAAGATTCTACTAAAAATGTAGCTAAACTACGTGTCACCGAGCTCTACCAAATCGCTAACTGGACGATTCGATGGTAAGTTGTTATTGTAATGGAAAAGAATGAGTTATACTTGTTAGGTTCTATTTAATGTCAGTGATAGTTACTAAGTCTTGGAAACACTTAGTTTATGAGAGGTTTAGCGTATCTATATGTTTATATACAATTATGAAATATATTTAGGGTATCGTATTAGTCGTCTCGATTGGTCGTGCGTGTACTTAGACAAATGTTGGTATAAAAATATCACACGTTGTAGATTCGTAGGATGTGGTCATATGATTCCCAAGTGGTCGTCTCGTAGTCGTAATAATCTTGCGTCCCGTTTATAATTAATAAACGTAGTCACAATAATCTTGCGTTCCGTTTATAATTACTAAAATAATTATATAGTTGTACGCTCGTCATAATCTCCCGGTAATGTGTCGTTTATAATTAAGTTCGTAATAAGACGTTTGAAGTAAATAAAGCTTCGAATTCAAGACGTTTAAAGTAGATATAAATAATTATATCATTTTAAAAAATGTACGAGTTTACGACGTTTGAAACAATTTATTTTTATTTTATAAAAGTTTTAAAAATCTCGACGTTTGAATATAATTAATTATATTCATTTTATATGATTTTCGAATGCTAAAAGTTTGAAATATAACTTCCGAATTCCGTCGTTTGAAATAAATATAACTAATTATATTTATTTTATAAAAATCCTCGAGTTTGGTTAACTTGTAGCTCGTGTTTGTCAAAGTGTTATAAATTCGTTTTTGTAAGTTATATAGTATCGCTAAAATAAATATACGCTTATATTTATTTTATAAAACATACTTGAGCCCCGAAAGGTGTGGTTTTAGAATATAATTACGTTTTGTATTTTGGAGTTTTACAAAAAACGAACAAAGTTTCCTCTGTCTTTGGACGATCCCGACAATGCAAGTTATCGATATATGTTCAAAACTCAACAAGTCAATGTCATCAACATACATACAATTCTATTGTAACTTTAAATCGTAGAATATTTGTTGCGCTCAAATCTAGAATATATATGTATTATGTGTATATATTGTAACGATTTCGATTCGTTTTTAAATTAGTATTAGTTATTTATAATAGCATGAGATGTACAAGTCAACGAAAATTACTAGTTCACTCGAAAATATTTATCATTTCACTAGTAGATCGGTTTGAGCTCGGTGTTGCGTTACGATTATATTAACATAAACGATATAATGTAATTTGCGTCGATATTATTTTACCAAGAATCGCTGTTGACTGGGTTTGACCGGTTGACCTGTTGACTTGTGTTGACTGCAGTTGACCAGGTTTTGACCCGTGTTGACTGAGTTAACCCGGCAATGACTGAGTCGACCGAGTATGACCCGAACCTTTTCGTATCCCGATCCGGAAACCTGAACCGAGTGAACCGAAACTGAAAACTTTGTTGACCGAACCCGAACCGCGACTGAACTGGGTGTTATGTTGACCACGGTTGACCACACACAAACCAACCCAAATCTGTTGTTGACTGATGTTGACCGCGACTCGACTCGAACCGTAGATCTGACCCCAACCTTGGTTGAACCGAATTTAAACTGAACCGAGACCCGAACATCCAGTTTCCTTGTAACCCAAGTCTGAACTGAGAATGATGGTGAACCTGAACCCACGCTCGAAACTGAACCGCACACCAAACCACCAGTAATACCTTCACCTGGCCATCACCACCATCACTGACGCCGCTACAACCGTCGCCATCACCACCTCCCACCCGAACAACCTGAAATTGAACCAACACCACTGCCGTCAAAAGCGGCGGTTACCCCCGTCGTCGCGGCTCTGGCGACTACCGATGCCACCGTCGGTCGACCTACTTAAAGCCGCCGTGAGATCCGCCACCGCCGCCATCGGCGGCGCTGCCGCATATCGCCGCTGCCTGTCACCTTCGCGCCACCATAGTGGGGTGGTCGACCCCATTTTCTTTCCACGGATCTTCCTTTCTCTCTCTCACGGATCTCTCTTTCTCTCTCACTGTTCTCTCTCTCTCCGATCTGTCTGTGTGCGTGTGTATGAGGGTATAGGAGAGGAGCTTTGTGTGGTGTGTGTGTGGTCGGCCGAAGGTCGCCTGAATCCGTGTGTCGGGCCCAAGGCCAGTTAGGGATAGAGAAAGAAGGGTTAAATAGTTAGGGATAGAGAAAGAAGGGTTAAATAGTTAGGGTTTTTAAGTGGGTCGGGCGCCAGTTAACGTGTCCAAGCCCAAACATCTCTCTACGGCCCGTTTTTGAACCCGAATGTCGTAATATATCTTAATAAATTTATTTAGAGTTGAAAGTGCTTAAAATTATGTTGGAGGTCGGTGTTTGATGTGTTCGTTCGGTTGCGTAAAAATCGTATAAATCACTACGGTCGTCGTTTCTTCCCGTTTTTCGATCCGGTTTCGACCGTGAATAAAAATTTGAAGACAAAGCTAAATATGTCATAACATATTAGTATCGAGACGTAATTCGAGTCTGGTGCTCCCGTTTCGCTGTTGATTGTCGGCGCGTTATTGTTTCCGCGTGATTTCCGCGTTGGTGCTCCGTGATGTTCAGCACTCCGAATAATTTGCATAATTATAAAATATGATAAATAAAATTGCAAAATTTGTATTTTTAACCGTTTTCAGTATTTTGTTTGGTGTCAGTTCGCTTAAAGATCAAACGCGCGCTAAAGTTCTCGAATATCGCCAAATCGCGTAACGTGAATCAAGTAGACGCTCCTAGGCTTTCCCAAGGCCAAATTAAGTTAATTATGTCAGATTACGCTACGTAATTACGATTGAAAAGTACCGATTGTCACAACATCAATGACTTGCACTATATACCCCTCGAATGAAGATGTTACAATGTAAACACGAGACAATGTTAAAACGCAAAGGACTAGAAAGTGTGTTGTGTGACTCATGTTATGTTTATGATATGTAAACAAGGACTTTGTTCCCTTTATATAGATGATTTCTCAAGTAGTGTAAATTGACTTAATTAATATATGAGTTAAATGCTTGGTTGGTCCCTGTGGTTTGCAAATATTGCAGACTTGGTCCCAGTGGTTCAATAATCACACATTTGGTCCCAGTGGTTGTAAGTTTTGCACTCGTGTGGTCCTTACCATGGATGGCCATTAAAATAATCAGTTAAGTGTGTGTGAAATGTCTAAAATACCCTTATCCATTTAATATACAATTAAAAAAAACCTTAAACAAACATCATGCCATACCCCTCACGACCTCTCCCAACCTTGTTCTCCTTCCCATCAGCTGCCACAACCCCATCGCCGGCAACCAGTATATCGTCGGAAGCCGCCGCAACCTCGCCGTCGACAGCCACCATCATCTCCCCTCTCATCTATCTCTCTCAGTCCACCATTGTTGGCCACAAATCACCGCCAAAAAACACCATCCCTCGCTGGAAAAAAATGCCCTCGTCTTCGGTAAATATACCCACTAGTGTTCAATATCAATGCAGATGACATCAGAACCACAACCGATTTCAGATTTGCAACTTCCGGTCCGACTAACCACCATCATTATCACCTCAGGCAACTGTGAAACACAGACGAGGAACAGAGGAGCCTAAGGCCGCTGGTTGAACTGGGGTTGCCGGTTGGAGTGGTGGTGGCGTGCATCAGTGACGCAGGCGCTGAGTTGAGAATAAAGTTTTGAGATGCTATTTTTCAAAATTATGTTGTTGGATGTATTAAGCTTCAAATCATACAACTTTTTTTGGCAGAAAGCTTGTATGCAATTATATGGATCATCTTTCCACCCATAATGTGAACTACAAGTTTCTAATATGTTGATTATATAGTTGTATGCTATAAGTTTCCATTTGAGAGCTTCTGAAGAACCATTGCTAGAGCGAGCTTCAACGGTTCGTCTGAACCGGCGACCGTGGTGGTTTTTGACGCTATTTTCATTGTTCCTTTATCCCACGCGGTGGGTGGTGGTTTGGAGAGATGGTGGTTGTGACGGAGATGGTGGTTTGAAGAGACGTTGGTTGTGATGGAGATGGTGGCTGGTTATGGTGATGCATAGTGGTGGTTTGGGGAGATGGTGGTGGTGGAGTGGGGAAGAAGAAGGGTGTAGGATGGTTATATTTTTATTTTCTTAATGTTCAAGGGTAAAATAGACATTCTATATATATTTAACTGAGAAATCTAACCTATGTTAGTGATAAGGACCACGCGAGTGCAAAAATTACAACTATTGGGACCAAATGTGTAATTACTGAACCACTATGACCAAGTCTGCAATATTTGCAAACCACGGTGACCAACCAGCCATTTAACTCTTAATATATTAACGGTTATAGCATATCTCCTTAAATACAAGCCCTTTATATAAATGATCTTAAAAACAATAAACACATATGAAAGTTTTACATATATGACCTACCTATATTAATACAAATATTCATTCAATAAACCTTATATTGATAAGTTGGAGTTTTGGTTAGATATCATATTACTATCGATCATTACTTTTTAACATAACCGAAAATATATACTTTCATTGCATAATAGTACAAGTTATTCATTTCCGAATCCATATTGAATTCCTAACCATCATGTCATTATAAGTCCCACTTTTATTAAAACTAGTAACGTAAGCTAGCCCATTGCGATAGGGTTTTTGACCGTTTGTAATGTTGATAAAAATAAGGATGTCTAATTATTTAAGTTCATAAACTTATATATCAAAAGTTGTAAAAGGAAAGCAAAATTGTATCTAAATATAAAAATATAATTCTCCCTTGATTTCAGAAAAAAAATTATGTCAAAACGCAAATATAAAACTATGAAAAGGTGAAGTAATTCAATATCACACAAAGCAATAGGAGTGATATAAAACATATTAAAATTATAATATAAAGCAATTATTTATATATTAATTACCAGCTTTGTTAGATAATGGTTGTATATTATTCTTTGTTGATCTTTCTTTATTTTCTATCTTTTTTATATTCTTTTTATTTTTAACCCTTAAACTTTTCATTTTTTAGAGCATTCATATCTAACCTCTCATTTTTACCCTATATTACATTAAAAATCACCATCTTTTCTCTCTCTTTTCCAATTGAATAATACTTTTTAATAATTTATCATTACAATTTCCCTCTTTCCACTCACAACCACTTTCAAAATTATTAAAAAAATATAAAGGATAAACAGCGTCCTCTCTAATTTACAGATAAACAGTAACATTTGTTCTCTGTTATCTACTCATAACCACTTAAAAGCTACAACAACCGCCTCACATAATTTGGGGGAAGGGATGTGAATGCTGTTATAAATATGCAACAAAACATTTTTCATTTAACCGCAACATTTTTCAATTTTAGTTCCCAATACTTTTCATCTTTTACATTTTCATCGTTTCGGCCTAAATTTTGCGGGTCTACATTGTGCTAGTGTGGTTCAACGTTTTTACATCTACTTTTCCTTGTTTAAAGGCCTCGTCGCATCATGCATTTTCTGTTAAATTCCAACAAATCACCATCATCGATGGACGAAGAGTCAGCAATGATGGTGTAGATATAACGATTCAATAAGGTCTGACGATAGATCGAAGATACGAGAGTTTATAAGTTGCTCGACTACACACGATTTCACGTTCGCCGAAACCCTAGGTTTCCGGCTGATGATTTGAAACGGCGACAACGACTTTCTGATCCAGCCACCGAAGCATCTTTATAACCTCCTAACCCTAGGTCATTCCCGGATCTCTCTCTTTCTCTTTCTCTCTTAGTGCACACTCTCTCTTTCTCTCCCGTTTCTTTCTTATTCTATCTCTGTCCCTTTCGTTTTGGTAGGTGGAGAATGAGAATAAGCTAAGGGAAAACACCTGAAGCATCAATAAAATATGTGGTGGATCATCAATAAAATGCATGGACCATTCGGGAGATAACACCATCCCAAAACACTACTCATTCAGATCCCAAAACACTATTCATTCAGTTCAAATATTAGTAGATATTAATATTAATAATTAATGGAGTGATGTTTTCTTAGCATTTGAAACATTTATAACATTCACAATAAAACCCGAAATCTCAATTGACAAAATTTACTCAAAAACATTTACCCAAAATAATTGATTACTTAAAAATACACCACGTCTAATTCCTCATATATATTTATAATCAATTAAATAATACATTTCCCACTCACAAACCATATTAAAATATAAGATGGAGGATGAAAATGAACCCCCATATATAGGGGCCTACTCGGTTTTCCATATAATTTTGAGGGATGGATTTTAGGAAGGGGGGCTCAATACAAGAATAAAATTGCAAAAAATCTTAGTTTTTCCTTGTAATTTTGGTATAGGGAGTAGGACAGACTCTATTGTGAGTGTAGTTAGAGCATTCACATTGGATCATTTATTTAAATGTGAGAATGTTCTCTATATTATATAAAGTGGTTGTGAGTGGATGAACAGAAAAAATCTTACTGTTTATACGTAATTAGGAAGAAAAGCATCCTTCACAGTCTATAATTTTATAATATTTTTAAAAGTGATTGTGAGTGGAAAATAGAAAAAATATAATTATAAAAGTATAAAAATATTATTTTATTAAAAAGAAAAAAGAAAAAATAATGATTTTTAATATAATTATAGATTTGATGAAGTAAAATTCATCCTAAATGTTCTAAGCCCAAAGAACATAGCATATGGTTATAACCAAACTAACAAATTTATTAAAAGATTCAAATCACGTTAAATTCTTCCAAAAATTAATCTTTATATATTTTGTTAGAACCATCAATTTCTACAAATGTTGTTAAGAGCTGGGTATCAAAACATTAAAATCGGGAATCGTTGTCTCAACCCCTTTTGAGGCTTTAGATAAAACTAGTGGGGTGTCTGAGTGATGTGGTGAGAAACACAAAAGTTATCTGGTTTGTGGGGTGTTGAGTCTCAACCGCCACCAAAACCAAAACTATGGTTATTGGGATTTTATAACCATTTCTTCCATTATTGGTGGCTATTCGGTTAGGTTTATTCAGTTATCCGTCAAATGAAAACCTCTAGCATGGGCTAGTAGGGTGTGCATGACTCTATAGGACGCGAACTGAAGTTAAGAGCTTTTTTGGTGGTTATTTGGTTGAGAAATTTTTTAAAATGACCTTGTGATATGGGTACCTTATCCGTCATTGGATTTAATTATCCTTTTCTATTGTGGCTATTTGGTTCGGTTTTTTCAGTTATTCGTCAAGTGAAAACCTCTGGCATGGGCTAGTAGGGTGTGCATGACTCTATAGGATGCGAACTAAAGTTAAGAGCTTTTTTGGTGGTTATTTGGTTGAGAAGTTTTTTAAAATGACCTTGTGTTATGGGTACCTTACCCGTTGTTGGATTTAATTATCCTTTGTTATTGGTAGCTATTTGGTTTGGTTTGTTAAAACCTTAAGGATTATACATTTTTAGCCACATGTTGTGGCGCCTTCATGATTTAATAGTTAATACACTTTAATGTTCTTTCAATCATACTTTCCGTTTTGTTTTCTATGTATCTCCCTCTTAATGCCCCTATAATGCCAAGAGTACGGTGTTAAGGCTATTATCAAGCGCTTCCATCCCTATAATGCCCCATCACACATGGGCTAAACTTTGTTAGTCATTTAATTGTAGTGTTTGGTTCAGTTTTTTCAGTTATCCGTCAAATGAAAACCTCTGGCATGGGCTAGTAGGGTGTGCATGACTCTATAGGATGCGAACTAAAGTTAAGAGCTTTTTTGGTGGTTATTTGGTTGAGAAGTTTTTTAAAATGACCTTGTGTTATGGATACCTTACCCGTTGTTGGATTTAATTATACTTTGTTATTGGTGGCTATTTGGTTTGGTTTGTTAAAACCTTAAGGATTTAATTATACATCGTTAGCCACATGTTGTGGCGGGTCTCACTGTCTTCTGTTAAAACCTTCATGATTTAATAGTTAATACACTTTAATGTTCTTTCAATCATACTTTCCGTTTTGTTTTTCTATGTATCTCCCTCTTAATGCCTCTATAATGCCAAGAGGACGGTGTTAGGGCTATTATCAAGCGCTTCCATCCCTATAATGCCCCATCACACATGGGCTAAACTTCGTTAGTCATTTAGTTGTAGTGGGTTACAGTCGGTTTGAACAGATTCTTTTTGTATTTTTTTAACCTTTTAGTTAGGGTGACAATTGAATGAGGAAAAATACATTTTCTTTTACGTTAAAAGAAATGAACCAAGAAATAAGATTAACAACCAACATTTACTATTAGAGAAATCTCATATTGTTCTAGAATAAGAGAGATTATAGTTTAACAGCTAAAAATTTATTTTTGAACCGAAAGACAAAAATAACTCAATCCTTAATTTACTTATTAGTGAAGTTTGTGAACAACCAATAATAACCAAGAGATACATATCAACTATTCATATTAGTTGAATTATGGCCAGGTATGCTTTAACGCCCGGCTAGTTGAGACTGGGTTGTCTTTAGAAAAAAAATCGGCATTTGTTACCAACAAAAGCATTTATGATCGTTTAAAATGCCTTGGCCACAATCTGTTGCAACATCCTTATTGAAAACCTCAAAAGTAGACTTTTTGAAAACTGTATTGTCATCATCCATCCAGAAAAACTCTTCAACAAACGTAGTTATTTCACGATGATTCATGCGAAAATTCCAATGCAAGCATCTTGATGGTCATTTTTTGTTTCCTAGTCATTATCTTCGAGTAAACATTAGCAACAAGATGTTCAACGTTAGCATCAATGACTTGCACTGTTACGCCTCGAATGAAGATGTTACAATGTTAAAAAGACAGTGTTAAAACGCAACGGACTAGAAAGTGTGTTGTGTGACACATGTTATGTTTATGATATCTAACCAAGGACTTTGTTCTCTTTATATAGATGATTCTCAAGTAGTTTAAATTGACTTATATTAATTTAATATTTAACGGTTATAATTTCATATCTCCTTAAATACAAGTCCTTGATCTTAAAAAAAATATACACATATGAAAGTTTTACACATATGACCTACGGATATAATACAAATATTCATTCAATAAATGTTATATTGATAAGTTGGAGTTTTGGTTAGATATCATATTACTATCGATCATTACTTTTTAATATAACCGAAAATATATACTTTCATTGCATAATAGTACAAGTTATTCATTTCCGAATCCATATTGAATTCTTAACCATCATGTCATTATAAGTCCCACTTTTATTAAAACTAGTAACGTAAGCTAGTCCATTGCGATAGGGTTTTTGACCGTGTTGTAATATTTATAAAAATAAGGATGTCTAATTATTTAAGTTCATAAAACATATATATCAAAAGTTGTAAAAGGAAAGCAAAATTGAATCTAAAAATAAAAATATAATTCTCCCTTGATTTCAAATAAAATTCATGTCAAAACGCAAATATAAAACTATGAAAAAGGTGAAATAATTCAAAATCACACCAAGGAATAGGTGTGATATACAACATATTAAAATTATAATATAAAGCAATTATTTATATATTAATTACCAGCTTTGTTATATAATGGTTCTACATTATTCTTTGTTGATTTTTCTTTATTTTCTATCTTTTTTATTAATTTTTTATTTTTAATCCTTACACTTTTCATTTTTTAGAGTATTCATATCTAACCTCTCATTTTTTACCCTATATTATATTGAAAATCACTATCTTTTCTCTCTCTTTTCCAATTAAATAATATTTTTAATAATTTTATCATTACATTTTCTCTCTTTTACACTCACAACCACTTTCAAAATCTATTAAAAAATAATAAATAATGAACAACGTCCTCTCAAATTTACAGATAAACAGTAGCCTTTTCCCTCTCATCTACTCACAACCACTTACAAGTTACAACCACTTTTCGTAAAATAATTCCAAGAGGACGGTGTTAGGGCCGTTATCAAGCGCTTCACACCCCTATAATGTCCCATCACACATGGGCTAAACTTCGTTAGTCATTTAGTTGTAGCGGGTTACAGTCGGTTTGAACACATTGTTTTTGTATTTTTTCTAATCTTTTAGATTGGGTGACTATTGAATGAGGACAAATACATTTTCTTTTAAGTTAAAAGAAATGAACCAAGAAATAAGATTAACAACCAACATTATTGTTCGTGAATAAGAGAGATTTTAGTTTAATAGCCAAAAATTTCTTTTTGAACGAAAAGACAAAAAAAAACTCAAATCCTTAATTTACGCATTAGTGAAGTTTGTGAAGAACCAATAATAACCAAGAGATACATGTCAACTATTCATATTAGTTGAATTATGGCCAAGTATGCTTTAACGCCCAGCCTGTTGAGACTGGGTTGTCTTTAGAAAACAGGAAGCCAACATTTGTTACCAGCCAAAAGCATTTATGATCGTTTAAAATGCTTTGGCCACAATCTGTTGCAACATCCTTATTGAAAACCTGAAAAGTAGACTTTTTGAAAACTGTATTGTCATTATTCATCCAGAAAAACTCTCCAACAAACGTGGTTGTTTCGCAAAGATTCATGCGAAAATTCCAATGGAAGGCATCTTTGATGGTCATTGTTTTGTTTCCTAGGTCATTATCTTTAGAGTAAACATGAGCAACAAGATGTTCAATGTTAGCATCAATGACTTGCACTGTATACCCCTCGAATGAAGATGTTACAATGTAAACACGAGATAGTGTTAAAATGCAAAGGACTAGAAAGTGTGTTCTGTGACTCATGTTATGTTTATGATATCTAACCTAGGACTTTGTTCCCTTTATATAGATGATTTCTCAAGTAGTGTAAATTGACTTAACTAATATATTAATGTTATAGCATATCACCTTAAATACAAGTCCTTTATATAAATGATCTTAAAAACAATAAACACATATGAAAGTTTTACATACATGACCTACTGATATTAATACAAATATTCATTCAATAAACGTTATATTGATAAGTTGGAGTTTCGGTTAGATATCATATTACTATCGATCATTACTTTTTAACATAACTGAAAATATATACTTTCATTGCATAATAGTACAAGTTATTCATTTCCGAATCCATATTGAATTCCTAACCATCATGTCATTATAAGTCCCACTTTTATTAAAACTAGTAACGTAAGCTAGCCCATTGCGATAGGTTTTTGACCGTGTTGTAATATTGATAAAAATAAGGATGTCCAATTATTTAATTCATAGAACGTATATATCAAAAGTTGTAAAAGGAAAGCAAAATTCAATCTAAAAATAAAAATATAATTCTCCCTTGATTTAAAAAAAATTATGTCAAAACGCAAATATAAAACTATGAAAAAGATGAAATAATTCAAAATCTCACATAGTAATAGGTGTGATATAAAACATATTAAAATTATAATATAAAGCAATTATTTATATATTAATTACCAGTTTTTTTATATAATGGTTCTACATTATTCTTTGTTGATCTTTCTTTATTTTCTATCTTTTTTATATTCTTTTTTTTAACCCTTAAACTTTTCATTTTTAGAGCACTCACATCTAACCTCTCATTTTTTACCCTATATTACATTAAAAACCACCATCTTTTCTCTCTCATGTCCAATTGAATAATACTTTTAATAATTTTATCATTACAATTTCTCTCTTTTCCACTCTTAACCACTTTCAAAATATA
The DNA here is from genome assembly GCA_947069175.1 of Scalesia atractyloides. NCBI lineage: Eukaryota > Viridiplantae > Streptophyta > Magnoliopsida > Asterales > Asteraceae > Scalesia > Scalesia atractyloides. The sequence goes on from CAMTDV010000002.1 coordinate 14,018,519, forward strand.
TTAAAAAACAATAAAGAATGAAGAACGTCCTCTCAAATATACAGATAAACGATAACATTTTATCTCTCAACTACTCACAACCACTAAGCTACAACCACTTTTTATAAAGTAACAACCCCCTCACATAATTTGGGGAAGGGATGTGAATGCTATTATAAATATGTAACAAAGCATTTTTCATTTAACCCCAACATTTTTCAACTTTAGTCCTCAATACTTTTCATATTTTACATATTTAACATTTCGGCCTAAATTTGCGGGTCTAAACGTGCGAGTATGGTTCAATGTTTTTACGTCTACTTTTCCTTGTTTAAAAGCCTCATCGCAACATGCATTTTCTGTTAAATTCCATCAAATCACCATCATCGATGGAAGAAGAGTCAACAATGATGGTGTAGATGTAACGATTCAATAAGGTCTGGCGATAGATCGAAGATAGGAGAGTTTAGAAGTTGCTCATCTCCACAGATTTCACGTTCGCCGAAACCCTAGTTTTTCGGATGATGATTTGAACGGCGACAACGACTTTCCGATCCAGCCGCCGAAGCGTCTCTATAACCTCCGAACCCTAGGTAATTCCCGGATCTCTCTCTTTCTCTTTCTCTTTCTCTTTCTCTTCTCTCTTAGTGCTCCTCTCACGTTTCCTTCTTAGTCTATCTCTGTCTCTTTCGCTTTGGTAGGTGGAGAATGAGAATAAGCTAAGGGAATACACCTAGAGCAACAACACGTGGTGGATCATCAATAAAATGCATGAACCATTCAGGAGATAACACCAGCCCAAAACATTATTCATTCAGTTCAAATATTAGTAGATATTAATATTAATAATTAATGAAGTCATGTTTTCTTAGCATTTGAAACTTTTATAACATTAACAATATAACCCCCATCTCCAAATTGACATAATTTACTCAAAAACATTTACCCAAAAAATTTTGATTACTTAAAAAGAACACCACGTCTAATTCCTCATATATATTTATAATCAATTAAATAATACATTTCCAGTTACAAACCATATTAAAATATATGATGGAGGATGAAAACGAACCGCCAAATATAGGGGCCTACTCGGGTTTCCATATAATTTTGAGGGATGGATTTTAGGAAGGGGGCTCCAATAAAAGAATAAATTGCACAAAATCTTAATTTTTCCTTGTAATTTTAGTATAGGGAGTAAGGACAGACTCTATTGTGAGTGTAGTTATTGCATTCACATTGGATCCTTTATTTAAATGTGAGAGGGTTCTTTATATTATATAAAGTGGTTGTGAGTGGATCAACAGAAAAATGTTACTGTTTATCGGTAAATTAAGAAGAAAAGCATCGTTCACACTCTATAATTTTATAATATTTTTAAAAGTGATTGTGAGTGGAATATAGAAAAATATAATGGTAAAAGTATATAAATATTATTTTATTAAAAAGAAGAAAGTAATGAGTAATGATTTTTAATATAATCATAGATTTGAAGAAGTAAAATTCATCCTGAATTAAGCCCAAAGAACATAGCATAATGGTTATAACCAAATTAACAAATTTATCAAAAGATTCAAATCACGTTAAATTCTTCCAAAAATTAATTTTTATATATTTTGTTAGAACCATCAATTTCTACAAATGTTGTTAAGAGCTAGGTATCAAAATATTTCAATCAGGAATTGCTGTTCAAACCCTTTTGAGGCTTTGGATAAAACTGGTGGGGTGTTCACGCAATGTGGTGAGACACACAATGTTATCTGGTTTGTGGGTTTTTGAGTCTCCACCGCCAACGAAACCAAAAATATGGTTATTGGGATTTATAACCATTTCATTTCGTTATTGATGGCTATTTGGTTTGGTTTTTTAGTTATCTGTCAAATGAAAACCTCTGGCATGGGTTAGTAGGGTGTGCATGACTCTATAGGACACGAACTGAAGTTAAGAGATTTTTTGGTGGTTATTTGGTTGAGAAATTTTTAAAAATGACCTTGTGTTATGGGTACCTTACCCATCGTCGGATTTAGTTATCCTTTTTATTGGTGCTATTTGGTTTGGTTTGCTAAAACCTTAAGGATTTAATTATACATCGTTGCCAAATGTTGTGGCGGGTCTCACTGTCTTTTGTTAAAACCTTCATGATTTATTAGTTAATACACTTTAATGTTCCTTGAATCATACTTTCCGTTTTGTTTTTCCCTGTATCTCCCTCTTAATGCCCCTATAATGCCAAGAGGACGGTGTTAGGGCTGTTATCAAGCGCTTCACGTCCCTATAATCCCCATCACACATGGGCTAAACTTCGTTAGTCATTTAGTTGTAATGGGTTACAGTTGGTTTGAAAAGATTCTTTTTGTATTTTTTTAATCTTTTAGTTTGGGTGACTATTGAATGAGGAAAAATACATTTTATTATACGTTAAAGGAAATGATGTCACACCCCGATTTTCGATGTAGCGGAAGCGTGTCGTGAGGTGTAGCCAGAGCAACAATCGTTGCATTCAACCAAGTAAGCGACAATTGTATTACATTACAAAACATTCATCCATACTTTTCATTTGACCATAATTTACATATAAACTTTTGTCTTTAAAACAAACCACAAGTTTAACAACATTATTTAAAATTTAGACATAAGTTATAAAACATAACAACAAAGACCGGATGAAACATAATATCTTGACTTCTCAACAAACTGAACAAGATTTTTCCCCGAAGTCCATCCACTAGTTTCCTGTAATACATGTTAGTTTTGAAAACAATGTCAATAAAAGCCGGTGAATTCATGTTATAAATTTTGTATCAAATGAATTATCAAAAACATTTGAAATAAACTTGTTTAGTATAGCTTAATGAAACTTGTAAGATCATTAGTATGTTGCAAGGACACTAATCTGTATGCCGAATAAGGTGGCAACCAAACCTTGACGATTTATTATGTGTCTGAGACACTCGTTTTAGACACAAAAGCACTCTAATACGATCTGTTATTATTGCCGTAATAGAGTGGGGCTCGCCCAAACCCAATAGATCTATCCCTTTGTTCCTAAGTACTTGTCTTTCATTAATGGCCCCAATGCTTGAGCTTATTCACATGTGATCTAAATATTTTCATTTTCCCAGCTATATTAATTGTAACATGTATACATCCCCGCACGTTTAAAACCATAAAAACGATAAAATAAAAGGAGAAACATGAACTCACAGATTTGCGTTCGTACAAATCTCTATTCGATTCCTGATACTTCGTTCGTTTTTCGACCTACAAGTGTTCTAGTCTATTAGACACTTAGGCTTTTGTTCGTTTTTCGTACAAGTATTTTATCTTGAATTTCATACTTTTATTTGTTGGTTTTTATTTGTTGATATACATACATACATACATACACACAACACACACACACAACAACATATACATTATATATATATATGCTAGATTGATTAAATGGACCTAGTCCATAATTTAATTGTAAATAACTCAATCTAATAATTCATTACATATGGGCCTAGCCCAAAAGCTTTTGTAAGTATAGGCCTAGCCCATGTTTGCTTACTTTGTGTGGGCCTAGCCCAGTTTGTTTCATGTATGTGGGCCTAGCCCAACCTAATTTTGTTTATTAATAGGTTAAATCCAATTGATTTATAAAAGTGGGTTCTAGCCCAAGTTAAAATAAAATATTGGGCCTAGCCCAAAACAACTTATAAAAATTGGATTAGCCCAATTTAATTTTATAAAAGTGGGCTTTAGCCAAAGTTAGTTTTTATAAATTGGATTAGTCCCAATTTATTTCTTTATAAAAGTGGGCTTGGCCCAAAATTATCTTTTATTTAAATGGGTCTAGCCCATGTAAACTTTTATAAAAGTGGGCTTAGCCCAAAGTTTATTTTTATAAAAGTGGACCTTAGCCCAAGTTTGATTTTTATATAAGTACACTTGTAAATTTTTATAAAAGTGGGCTTAGCCCAAGTTTGATTTTATACAATGGGCCTTAGCCCAACTAGTTTATATAAATGGGCTATCCATGTACTTTATAAAAATAAGTTTAGCCCAATATAGTTTTTTATAAAAATGGGCTTAGTCTAATAATTTGTTTAGTTGGGCTTATCCAAAAATATTTACTAGTATTTGTTATAGCTTATAAAAATTTATTTATAAATACTATAAGTTATGTATATTTAAAAAAAATTCTAGTAAATATAAAATGTGTCGGTTTATTCGTTCGTTTTGACCGTTAGGTTCGCGTCGACTATTTTATTTGTTTCGTCTTTTAGTTTGTTCGATTATACCATATATTTTATTTTGTCGAATTGTCCGAGTTTGTCCGATATATAATATTTTATCAAAACTTGAACACTTATATATATTTTTGTATTTAATTTATCATGATCAAAATATATATAGTTTTATACAATAATTCATGTACATATATAAGATTGTTTAAAAATATATATTTTTATCAAAAATATATATTTATCTCTTTTTTAGTTTAGAAAAATATAAGTAATTATTTCTTAACTTTTTTCTATCCAAATCCTTTATCTAAACATGATTAAAGTTCCTAATCACTTTTAACCACCAATTCTTTAGTTTAATCATATCTTAATCAAGATTAATTTTTATAAAAATTTTACCATAGTTTCCTTTAAAAATATAAGTTTTCCATGTTTTTTATAAACATATTTTAAGTAGCTAAACTAACTCAAATCATCATCAAGCACAATTATGATATAAATGTATTAACATAATGTCATGAACTTGTTATAATTTTAATCTTTCTTAATATAGAAACTTTATTATAACTTTTATACAAAATTTCTAAATCATAATTTTTATTTAATGATCTAATACATGTATAACCATATTTAAAATATGAGATTATGTTCATGACATATTTTTGTTAGTGAATCTTGCTAATCTAAACATGCATGTGTTTAGATCACATTTTTATTAATAATTTTGCAAGATTCAAGTTTACTAGTTCATAACAACTTCAAGATCATCAAAAATTATTAAGAAAATCACATGATTATGTTAATGATCTTAGATTTATTAATGTTTTTCAAATGGGTTTTTATAAAATTTTTATTATGATTTATAAAAAAAAAAGTATAACATAAGGTATAAGGATCTTACTACTAGCACAATGGCTAGGGATGATCTTAGAGTTGAAGAAAATGGATTGATCAAGATTTCCAAGCTTTCCAAAGTGAGCTCCTAATCTTTGTAAACACTTCAGATCTTCATGTAAGCTTGAGGTTCTTGTGTTAGGATTTTAAAAAGTGAAGTGAAGATGATGAAGCTTGGACAATTTTTGAGAGCAAAAGTGAGAGTGTTCTTGAGGTTTTGATATTTAGGACGATGAATGAAATGAAGATGATTTTGATTTGAGGTGTTATAATCAAATTCTTGCACCACCAAGTCCACTAATCATCCTTATTATTTTGCCAACACATAATAAAAATAAAAAAAATATAGTGGCATTGGGAAACCCATGTTGCCGTGAGGTGTTGTTGTTTTTTTTAATATTTATAATTTATAAACTTTTATAAACTTTAAAATTAGATATATAAGTTTTATAAAAAACTAATGCCCCAATACTTTAAAGTGATGTTATAGTAGGTCAAAATAATTTATTAGTCTTGTTGTTTCATTGGTCGGTTGATAAAGTTGGTTCAGGTATGTACCGGGTGAAATACTGATATATTGTGTAACTTATAAAATTTTATGTTCATAATAATTTTAGTACAATTCTCATTGTCCCGTTAATTAATCTAGCTTTTCAGACTAATAATTTTGTCATTTTGAGTACGGTTCCAGTACCGGCTTTGTTGCCAGGTTTTTACTGAACAAACCGATTAGCTTTAAATAATAAGATTTAGATATGTGTTTTATACTATTTCTAACACCCATTATTATTCTTTAGCTAAAAATTATTTTTGGCTTTTCGGACAATTGCTGAATTTTGCTGCAGACTTGGACAATTTTGTATTTTATATAAAATTTTTATGGTATAATAGTGCAGAAATATTTATATCTTAATTCTATCATATCAGACTGTACCGTAACTAATTCTGATATTTAATACATGTTCGCTTCATTGTCATTCGTCTAGGATATGGTTTTATATATTCGTGATCATGACGAATCGATTATCGTACCAAACTATGATTGGTTAAATTCATAGACTTTTAAGACTTAAAAATTAAAAATTAAGTCATGTTATACGATAAATAAACATGTACTAGTTGTTCAAGTTGTATATAATTACCGGAATTTTGCCAGTTGTCACAAATGAACCAAGAAATAAGATTAACAACCAACATTTACTATTAGAGAAATCTCATATTGTTCGTGAATAAGAGAGATTAAAGTTTAACAACCAAAAATTTATTTTTGAACGAAAAGACAAAAAAAACTCAAATCCTTAATTTACTTATTAGTGAAGTTTGTGAACAACCAATAATAACCAACAGATACATGTCAACTATTCATATTATTTGAATTATGGCCAGGTATGCTTTAACGCCCAGCCAGTTGAGACTAGGTTGTCTTTAGAAAAAAGGAAGCCAGCATTTGTGCCAAAAGCATTTATGATCATTTAAAATGCTTTGGCCATAATCTGTTGCAACATCCTTATTGAAAACCTCAAAAGTAGAATTTTTTAAAACTGTATTGTCATTATTCATCCAGAAAAACTCTCCAACAAACGTAGTTGTTTCACGAAGATTCATGCGAAAATTCCAATGTAAGGCATCTTTGATGGTCATTGTTTTGTTTCCTAGGTCATTATCTTTCGAGTAAACATGAGCAACAAGATGTTCCATGTTAGCATTAATGACTTGCAATGTGTACCCCTCGAAAGAAGATGTTACAATGTAAACACGAGGCAGTGTTAAAACACAAAGGACTAGAAAGTGTGTTCTGTGACTCATGTTATGTTTATGATATCTAACCAAGGACTTTGTTCCCTTTATATAGATGATTTCTCAAGTAGTGTAAATTGACTTAATTAATATATTAATGTTATAGCATATCACCTTAAATACAAGTCCTTTATATAAATGATCTTAAAAACAATAAACACATATGAAAGTTTTACATACATGACCTACTGATATTAATACAAATATTCATTCAGTAAACGTTATATTGATAAGTTGGAGTTTTGGTTAGATATCATATTACTATCGATCATTACTTTTTAACATAACTGAAAATATATATTTTCATTGCATAATAGTACAAGTTATTCATTTCCGAATCCATATTGAATTCCTAACCATCATGTCATTATAAGTCCCACTTTTATTGAAACTAGTAACGTACGCTAGCCCATTGTGATAGGGTTTTTGACCGTGTTGTAATATTGATAAAAATAAGGAAGTCTAATTATCTAAGTTCATAAAACTATATATCAAAAGTTGTAAAAAGAAAGCAAACTTGAATCTAAAAATAAAATTCTCCCTTGATTTCAAATAAAATTCATGTCAAAACACAAATATAGAACTATAAAAAAGGTGAAATAATTCAAAATCACACAAAGCAATAGGTGTGATATAAAACATATTAAAATTATAATATAAAGCAATTATTTATATATTAATTACCAGCTTTGTTATATAATGGTTCTACATTTTTCTTTGTTGATCTTTCTTTATTATCTATCTTTTTTATTTTCTTTTTATTTTTAACTCTTACACTTTTCATTTTTAGAGCATTCACATCTAACCTCTCATTTTTTTACCATATATTACGTTAAAAATCACCATCTTTTCTCTCTCATTTTCAATTGAATAATACTTTTTAATAATTTTATCATCACAATTTCTCTCTTTTCCACTCATACTCACTTTCAAAATATATTAAAAAATAATAAAGAATGAACAGCGTCTCTCAAATTTACAGATAAACAGTAACATTTTCGCTCTCATCTAAGAGAGTTAGATCGTGCGCAACCATGAGTGGATAGATGCTCGCCTAAGAGAATGAGGCCACGGTTTAAGCGGCGGTTGTGTGTATTCCGTTTCTTGGGGATGGAGGCTATATGGTACGCTCGCCCAGCTGGCGAGTCCTAACTCAATATCCCTTTGCAGGCGAAGCATGCACCTGAATCGCGGGCTGCATTGGGGCTGCAGGAGTGTTTGTCTGTGCGCAGAGCTGCGCATAGACGACATTCAGGGAGTGACCGGGATGTCTTGGTACATAAAGGCTCAAACGACCATGAATGTCGTCTATGCGCAGCTTTGCGCACAGGCAAACACTTCTGCTGCCCAGTGCAGCCCGCTGTTCAGGTGCATGCTTCGTCTGCACCAAGGATGTTGAGTTACTGACTCGCCAGCTGGGGCGAGCGTACTATATAGCCTCCATCCCTAAGAGACGGAGTACACACAACCGCCGCCTAAACCGGGGTCTCACTCTCTTAGGTGAGCATCTGTCGACTCATGGTTAGGCCTGCTTCCTCAAGGGGAGCGGTACACCCAGCGTGAGGACGACAAAACTATGGCGAAGGTGATAGCGCCAACGTTGTTCACCGGATGCCAAAGAATCATGCGGCGTACAGATCCGCTCCACGGGGTGGCTACAATTCGGAAGTGGAACACGATTATAAATTGAACTACCGCCGGCTGATGGGCCAAACACTCCAAGTTTATCAAGGAGATAGCGCTCGCACCTTTGGAGCGTGCAAAACTTCCCTCCAATGTCGGGAAATACAACGGGTTACGGACCCGGACGATCACCTGCGTCTCTTCACCGGCGCAGGATTGGAGGATGGACACTACCTATGTCGTGTCACCTATTCGTTCAAACCCTCACAGGTGCTCATGCCTGTGGTTTGATAATTTTCCCATGGGCAAACTCGCGTCTTGGAACGACTTGAAAGATAAGTTCCTCGCGCACTTCAGTCAACAACGGCGTTAAGTCAGAGACTTCTCTGACGTAATGAACATCTGGCGGCGTGATGATGAAAGCCTCGAGGATTTCATCACCCACTATAACAAAGAGGTGCTAGAGATAGGGGACGTGCACGAAGATCTGATTCGTGCAAGTTCAAGTATGCCATATGCTGTGACGAGATGATCAAAGTCTTGTCAGGAACTACAGGCCTCCCAAGAGCTGGGAGAAACTCATGGCAGCGGAAAAGGTATAAGCGCAGACGGAGCGCAACCTCAATAATAGTAGACCTCCCTACCTCATCACCGTCCCCAAGACTTGAGCAGGGGTTTTGGGAAGAAGAATAAAGGGTGGAGGGACCACAGCTAGAACCCTCCCCACACACCGGTCGATGCTCGCGCAAACCATTAATAAGCTCGCAACCCAACAACCAATAAAGCAAGATAATCGTGACCGTTAGTGGACCCCACTGACGAAAACACGGCGGAGGTTCTCAGTGTAGAAGACCATCAGTTCAAGCAACCACCCCGATGCGCAATAAGAAAGGTCAAGAACCCAACCTCTTCTGCGATTATCATAAAGACACGGGGCACACAACCGATAATTGCATCTCCTTGCTCATGGAGATCGAAAAAGCGCTTAAGAGTGGGAAGCTCACCACTTACTGCAAAAGTGCGTAAGGAGGTACGCCAAATCACTCGGGGCGGCGAGGGCCCAGTAGCAAAAAAATGAAATATGTTCATATGATTCAGGGTGGTCCTTCACGCAAGGTAGCCACCAGAAGAGTTGAATGCCTCACTGGCATGAACAGCAGGTCATCTTCCTCGTTGTCCCTGGGGTCCACAAGAAGACCGACCGATAGTGATAACTGGCATCTTCGGCCACTACCGCACCGACTATATGTTCATAGACTCTGGGAGCTCTATGGACATTATCTATGAACAGTGTTTCCAACAACTAGACCCAGAGGACAAAGCACGCCAAGAGCCGGTGGATTTCCCACTCACTGGTTTTTGCAACGAGGCTGTTTTTCCTTTAGGCCAAATTTCTTTCCCGGTGACTCTTTCCGACGGGCGCCACACTCGCACGGTCCAGGTCAACTTCATGTCATGCCCGCAACTTCGCGCCATGACTTGCTACTAGGCCGACACGCTCAACGGGATTTCAGCATGGTTACTCCCATTCCCCACGCCGCTTGCGGTTTTCCCACGGAAACCGGAGTGGCCATTATGTATGCAAGGAAGGAAATCATGTCTGTCGAAAAGGAACCACCAATAAAGCAACCAAAGCCATCATCCAATGGTGAACCAGAAAAGTGGGTGCTCAACAACAAGTACCCGGAAAAAGACGGTGCTCTTGGGGCCCGCCATGACTCCCGTGTCAAGGTGCGGTTGAAACATATATTGTTCTGTAATTATGATATTTTTGCATGGTCACCGGTGGATATGACTGGGGTGCCAAGGGAAATCGCTGAGCATGCATTGCACACATTCCCTTCAGTTCAGCCTATAGTTCAGAAAAAGCGCAGCTTCGGCCCTAAAAAGACCCGCGCTCTGAACGAGCAAGTCACATAACTCCTCCAAGCAGGAACCATCTGAGAGGTACGTTATCAGACATGGGTCGCCAACCCAGTCATGGTTCAAAAGTCTAACGGCAGTTGGCGCATGTGCGTCGATTTCAAGGGATCTTAACAAGGCATGTCCCAAGGGCTGTTACGCCTTACGGAAATCGACAAAAAGGTGGACTCTCTTGCTTCATTCAGGTGGAAATGCTTCCTTGGTACATGGGCTATCACCAAATCCAAATGAAGAAAGAGGACGAAGACAAGAATGCGTTCCGAACAGAAAAGGCATTTTAGTTACACAAAGATGCCCTCGGATTGCGCAATGCAGGAGCCACCTATCAACCATAGATGGACCATGTCTTTGGGGATGACATTGGTGAAACCGTGGAAGTGTACATTGATGACCTCGTCATCATGAGCTCGGATGAGGAGAAGATGCTGGTAACATTCAAAAAATGTTTGCCTCCTTGCGCAAGGCAAAGCTGAAGCTGAACCCCAGCAAGTGCTTTTCGGAATGGAGGAAGGCAAATTTTTGGGATTCTTCGTTACACGCGATGTCTTCAAATTCAATCCCGATAAAGTGGAAGCAATTCAGCATATGCCATCACCCTCAACTATCAAAGAAATGAAGCAGTTGGCGGGGTGGCTGGTTGCGCTGAACAGGTTCCTGGCCAACCAAACGATGAAATCCTTCCCATTCATCAGCACCTTGCGGAATTATGTGAAGAAGAACAAGTTTCAGTGGACTCCGGATGTGGAGAAAGCCTTCACCCAAATGAAAGAATGCTTAATCCAGCTACCAGCGCTCACCGCATCGCAGAAGAACGAGCCACTGATACTTTACCTTTCCGCATCAGATATCACTCTGGGAGCAGTCCTACTAGTAGAGTGCTCAAGAGTCCATACTCCAATCTACTACGTTAGCAAGATGCTTACTGACCCAGAGACTCAATATCCCATGATGGAAAAGCTTGCTCTAGCTTTGGTCCATGCATCCCGACGACTGCGCCGATATTTTTCCGGCCACGAAATAACAGTTCTCTTGAACAATCATTTAGGCCAAATTTTGTCGAAACTAGACATATCTGGCCGCCTAGCAAAATGGGCGATTGAGCTTGGTGGACACAATATCTCGTATAAACCACGCCCAGCAATAAAGGGCCAGATACTAGCTGATTTCGTTACGGAAGTATCGCATAATAAAGCACACGAGTGTGAAGCTGTACAGAACCCAACGCCGGTTACAGATGACCGGCATTGATACTTCACACCGATGGCACGTCTAACGATGATGACGCAAGGGCAGGTCTTTGCTTAATAAGCCCCGACAATCAAGAATTCACCTATGCCATTAGATTGGATTTTCAAAGTACCAATAATGAAGCTGAGTATGAAGCGTTCCTGACAGGCCTTCGGTTAGCATTCAAAATGGGTGCGCAGAATTTGGAGGCCCACGTCGACTCCCTCTTAGTCATCAGACAGGTCAACAGCCTGTACGATGCAAAAGGCGAGGTGATGGCCTTGTATCTAGAACAGGCGCAAGCCTTAATAACCAAATTCAACACTTCAAAATAACCCATGTCAATCGAAGCGGGAACAAACACGCCGATGCTCTCAACAAGTTAGCCGCTACAAGTTTCAAGCACCTTGCACGCGAGGTGCGCATTTAGGTACTCAAAAACCCTTATGTCGCCGACAAGTCAACATCATTGAACGTGGGAAATCCGTCTTGGATGTCCCCCATTATCATGTTCTTGCAACACGGGAGCCTTCGTGAAAACAAAGCGAAAGCAAGGAAGGTCCAGAACAAGGCACTTAACTATAAATATGGCGGACGGTATCTTATACCGAAAGTCATACCTTGGCCGCTCCTTTGTTGCGTTGATCCGCAAGACGCACAGTACTTGGTCCGTGAAATACACGAAGGGTTATGCGGAATTCACGCCGGTCCGCGCATGGTTCGTGGCGAAGATCATGAACGCCGTTACTATTGGCCTTGGATGCACCTTGATGCGGTCGAAACACTACGTAAGTGCGCATCATGCCAGCGTCACGCTCCAAAGACACTGCACCCCAAGAATCCTCTGATCCTGGTGACAAAAACGTGACCTTTTCAACAATGGGCAATCGATATGGTGGGACCATTCCTAGATGCTCTAGGAGCGGTGAAGTTCATAATCGTTGCAGTCGATTATTTCACCGAATGGGTAGAAGCCAAACCCCTTGCATCAACCACAACAACTGTAGTGCGAAAGTTCATATGGGAACACATTCTATGCCGCTTCGGATTACCCCTTCGCATAATCACCGATAACGGTCCCAATTTCGCGCCGAAGAGCTACAGTAATGGATGAAAGAAATGCATATCGAATACGTATTCACTTTGGTCGCGCATACCCAAGGGAATGGCCAAGTGGAAAGAATAAACAAAAGCATAGTCGAAGGGATCAAGACAAGGTTGGGTACAGTGCGCAGAAGCTGGTAGATGAGCTGCCAAGCATCCTATGGGCTCATCGAACCATGCCTAAAACCAGCACGGGCGAAACTCCTTTTAGCCTTGTGTATGGAACTGAGGCAGTGATTTTCGCAGAGATAGGCCTCCCATCACCATGCATGCTAGCTGCGCAAAGACAAAACAATGAAAAACGAGCGTAGACTTGACTTGGACTTACTAGAAGAAAGGCGTGAAAAAGATGCCATCACGAGGCAAATACAAGTCCAAGCTCGAAAAGTATTACAATGCGTAGTCCTGCATATGTACCTTTTTACCTGGTAACTTTGTTCTACGCGAGAATGAGGCGTCTAACGCCGAACATCCTGGAATCCTGGCACCCAAATGGGAGGGTCCTTATGTTATCCATGAAGTCGTGGGAGAAAATGGCACATACACCAGCAACTAAGACGGTGCTAAATGTAAACTCGCAAGTTCATTATCTTTTGTCTACCCCGTATATGGCTCTTAAGCCACATTATGTAATAAAGAAAAAGTTTCATGATCTATTTTTATCTTAATGTTTCGTTACAAATGCGCGGAACCACTTTCGGCAAACGCGAAAACACCTCGGTACACAATGACTCATGAGCCCCAAGTCACTACCTATGAAACGCGCATAGGAGCTGATGTTCACACACGAGTTCATTACCAGTTTCATTCGCTATACCTACACAAAGTTGGTCCACTTGTAACAAGGAAGAAACTTTTCATTAAAAGATAAAAATATTTACAAAGTCGTGCAACGCGGAGCATAATCGAAGATCCTACAATGATATTAAATTAAGGATCCTACACTCGTCTTCTTCCTCAGCAGCGACCTCGGCTTCTTCCAGAAAGGAATCATCGTGGGTGAGCGCCTCGCTCACCAATTCCAACGCTGGGATATCAAGACGGTTATACCCTTACTGTGCCCTCTCGAAAACAGCTTCGGTATTAACTCCATAAGTGGATGCATGGCTGGAATCCCATGGAACGTCCAAGGCATGAGTGACTTGTTGCGCACACTCAGCATAGCTTGCACATGCCCATCATGGCGCGCAGCAACCACTAGCTTGGCTACTGCACCATCTAACTCCGCAGAGTTCAGAATGGAGTTGGCAATTTGCAAATTCAAAGGAAAATTCAGAGCTATCCAATAATGTTCAAGAAACAAGCGGAGTACTTACATTGACAATCCCATGCTGCTGCATCCACAACATGTTGTTTGTCAGCAACTCCACCAACGACTCGAGATGGCGCGAGAGTTTTCGAACCCTCCAATTTTTTCTCGCCCGCCTCCACCTTCGTTTCCGCCTCTCGCAGAAAGCTCAACTTTTTCCACCAAGGCTGCCTGAAGGTCTTTCTTAGCGCTCTCCAGAGCAGTGCAAGCTTCAACCTGTTCGTTCACAACAAGGTCAGCATTATAATTCAGTAACATAAAACATGAGTAAACACAAAGACAAGGGGTACCTCTTTCTGCTCACTGTGTGCGCGTTGCACACTAGCTTGTGCAGCCACGGCAGCCGCCACCTCCTTCTCTTTCTTCTCTTGCGCCACATCAGCGCGCAACCGGGCCAGTTCATCTCTCAGGGATTTGTTCTTCCTGTTATCCTCTCACAAGCCTCTTTCCACAACCTGCGCTCCTTCGCAAGTTTGGAATCCGAGGCTTCGGCTCATCTCTTCCACCCTAGCGCGAACCATTCTTCAGCCTGCTCGTTGTCAGCGAAGGCAGTCTCCTTTCCTGCACCGCAGCTTCACGCGCAGCCACTTGGGCTCGCTCTTTACCAAGCACCGCTTGGGCAGCCTCAAGATCTTTCTTTTGCTTCACCAGGCCCCACCATTCACGAACAATCTTGAAGGTCACAGAGGTAGACCTGGCAGCTGCCTGGAGGAACGTGTGGTACGTCTCTTCTTCTTCATGATCAGAAAGCAAACGTACCTCCGATGGGGAGAAAGCTCCCTTAAGCCACTCATGGCACGCCGACCAGTGAGAAAAATCCTTTCCTTTCTCTAACTTCCACACAGGAATGTGGACCTCTTCAGCTTGAGCGGAGGAGAAGGACCTATAATAATAATCCCCCGGAGTTTCATCCGGGCGGATTGGAGACACTTTGGCGGAAGGGCTTTTACCAGAAGCTCCCGTGCCATCTTTGGGTGCCGGTTCCTCCACATGCTCCCCTTGTGGAGCACCAGTCTGAGCATCCTGGATGGAAGACGTTCCCACCGGCTCCGGCTCACCAACAAAAAACGCGCCACCCGGATGCGCGCGTTCTTCCGCCACCACAACGGGTTCTTCCACAACGAACCCCGTTTCTCCATAACCACCGCGGGTTTTTCAAACTCCACCTGTGATTCCTCAACAACAACCACAGGCCGTTCCACCACGACCCGCAGTTCCCCTACCACTTGTGCGAGTTCTTCCACCGCCACAGAACCCGCATTAGTGCCCATACCGGAACCTTCCACCACCACGTGAGGCCCCTCCCTCACCGCGACTGGTTCTTCTGCCCCAGCGGCAGAATCTCCGCCTCGACCACCAGTCGGGGTTATGGGCGGAATTAGTGGTCGCGGGCATGTGTCGGATTCCACAAAAACCGGCTCATCACCCAACAAAAGTTAGTCATGCACGACATAAAGTGAAGGTTACCAAAAATTACAGAGGGATATCTTAGCAGTTAATGTCCCCAGATCCGCCCTCTTCCCCATATGCTTCTGCGCAACCTTTTAGGTGTTGCGCGAGAGGTCCTCCTTCGATGCCTCTTTCGCTTCAGAGGCACTTCTAGCTGGCCTCAGCGTCCACATGACTAGCAGGTTTGGTGGTAGGGATAACCGCCTGCTTTGGTGCAATCTTCTTCACACCTACAGGATCAAGACCCTCCCATGAGTCAGAAATGACTACATAAGCTTTCCATTTGTCAGACATAATGTGCTTACCTGTGGGAAGGCCCACGCCGGGTTGAGTCACCTCCTTCTCAACCACCGCGCCTGACCCCGCGCGTCATTTCCTCTTGTGATCTGGGCCAATGCCCAAATCTCACAGAGCGCCTGTGTCACAACAGAACAATGCATAAGCCACTTGCAAAGGTGCACTATTAAAAATCAAGACTTACCAGTTGAAGGTGTGTGGCCCTCCAGGTCCGCATCCTTGATCATGGCAAAATTGCCCAGGACTTGCGCATACCAGGTGGGCTCACCCGGACCCAAGGGAGCCTTTCAATCCGCCATTCCTTCCTCTGGAAAGAGGCCAAGAACAGTGGGGCTTCCTGCAAGAAAACACATACATGTTAGCATATAAACAACTCAAAGTCAAAGAAATACAACAGAATAAGAAGTCTTACTCCGATCTCCCTCCACATACACTGTCGGGACCGGCGGTCGGGTTTCCACAGCAGGCCCATCCCCGCCATCACCAGTATCTTCTCCGGCAACTGGATCGCCGGGATCTCCTTCAGATCACAATACCAGGGGTCCAACACTGGTTTTGGGATGGTCTCAGCAGGAATCTCATCCGGCCCCCAGAACGTCAAAGGCACAGGAATAACATCGGCCTTCACAAAAAAGAATTTTACCTTCCAATCATGGAAGGACTTGGGAGGAGAGAGCAAAATTTTCCGTGCCTGCGCACGTAGCTGAAAAGAATAAAACCCCATTGAACAATGGAGTTGGTAAAAAATGCGGAAACGGTCGACGGTGGGAACAAACCCTGTCGACTGGCACAAAAACTCAAAGTGCTTTATCCTCACCATCCACATCGGATTCAACTGGGAGAGGTGGAAGCTGTAGTACTGTAGCACTTCAAGGAAAAACTTGGTGACAGGCAACCGGAAGTTACCTTCACCGAAAAATCGTAAAACACGGTGATATAACCCGCCGGGGCATCGACGGCTGTTTCACCGTCAAGGGTAACGGGCCCAGTTAGGGGAAACTGGAACCCGAAACAATGTCCTCAAACCTTGCCAGCTCAACTTACACGCCGGCAAGGGGGTCGAAGCCCCAACACCAGAGGCAGACTCAGGCCCTCTAGAAGCCATGAGATGCAAAGATAAGAAAAAAATTGAAGACAACTTTAAAAAGGAAAATTCCAGAACTCAAGAAATGTAGAGAAGAAAAGCGAAAGACGAGTTGAGTGAATGAGGAAAACCATAGCGGAGTACCTCTATTTATAGTGCTCGCATTTAACGCAGTTGGAAAACGTAACAAACGCGTGGCAATAACAACCAACCAGAATAATACACGTGGCAGGCAAGTTGCTAACGACGGTTAACATGCGCGCGTGGCCGCCACTCTCCCTGCCAATTCATTAATGAATAGCAGGCGAAACGGCTGAGTGCACACTACAGCTGTCAGATTTCTTTTCTAATTCCCACTTTTTCTCACCAACTCACCTGCAACGTCAGGAAAGCAGAGTTTCGAATTCCAAGAGCTTAATGACAAAATGTTTCCTTCACACAAACGTTTTCTCTCAACCCTTGTCAAAATTTTCGCCATTACATTAACGGTGCATGCAACAATTCTTTTAGTCCAGTACTCCTCCTACTTTACAACTTGCGCGTAGGAGCAGCACTGGACTGGGGGAACTTGAGGGGTATGGTCCTAAAAACCTACCCCTGCGTAAGGAACCATACCCTTAACTATTTTTTACAAAGATAACCTTGCATGCAACATGCAATGGTGCGTGTTCTTCAACACCAATAGGTCATACAATAAGCCTTGCGCACTCAGCGCAACGTTGAATTAGACCAACACCAATAGGTTCATACAATGAGCCTTGCGCACTCAGCACAACGTTGAATTAGACCAACACCAATAGGTCATACAATGAGCCTTGCGCACTCAGCGCAACGGTGAATTAGACCAACACCAAAAGGTCATACAATGAGCCTTGCGCACTCAGCGCAACGGTGAATTAGACCAACACCAATAGGTCATATAATGAGCCTTGCACACTCAGCGCAACGGTGAATTAAACCAACACCAATAGGTCATATAATGAGCCTTGTGCACTCAGCGCAACGGTAAATTAGACCAATGCAATCAAGTCAAACAACGAGTCTTGCGCACTCAGCGCAATGACAAGTTAGACTAAATAACACAACTCACACAACGAGCCTTATGTACTTGGCACAACGAAAAGTTAGAATCATGTGCGTAGGTTACTAGACCCTGCGCAGAATAACATCCCTCTGAGCTATGAATCTTAAACCTTGCAAGGACAAGACACACATGAGATGTGCCTAATAGTCTTGGGACAAAATGATATACCCCTGACACCTTGCGCTGGCGGGAAAAACACTGACAGTCTCGCAAAGCAGTAAGCACTAAGAGGTGTTGACCATACTCAAGGGTACAAAGTGGCAAAACTGTGACCAATGGTTGCTCAGTAGGTTGCGTGTGACAGTGTCGCATGAAGCAGTAATGCAGACGTCAGACTACACACCAACCATATCTCTACCAGTGACTATTCCACCTTCTCCGCTTTCGGCTGGCAGCAGGCCTGACACCAGAGAGGTTGCCTTTACACGTGGCACCACTCAACATCCGACAGAACACACCTCATGACAAAGGACATTAACTCTCCTGCAGGGAACATTTAATGTCTGACACAGAGGGACAAAACGGATGTCTCTGGCTGTATGGGCCGGGCCCAAGGCCCACCAGCCCATCTCCTGAACACATCTTTTCGGTTATAAGTAAGTATTGGATCTCCAGGTAAAGTACACGCATACATACCCTCTCACTTACAACGTACTTGCTACCTTACTCGCAATCCTCAAATACTTATTCTCACGCCGGGGTGTGGTTTCGGAGAATACCACCCTTTTCCCCGTGACGAGACTAACGACGTTGCTAGTTTTACAGATTAGCTTAAGTGAGTTCACCCCAGAGAGTGAAGTGAAAAGACAACACTTTATGCAGAAATACCTTGGTTGTAACTCATATATCCCCGATATCCCTAGGTTCAACCGGTGCTTCTTCACTTTGTTGATCTTTCTTTATTTTCTATCTTTTTTTTATTTTTAACCCTTACACTTTTCATTTTTAGACCATTCACATCTAATCTCTCATTTTTTACCCTATATTACATGAAAAATCACCATCTTTTCTCTCTCATTTCCAATTGAATAATACTTTTTAATAATTTTATCATTACAATTTCTCTCTTTTCCACTCACAACCACTTTCAAAATTTATTAAAAAATAATAAATAATGAACAACGTCCTCTCAAATTTACAGATAAACATTAACATTTTCTCTCTCGTCTACTCATAGCCACTTAAAAGCCACAACCATTTTTATAAAATAACAACCCCCTTACATGAATTTGGGGGAAGGGTTGTGAATGCTATTATAAATATGTAACAAAGCGTTTTTCATTTAACCCCAATATTTTTCAACTTTAGTCCCCAATACTTTTCATCTAATACATTTTTAATTTTCCGGCCTAAATTTTGCGGGTCTACAACATGAGAGTGTGGTTAAACGTTTTACATCTACTTTTCCTTGTTTAAAGGCCTAGTCGCAACATGCATTTTCTGTTAAATTCTAACAAATCACCATCATCGATGGACGAAGAGTCAGCAATGACGGTGTAGATGTAACGATTCAATAAGGTCTAACGATAGATCGAAGATACGAGAGTTTAGAAGTTGCTCGTCTCCACACGATTTCACATTCGCCGAAACCCTAGGTTTTCTTGAAATGGCGACAACGACGATCCAGCCACCGAAGCGTCTTTATAACCTCCTAACCCTAGGTCATTCTCGGATCTCTATCTTTCTCTTTCTCTTTCTCTCTTAGTGCGCTCTCTCTCTCTCTCGTTTCTTTCTTAGTCTATCTCTGTCCCTTTCGCTTTGGTAGGTGGAGAATGAAATAAGCTAAGGGAAAACACCTAGAACATCAATAAAACACGTGGTGGATCATCAATAAAATGCATGGACCATTCAGGAGATAACACCAGCCCAAAACACTATCTATTCGGTTCAAATTTTAGTAGATATTAATATTAATAATTAATGGAGTGATGTTTTCTTAGCATTTGAAACTTTTAAAACATTCACAATAAAACCCCCATCTCCATTGACATAATTTACTCAAAACATTTACCCAAAAAATTGATTACTTAAAAAAACACCTCGTCTAATTCCTTATATATATTATAATCAATTAAATAATACATTTCCCACTCACAAACCATATTAAAATATAGGATGGAGGATGAAAATGAACCCCAAATATAGGGGCCTACTCGGTTTTCCATATAATTTTGAACGATGGATTTTAGGAAGGGGGCTCCAATACAAGAATAAAATTGCACGAAATCTTAATTTTTCCTTGTAATTTTTGTATAGGGAGTTGGACAGACTCTATTGTGAGTGCAGTTAGAGCATTAACATTTGATCCTTTATTTAAATGTGAGAACGTTCTCTATATTATATAAAATGGTTGTGAGTGGATGAACAGAAAAAATGTTACTGTTTATTGGTAAATTAGGAAGAAAACATCGTTCATGCTTTATGTTTTTTTAATATTTTTAAAGTGAATGTGAGTGGAAAATAAAAAAATATAATGGTAAAACTATAAAAATATTATTTTATTAAAAAGAAGAAAGAAAAACTAATGATATTTAGTATAATTATAGATTTAAAGAAGTAAAATTCATCATGAATGCTCTAAGCCCAAAGAACATAGCATAAAGGTTATAACCAAAGAAACAAATTTATTAAAAGATTCAAATCACGTTAAATTCTTCCAAAAATTAGTCTTTATATATTTTGTTAGAACCATCAATTTCTACAAATGTTGTTAAGAGCTGGGTATCAAAACATTTCAATCGGGAATTGTTGTCTCAAACCCTTTTGAGTCTTTAGATAAAACTGGAGGGTGTCCGCGCGATGTGACGGGAAACACAACGTTATCTGGTTTGTGGAGTTTTGAGTCTCCACCGCCACCGAAACCAAAACTATGGTGATTGGGATTTTATAACCATTTCATTTCGTTATTTGTGGCTATTTGGTTTGGTTTTTTTAGTTATCCAACAAATGAAGACCTCTGCATGGGCAAGTAGGGTGTGCATGACTCTAAGGACGCGAACCAAAGTTAAGAGCTTTTTTTGGTGGTTATTTGGTTGAGAAATTTTTTAAAATGACCTTGTGTTATGAGTACCTTACCCGTCGTCGGATTCAATTATCCTTTGTTGTTGGTGGTTATTTGGTTTGGTTTGTTAAAACCTTAAGGATTTAATTATACATCGTTGGCACATGTTGTGGCGGGTCTCACTGTCTTTTGTTAAAACCTTCATGATTTATTAGTTAATAAACTTTAATGTTCTTTCAATCATACTTTTCGTTTTGTTTTTCTCTGTATCTCCCTCTTAAATCCCGTATAATGCGACGAGGACGGTGTTAGGGTTGTTATCAAGCGCTCCACGCCCCTATAATGCCCCATCACACATGGGCTAAACTTCGTTAGTCATTTAGTTGTAGTGGGTTACAGTCAATCACACATGGGCTAAACTTCGTTAGTGATTTAGTTGTAGTGGGTTACAGTCGGTTTGAACACATTGTTTTTATATTTTTTTAATCTTTTAGTTTGGGTGACTATTGAATAAGGACAAATACATTTTCTTTTAAGTTAAAAGAAATGAACCAAGAAATAAGATTAACAACCAACATTTACTATTAGAGAAATCTTATATTCTTTGTGAATAAGAAAGATTTTAGTTTAATAGCCAAAAATTTCTTTTTGAACCAAAAGACAAAAAAAACTCAAATCCTTAATTTACTCATTAGTGAAGTTTGTGAACAACCAATAATAACCAAGAGATACATGTCAACTATTCCTATTAGTTATATTATGGCCAGGTATGCTTTAACGCCCAGCCAGTTGAGACTGGGTTGTCTTTAGAAAAAGGAAGCCAACATTTGTTACCAGCCAAAGCATTTATGATCGTTTAAATGCTTTGGGCCACAATCTGTTGCAACATCCTTATTGAAAACCTCAAAAGTAGACTTTTTGAAAATTGCATTGTCATTATTCATCCAGAAAAACTCTCCAACAAACGTAGTTGTTTCACGAAGATTCATACGAAAATTCCAATGGAAGGCATCTTTGATGATCATTGTTTTGTTTCCTAGGTCATTATCTTTCGAGTAAACATGAGCAACAAGATGTTCAATGTTAGCATCAATGACTTGCATTGTATACCCCTCGAATGAAGATGTTTTACAATGTAAACACGAGACAGTGTTAAAACGCAAAGGACTAGAAAGTGTGTTGTGTGACTCATGTTATATTTATGATATCTAACCAAGGACTTTGTTCCCTTTATATAGATGATTTCTCAAGTAGTGTAAATTGACTTAATTAATATATTAACGGTTATAGCATGTCTCCTTAAATACAAGTCCTTTATATAAATGATCTTAAAAACAATAAACACACATGAAAGTTTTACATGTATGACCTACCGATATTAATACAAATATTCATTCAATAAACGTTATATTGATAAGTTGGAGTTTTGGTTAGATATCATTACTTTTTAACATAACCGAAAATATATACTTTCATTGCATAATAGTACAAGTTATTCATTTCCGAATTCATATTGAATTCCTAACTATCATGTCATTATAAGTCCCACTTTTATTAAAACGAGTAACGTAAGCTAGCCCATTGCGATAGGATTTTTGACCGTGTTGTAACATTGATCAAAATAAGGATGTCTAATTATTTAAGTTCATTAAACATGTGACAACCGGCAGTTTCCGGTCTTAATTAAGCGCTTAACGAACAGTAATACCATGATAATTAACGTAATTAGACGTAAATTGACTCGTTCAGGCCTTTGGAAAGCCTAGGAACGTCTATTTGATTCACGTTACGCGATTTGGCGATAATCGAAGACACTAAACGCGAAATCGAACGATAAGCGAACTGATGCCAAAAAAATACAGACAATGCCTAAAAATACGAACTTTGTACTTGTATTTATCATACATTCATAATTATGCGATAAATTTGGATCGTCGAACTTCGCAAAGCACAACGCGGAAGTTACGTGGAAAACCAGAACGCACCGACAACGAAACGGAAGCCCCAAACTCGAGATTGCGCCTCGACATTAATATATTATGATATATTTAGCTCCGTAATTGAATTTTATTATCCGGGGTAGAAACCGGATCGAAAAACGGATAAAAACGACAACTGTACCGATTTCTACGCAAATTTTAACGAAACCGACGAACGCGCGCGATAGATATCGAAATCCGGTTCAATTCAAACCCGGTTCAGTTCATCGCCGGTTCAGGTTCGGGTTGGGTTCGATTCAAATATTTTTTCTTTATTTGGTTCACCTTCAGTTCAGTTTTGATATAGGTCTCGGTTCGGTGTGTGGTTCGGTTCGGTCAACGAAAGTCAACAGGTCAACGGCTCAGTTTTGGTTGGTTCAGATTTTGGTTGTTTCGGTTCACCTCCGGTTCAGATTGAAGTGTTTGTTTCAGGTTCGGTGTTCGGTTCAGTTCGGTCAACAAAAGTCAACGCGGTCAACTGGTCAAACCCAGTCAACATAACTCAAACCCTGTCAAATTTGGTCAACGGGTCAAACCGAGACTCGGTAAAAATTAATTATGATGCGAAATTTAATTATACTAGTTTATAATTATTATTAATAATTAGCGCGCGAAACCATGCTCAAAACCGAACCGTAAACGAATAATTATCGCCAAAAAGTTATAAATACCAATTAAGTCGACGTACGGTACCTTCGGATAATCATTAGTTAAAATCGTTAGTTAAAAATATAAATCGGGAATAATATTTGGCGAAAAACTATTTCGAAACACGATGGAAAATTTATGTATATATTGTTTGTTTGCGTAAATTGCAGATTGCGTTTTGATAACTAAATCGACAACTAGCATTGTCGGGATGGTCCGAAAACAGAGGAAACTCTGCCCGATTTTCGTAAAATATGCAATACGAAAACACGACACATTTCAAAGATTAAACGTCCGATTGCAAATGGTTATTATAAAATAAATATAGGTATATATTTATTTGACGACGATATGAAAACTTTCAAAACTCGAGCCGACAACCTTTCAACGAGCGTGACTTCAAAATGACAAACTTTCGGCAATCGACTACAAGATAAATAATATTTATCTATGTTTAATTCAAAGCCGAATTCGATAATTTGATTTCACCTCGATAAAATTATTCGAACAATGTTTTAAAATAAGTATATTGTTATTATTTATTTCGAAACGCCAAATTTCCGAACGCTTTTACAAGAAGAATACAAAGTGCGTAGTATTTCAAACGACGAAATTCGGAAATCGTATATCAAAGACATCTCGAATTCTGCAATCGTAGAACACAAATATAATTACATATATGTACGAATGGCGAGACGTCAAATACTTTTATAGAATAAATAATTATATTTATTTCTAACGTCGATGACGCGGACACGTACGAATACTTTCGAATGATATTATAACAATAATGTATTATTTATATTCGATTTCAACACCAAACGAAGTACGATGCAACTCCGCAAGACTATCGCGCGAATACGAAATGTATTATCTATACGGATATATTTTCAAGTATATATATAATATGTCTTACGAAACTACGAAGAGTCGTACTATTATCCGTCGACGTATGTAACGACTAAATATAATTTCATGAAATATAGTTATGTTTATATATAAACATATATTTCAAGTCTCTCAAAAACAGAATCGTTTCTAAGAAAACCATAGGTTGGTTAACCGAGTTAAGACAATGACAATTTCATAGAATCGTATGAGTAACGATTCGGTAGAGCTCGGTATCACGTAGTATAGCTACGTTATATCTAGAAACTTACAAGTTATTCCGTTTTAGGAATACACTCGATTGCATGCTAGTAAGTCAAGTTGTGGAGACAACACTATGGAATCACATTAAGCTAGCTATGCACAAGGATATCAAGGTGAGTTCATAACCCACACTTTTTACCGTTTTACATTTTTATAAATGTTTTCGAGGGTGGAAAGACATGCAAGTTTTACGAAAGCATAAATTGTTTCGATGAACGAAAATCATATATTTCTAAACCATGTTACAAACAGATTTCAATTAACTCAAATGGTTTAAGAAAGATTTATGCTAAACTTACCGGTTTTCACAGTAAGATAAGGCTTTTTGAAACATGCATGAGTTTCATGATTAGTGACGGGATTGTCATAGTCACAACTAGGGGGCGAGGCCCCAATTTTATTTATAACATGGGATAGGCCCAATGACAAGAAAACAAGGGCTAGGCCCAATGACAAGAAAACTGGGCTAGCCCAATAACAAGAAAACATGGGCTAGGCCCAATAACACGGAAAACAGATTTATAACAATTGGTATGTAACTATGGGATTAGATGATAACAGATCACAGTGCGTAAGTAGGATGATGACAATAGTAACCATTAATCACGTAGTGACCAAGGTGCAAAAGGTATAGATCTATCGAGTTTAAGACACGCTCCACTCCTGGTATGTTAACCGGTTAGGAGTGCTTTTGTGATCCCAATGATGTCAAAGTTGTCTCGGGTTGGTTACTTACTTATGGCACATAGGTCAGGTATTAGCTACACACTGATTGATCCTTAGATTCCATAGGAAAACTACATACTACGATTTCAACACCGGTTTAAAAAGATAACATAAAACAATTACCGGTTTACAAAGATAACAGAAAATATTTACCGGTTTACAAAGATAATAGTAAACATTTTTATCACCGGTTTATAAACATAACAGTTATATGCATGGATTTGCAAACAACATGGAAAACATTTCAATACTGTTATACAGACATGACATTTCAAATGCTTTGGGATACTATGATCCCCCAAACCGGTTTTCGAATGCAAAATGCTCAAATATTTTATGACTCATTTGAAAACAAAAACAGACAAACTATGAACTCGCCAACTTTATGTTGATTTTTCGCATGTTCTTTCTCAGGTTATAATTTTAAGTATGGCACGGTTGGAATAGTGGAACTCATGGGTATACTAGTAGTTAGCGGGCGTTCATTTACTAGTAACCCTAGCTCCCACATCTGCTTCCGCTGTGCGATAAAGATGCCATTCGGTTCACGTCCCGCTCTGATGGGAACGGATAACACGGGGGTGTGACAAAACAAATATATCAAAAGTTGTAAAAGGAAAGCAAAATTGAATCTAAAAATAAAAATATAATTCTCCCTTTATTTCAAAAAAAATTATGTCAAATATAAAACTATGAAAAAGGTGAAATAATTCAAAATCACACATAGCAATAGGTGTGATATAAAACATATTAAAATTATAATATAAAGAAATTATTTATATATTAATTACTAGCTTTGTTATATAATGGTTCTACATTATTCTTTGTTGATCTTTCTTTATTTTCTATCTTTTTATATTCTTTTATTTTTAACCCTTAAACTTTTCATTTTTTAGAGTAGTCACATCTAACCTCTCATTTTTACCCTATATTACATTAAAAATCACCATTTTTTCTCTCTCATTTCCAATTGAATAATACTTTTTAATAATTTTATCATTACAATTTCTATTTTTCCACTCACAACCACTTTCAAAATTTATTAAAAAATAATAAAGAATGAACAACGTCCTCTCAAATTTACAGATAAACAGTAACATTTTCTCTCTCATCTACTCATAACCACTTAAAAGCCACAACCATTTTTCATAAAATAACAACCCCATTACATAATTTGGGGGAAGGGATGTGAATGCTATTATAAATATGTAACAAAGCGTTTTTCATTTAACCCCAACATTTTTCAACTTTAGTCCCCAATACTTTTCATCTTATACATTTTTAACGTTTCGTCCTAAACTTTTGCGGGTCTACAACATGAGAGTGTGGTTCAACGTTTTTACATCTACTTTTCCTGTTTAAAGGCCTCGTCGCAACATGCATTTTCTGTTAAATTCTAACAAATCACCATCATCGATGTACGAAGAGTCAGCTATGACGGTGTAGATGTAACGATTCAATAAGGTCTAACGATAGATCGAAGATACGAGAGTTTAGAAGTTGCTCTTCTCCACACGATTTCACGTTCGCTGAAACCCTAGGTTTTCGGCGGCTGATGATTTGAAACGGCGACAATGACTTTCTGATCCAGCCACCGAAGTGTCTCTATAACCTCCTAACCCTAGGTCATTCCCGGATCTCTCATTTTCTCTTTCTCTTTCTCTCCCGCTTGTCTTTCTTAGTCTATCTCTGTCCCTGTCGCATTGGTAGGTGGAGAATGAGAATAAGCTAAGGGAAAACACGTAGAGCATCAATAAAACATGTGGTGGCTCATTAATAAAATGCATGGACCATTCAGGAGATAACACCAACCCAAAACACTATCCATTCAGTTCAAAATTTTAGTAGATATTAATATTAATAATTAATGGAGTGATGTTTTCTTAGCATTTTGAAACTTTAAAACATTCACACTAAAACCCCCCATCTCCATTGACATAATTTACTCAAAAACATTTATCCAAAAAAAATTGATTACTGAAAAAAACACCACGTCTAATTCCTCATATATATTTATAATCAATTAACTAATACATTTCCCACTCACAAACCATATAAAATATAGGATGGAGGATAAAAATGAACCCCCAAATATAGGGGCCTACTCGATTTTCCATATAATTTTGAGGGATAGATTTTAGGAAGGGGGCTCCAATACAAGAATAAAATTGCACAAAATCTTAATTTTTCCTTGTAATTTTTGTATAGGGAGTAGGACAGACTCTATTGTGAAGTGCAGTTAGAGTATGCACATTGGATCCTTTATTTAAATGTTAGAAGGTTCTCTTTTTATATTAGTGGATGAACAGAAAAGATGTTACTGTTTATCGGTAAATTAGGAAGAAAAGCACAGTTCACACTTTATAATTTTTTTAATATTTTTAAAAGTGAATGTGAGTGGAAAATAGAAAAGTATAATGGTAAAAGTATAAAAATATTATTTTATTAAAAAGAAGAAAGAAAAAGTAATGATTTTTAATATAATTATAGATTTGAAGAAGTAAAATTCATCCTGAATGCTCTAAGCCAAAGAACATAGCATATTGGTTATAACCAAATTAACAAATTTATTAAAAGATTCAAATCATGTTAAATTCTTCCAAAAAATAATCTTTATATATTTTGTTAGAACCATAATTTTCTACAAATGTTGTTAAGAGCTGGGTATCAGAACATTTCAATCGGGAATTGTTGTCTCAAACCCTTTTGAGGCTTTAGATAAAAATGGAGGGGTGTCCGCCCGATGTGACGGGAAACACAACGTTATCTCGTTTGTGGAGTTTTGAGTCTCCACCGTCACCGAAACCAAAACTATGGTGATTGGGATTTTATAACCATTTCATTTCGTTATTTGTTGCTATTGGTTCAGTTTTTTAGTTATCCATCATATGAAAACCTCTGGCATGGTCACGTAGGGTGTGCATGACTCTATGGACGCGAACTGAAGTTAAGAGCTTTTTTGGTGGTTATTTGGCTGAGAAATTTTTTAAAATGACCTTGTGTTGTGGGTACCTTACCCGTCGTCGGATTTAATTATCCTTTGTTATTGGTGGCTATTTGGTTTGGTTTGTTAAAACCTTAAGGATTTAATTATACATCATTGGCCACATGTTGTGGCGGGTCTCACTGTCTTTTATCAAAACCTTCATGATTTATTAGTTAAAAAACTTTAATGTTCTTTCAATCATACTTTCCATTTTGTTTTTCTCTGTATCTCCCTCTTAATGCCCCTATAATGCCAAGAGGACGATGTTAGGGCTGTTATCAAGCGCTTCACACCCCTATAATGCCCCCATCACACATGAGCTAAACTTTGTTAGTCATTTAGTTGTAGTGGGTTACAATCGGTTTGAACAGATTCTTTTTGTATTTTTTTAATATTTTAGTTTGGGTGACTATTGAATGAGGAAAAATACATTTTCTTTTACGTTAAAAGAAATGAACCAAGAAATAAGATTAACAACCAACATTTACTATTAGAGAAATCTCATATTGTTCGAGAATAAGAGAGATTATAGTTTAACACCAAAAATTTATTTTTGAACGAACAAAAAAACTCAAATCCTTAATTTACTTATTAGTGAAGTTTGTGAGCAACCAATAATAACCAAGAGATACATGTCAACTATTCATATTAGTTGAATTATGGCCAGGTATGCTTTAACGCCCAGCCAATTGAACTGGGTTGTCTTTAGAAAAAAAGAAGCCAGCATTTGTTACTAGCCAAAAGTATTAATGATCGTTTAAAATGCTTTGGCCAAATCTCTTGCAACATCCTTATTGAAAACCTCAAAAGTAGACTTTTTGAAATCTGTATTGTCATTATTCATCCAGAAAAACTCTCCAACAAACGTAGTAGTTTCACGAAGATTCATACGAAAATTCCAATGGAAGGCATCTTTGATGATCATTGTTTTGTTTCCTAGGTCGTTATCTTTCGAGTAAACATGAGCAACAAGATGTTCAATGTTAGCATCAATGACTTGCATTGTATACCCCTCGAATGAAGATGTTACAATGTAGACACGAGACAATGTTAAAACGCAAAGGACTAGAAAGTGTGTTGTGTGACTCATATTATGTTTATGATATCTAGCCAAGGACTTTGTTCCCTTTATATAGATGATTTCTCAAGTAGTGTAAATTGACTTAATTAATATATGAGTTAAATGCTTGGTTGGTCCCTGTGGTTTGCAAATATTGCAGACTTGGTCCCAGTGGTTCAATAATTACACACTTGGTCCCAATGGTTGTAAGTTTTGCACTCGTGTGGTCCTTACCATGGATGGCCATTAAAATAATCAGTTAAGTGTGTGTGAAATGTCCAAAATACCCTTATCCATTTAATATACAATTAAAAAAACCTTAAACAAACATCATGCCATACCCCTCACGACCTCTCCCAACCTTGTTCTCCTTCCATCAGCCGCCACAACCCCATCGCCGGCAACCAGCATATCTCGGAAGTCGCCGCAACCTCGCGTCGACAGCCACCATCATCTCCCCTATCATCAATCTCTCTCAGTCCACCATTGGTGGCCACAAATCACCGCCAAAAAACACCATCCCTCGCTGGAAAAAAATGCCCTCATCTTCGGTAAATATACCCACTAGTGTTCAATATCAATGCAGATGACATCAGATCCACAACCGATTTCAGATTTGCAACTTCCGGTCCGACTAACCACCATCATTATCACCTCAGGCAACTGTGAAACACAGACGAGGAACAGAGGAGCCTAAGGCCGCTGGTTGAACTGGGGGTGCCGGTTGGAGTGGTGGTGGCGTGCATCAGTGGCGCAAGCGCTGAGTTGAGAATAAAGTTTTGAGATGCTATTTTTCAAAATTATGTTGTTGGATGTATTAAGCTTCAAATCATACAACTTTTTTTGGCAGAAAGCTTGTATGCAATTATATGGATCATCTTTCCACCATAACGTGAGCTACAAGTTTCTAATATGTTGATTATATAGTTGTATGCTATAAGTTTCCATTTGAGAGCTTCTGAAGAACCATTGCTAGAGCGAGCTTCAACGGTTCGTCTGAACCGGCGACCGTGGTGGTTTTTGACGCTATTTTCACTGTTTCTTTATCCCACGCGGTGGGTGGTGGTTTGGAGAGACGGTGGTTGTGACGGAGATGGTGGTTTGAAGAGACGGTGGTTGTGATGGAGATGGTGGCTGGTTATGGTGATGCATAGTGGTGGTTTGGGGAGATGGGGGTGGTGGTGGTGGAGTGGGAAGAAGAAGGGTGTAGGATGGTTATATTTTTATTTTCTTAATATTCAATGGTAAAATAGACATTCTATATATACTTAACTTAGAAATCTAACCTAGGTTAGTGATAAGGATCACACGAGTGCAAAAATTACAACCACTAGGACCAAATGTGTAATTACTAAACCACTAGGACCAAGTCTGTAATATTTGAAAAGCACAGGGACCAACCAGCCATTTAACTCTTAATATATTAACGGTTATAGCATACCTCCTTAAATACAAGCCCTTTATATAAATGATCTTAAAAACAATAAACACATATGAAAGTTTTACATATATGACCTACCTATATTAATACAAATATTCATTCATAAACCTTATATTGATAAGTGGAGTTTTGGTTACATATCATATTACTATCGATCATTACTTTTTAACATAACCGAAAATATATACTTTCATTGCTCAATAGTACAAGTTATTCATTTCCGAATCCATATTGAATTCCTAACCATCTGTCATTATAAGTCCCACTTTTATTAAAACTAGTAACGTAAGCTAGCCCATTGCGATAGGGTTTTTGACCGTTTGTAATGTTGATAAAAATAAGGATGTCTAATTATTTAAGTTCATAAACTTATATATCAAAAGTTTAAAAGGAAGCAAAATTGTATCTAAATATAAAAATATAATTCTCCCTTGATTTCAAAAAAAAATTATCCCAAAACGCAAACATAAAACTATGAAAAGGTGAAATGATTCAAAATCACACAAAGCAATAGGTGTGATATAAAACATATTAAAATTATAATATAAAGCAATTATTTATATATTAATTACCAACTTTGTTAGATAATGGTTGTACATTATTCTTTGTTGATCTTTCTTTATTTTCTATCTTTTTATATTCTTTTTATTTTTAACCCTTAAACTTTTATTTTTTAGAGCATTCATATCTAACCTCTCATTTTTACCCTATATTACTTTGAAAATCACCATCTTTTTTCTCTCTTTTCCAATTGAATAATACTTTTTAATAATTTTATCATTACAATTTCTCTCCTTTCCACTCACAACCACTTTTAAAATTTATTAAAAAAATATAAAGTAATAAACAACGTCCTCTCTAATTTACAGATAAACAGTAATATTTTCTCTCTGTTATCTACTCACAACCACTTAAAAGCTACAACAACCGCCTCACATAATTTGGGGGAAGGGATGTGAATGCTATTTAAATATGCAATCAAACATTTTTCATTTAACCCCAATATTTTTCAACTTTAGTCCCCAATACTTTTCATCTTTTACATTTTCATCGTTTCGGCCTAAATTTTGCGGGTCTACATTATGCGAGTGTGGTTCAACGTTTTTACATCTACTTTTCCTTGTTTAAAGGCCTCGTCGCATCATGCATTTTCTGTTAAATTCCAACAAATCACCATCATCGATGGACGAAGAGTCATGGTGTAGATATAACGATTCAATAAGGCCTGACGATAGATCGAAGATACGAGAGTTTATAAGTTGCTCGACTACACACGATTTCACGTGGCCGAAACCCTAGGTTTTCGGTTGATGATTTGAAACGGCGACAACGACTTTTCGATCCAGCCACCGAAGCATCTTTATAACCTCCTAACCCTAGGTCATTCCCGGATCTCTCTTTCTCTTTCTCTCTTAGTGCACACTCTCTCTTTCTCTCCCGTTTCTTTCTTAGTCTATCTCTGTCCCTTTCGTTTTGGTAGGTGGAGAATGAGAATAAGCTAAGGGAAAACACCTAGAGCATCAATAAAATATGTGGTGGATCATCAATAAAATGCATGGACCATTCAGGAGATAACACCATCCCAAAACACTATTCATTCAGATCCCAAAACACTATTCATTCAGTTCAAATATTAGTAGATATTAATATTAATATTAAATTAATGGAGTGATGTTTTCTTAGCATTTGAAACTTTTATAACATTCACAATAAAACCCCCAATCTCCATTTACAAAATTTACTCGAAAACTAATTACCCAAAATAATTGATTACTTAAAAATACACAACGTCTAATTCCTCTATATATTTATAATCAATTAAATAATACATTTCCCACTCACAAACCATATTAAAATATAGGATGGAGGAGAAAATGAACCCCCATATATAGGGGCCTACTCTGTTTTCCATATAATTTTGAGGGATGGATTTTAGGAAGGGGGCTCCAATACAAGAATAAAATTGCAAAAAATCTTAGTTTTTCCTTGTAATTTTGGTATAGGGAGTAGGACAGACTCTATTGTGAGTGTAGTTAGAGCATTCACATTGGATCCTTTATTTAAATATGAGAAGGTTGTCTATATTATATAAAGTGGTTGTGAGTGGATGAACAGAAAAAATCTTACTGTTTATCCGTAATTAGGAAGAAAAGCATCGTTCACATCTATAATTTTATAATATTTTTAAAAGTGATTGTGAGTGGAAAATAAAAAAATATAATTATAAAAGTATAAAAATATTATTTTATTAAAAAGAAAAAAAAAAATGATTTTTAATATAATTATAGATTTGATGAAGTAAAATTCATCCTAAATGTTCTAAGCACAAAGAACATAGCATATGGTTATAACCAAACTAACAAATTTATTAAAAGATTCAAATCACGTTAAATTCTTCCAAAAAGTTAATCTTATATATTTTGTTAGAACCATCCATTTCTACAAATGTTGTTAAGAGCTGGGTATCAAAACATTTAAATCGGGAATCGTTGTCTCAACCCCTTTTGAGGCTTTAGATAAAACTAGTGGGGTATCTGAGTGATGTGGTGAGAAACACAAAAGTTATCTGGTTTGTGGGGTGTTGAGTCTCAACCGCCACCGAAACCAAAACTATGGTTATTGGAATTTTATAACCATTTCTTCCGTTATTGGTGGCTATTCGGTTAGGTTTATTCAGTTATCCGTCAAATGAAAACCTCTAGCATGGGCTAGTAGGGTGTGCATGACTCTATAGGACGCGAACTGAAGTTAAGAGCTTTTTTGGTAGTTATTTGGTTGAGAAATTTTTTAAAATGACCTTGTGATATGGGTACCTTATCCGTCATTGGATTTAATTATCCTTTTCTATTGGTGGCTATTTGGTTCGGTTTTTTCAGTTATCAGTCAAATGAAAACCTCTGGCATGAGCTAGTAGGTGTGCATGACTCTATAGGATGCGAACTAAAGTTAAGAGCTTTTTTGGTGTTTTGGTTGAGAAGTTTTTTAAAATGACCTTGTGTTATAGGTACCTTACCCGTTGTTGGATTTAATTTCCTTTGTTATTGGTGGCTATTTGGTTTGGTTTGTTAAAACCTTAAGGATTTAATTATACATCGTTAGCCACATGTTGTGGCGCCTTCATGATTTAATAGTTAATACACTTTAATGTTCTTTCAATCATACTTTCCGTTTTGTTTTTCTATGTATCTCCCTCTTAATGCCCCTATAATGCCAAGAGGACGGTGTTAAGGCTATTATCAAGCGCTTCCATCCCTATAATGCCCCATCAC
This sequence comes from Scalesia atractyloides, assembly GCA_947069175.1. Taxonomy (NCBI): domain Eukaryota; kingdom Viridiplantae; phylum Streptophyta; class Magnoliopsida; order Asterales; family Asteraceae; genus Scalesia; species Scalesia atractyloides. The sequence continues at coordinate 14,052,783 of CAMTDV010000002.1, forward strand.
ACATGGGCTAAACTTCGTTAGTCATTCGTTGTAGTGTTTGGTTCAGTTTTTTCAGTTATCCATCAAATGAAAACCTCTGGCATGGGCTAGTAGGGTGTGCATGACCCTATAGGATGCGAACTAAAGTTAAGAGCTTTTTTGGTGGTTATTTGGTTGAGAAGTTTTTTAAAATGACCTTGTGTTATAGATACCTTACCCGTTGTTGGATTTAATTATACTTTGTTATTGGTGGCTATTTGGTTTGGTTTTTTAAAACCTTAAGGATTTAATTATACATCGTTAGCCACATGTTGTGGCGGGTCTCATGTCTTCTGTTAAAACCTTCATGATCTAGCAGTTAATACACTTTAATGTTCTTTCAATCATACTTTCCGTTTTGTTTTTCTATGTATCTCCCTCTTAATGCCCCTATAATGCCAAGAGGACGGTGTTAGGGCTATTATCAAGCGCTTCCATCCCTATAATGCCCATCACACATGGGCTAAACTTCATTAGTCATTTAGTTGTAGTGGGTTACAGTCGATTTGAACATATTCTTTTTGTATTTTTTTTAACCTTTTAGTTTGGGTGACAATTGAATGAGGAAAAATACATTTTCTTTTACGTTAAAAGAAATGAACCAAGAAATAAGATTAACAACAAACATTTACTATTAGAGAAATCTCATAGTGTTCGAGATAAGAGAGATTATAGTTTAACATCCAAAAATTTATTTTTGAACCAAAAGACAAAAAAAAACTCAAATCCTTAATTTACTTATTAGTGAAGTTGTGAACAACCAATAATAACCAAGAGATACATGTCAACTATTCATATTAGTTGAATTATGGCCAGGTATGCTTTAACGCCCGACCAGTTGAGACTGGATTGTCTTTAGAAAAAAATCGGCATTTGTTACCAACAAAAGCATTTATGATCGTTTAAAATGGTTTGGCCACAATCTGTTGCAACATCCTTGTTGAAAACCTCAAAAGTAGACTTTGGAAAACTGTATTGTCATCATCCATGCAGAAAAACTCTTCAACAAACGTAGTTGTTTCACGATGATTCATGCGAAAATTCCAATGCAAGGCATCTTTGATGGTCATTGTTTTGTTTCCTAGGTCATTATCTTTCTAGTAAACATGAGCAACAGGATGTTCAACGTTATGCCTCGAATGAAGATGTTACAATGTTTAAAAAGACAGTGTTAAAACGCAACGGACTAGAAAGTGTGTTGTGTGACTCATGTTATGTTTATGATATCTAACCAAGGACTTTGTTCTCTTTATATAGGTGATTTCTCAAGTAGTGTAAATTGACTTAATTAATATATTAACGGTTATATCATATCTCCTTAAATACAAGTCGTTGATCTTAAAAAAATATACACATATGAAAGTTTTACATATATGACCTACGGATATAATACAAATATTCATTCAATAAACGTTATATTGATAAGTTGGAGTTTTGGTTAGATATCATATTACTATCGATCTTTACTTTTTAACATAACCGAAAATATATACTTTCATTGCATAATAGTACAAGTTATTCATTTCCGAATCCATATTGAATTCCTAACCATCATGTCATTATAAGTCCCATTTTTATTAAAACTAGTAACGTAAGCTAGCCCATTGCGATAGGGTTTTTGACCGTGTTGTAATATTTATAAAAAGGATGTCTAATTATTTAAGTTCATAAAACATATATATAAAAGTTGTAAAAGGAAAGCAAAATTGAATCTAAAAATAAAAATATAATTCTTCCTTGATTTCAAATAAAATTCATGTCAAAACGCAAATATAAAACTATGAAAAAGGTGAAATAATTCAAAGTCACACAAAGGAATAGGTGTGATATACAACATATTAAAATTATAATATAAAGCAATTATTTATATATTAATTACCAGCTTTGTTATATAATGGTTCTACATTATTCTTTGTTGATCTTTCTTTATTTTCTATCTTTTTTATTGATTTTTTATTTTTAATCCTTACACTTTTCATTTTTTAGAGTATTCACGTCTAACCTCTCTTTTTTTACCTTATATTATATTGAAAATCACCATCTTTTCTCTCTCATTTTCAATTAAATAATATTTTTTAATAATTTTATCATTACATTTTCTCTCTTTTACACTCACAACTACTTTCAAAATCTATTAAAAAATAATAAATAATGAACAACGTCCTCTCAAATTTACAGATAAACAGTAGCATTTTCCCTCTCATCTACTCACAACCACTTACAAGTTACAACCACTTTTGTTAAATAATTCCAAGAGGACGTGTTAGGGCCGTTATCAAGCGCTTCACGCCCCTATAATGCCCCATCACACATGGGCTAGAACTTCATTAGTCATTTAGTTGTAGCGGGTTACAGTCGGTTTAAACACATTGTTTTTGTATTTTTTCTAATCTTTTAGTTTGGGTGACTATTGAATGAGGACAAATACATTTTCTTTTAAGTTAAAAGAAATGAACCAAGAAATAAGATTAACAACCAACATTTACTATTAGAGAAATCTCATGTTGTTCGTGAATAAGAGAGATTTTAGTTTAATAGCCAAAAAAATTTTTTGAACGAAAAGACAAAAAAAAACTCAAATCCTTAATTTACGCATTAGTGAAATTTGTGCAGAACCAATAATAACCAAGAGATACATGTCAACTATTCATATTAGTTGAATTATGGCCAGGTATGCTTTAACGCCCAGCCTGTTGAGACTGGGTAGAAAACAGGAAGCCAGCATTTGTTACCGGCCAAAAGCATTTATGATCGTTTAAAATGCTTTGGCCACAATCTATTGCAACATCCTTATTGAAAACCTGAAAAGTAGACTTTTTGAAAACCGTATTGTCATTATTCATCCAGAAAAACTCTCCAACAAACGTAGTTGTTTCACAAAGATTCATGCAAAAATTCCAATGGAAGGCATCTTTGATGGTCATTGTTTTGTTTCCTAGGTCATTATCTTTCGAAAAAACATGAGCAACAAGATGTTCAATGTTAGCATCAATGACTTGCACTGTATACGCCTCGAATGAAGATGTTACAATGTAAACACGAGACAGTGTTAAAACGCAAAGGACTAGAAAGTGTGTTGTGTGACTCATGTTATGTTGATGATTTGTCAAGTAGTGTATATTGACTAAATTAATATATTAACGGTTATAGTATATCTCCTTAAATACTAGTCATTTCAATAAAAGTTATATTGTTAAGTTGGAGTTTATTCCATTTTCGTTTATATATTAAATTCCTAACTATCATATAATTATGAGTTTCACTTTTATTAAAACTAGTAACGTAAGCTAGCGCATTGTGATTGGGTTTTTGACTATGTCGGAATATTGATAAAAGTAAAAAATTGTAATTGTAAAAAGTTTATAAAACATTATATATCAAAAGTTGTAAAAGGAAAACACAATTAAATCCTAGAAATAAAAATTTACTTCTCGCTTGGTTACAAAAATTCATGTTGAACGCAAATTTAAAACTCTAGAAAAGATGAAATAATTATAAATCATACAAAGGAATAGGTGTAATATATGAACATATTATAATTAGAATATAAAGCAATGTATATATTAATTATCAACTTTGTTATATAATGATTCTACATTATGCTTTGTTGATTTTTCTTTATTTTTATCTTTTTCATCTTTTTTTAACCTCTACACTTGTCATCTCTTATAAATTTGTAACAAAGCATTTTTCATTTAACCCCAACATTTTTCAACTTTAGTCCTCTGTATTTTTCATCTTTTACATTTTTAACGTTTCGGTCTAAATCTTGCGAGTCTACAACGTACGAATGTGGTTCAACGTTTTTACATCTACCTTTTCCATGTTTAAAGGCCTCATCACAACATGCATTTTGCTTTTAAATTCCAACAAATCACTATCGTAGATGGACAAAGAGTCAGCGATGATGGTGTAGATGTAACAATTCGATAAGGTCTGACAATAGATCGAAGATATGAGAGTTTAGAAGTTGCTTGTAACATTTGTCGTGAAACGAGTTCTAAAACCCGCTCCGTTTTGTTAATACAAGTATATGTTATGATGTTCGTTACGCGTTTATGTTAAGTGTTCTAGAATTCTTTACACTATTAGTAGTAAATAATAAATAATAAAGTTCAAAATAATAATAATATTAATAAATAAACTATAAATAATAAAAAACTACTAAAAACATAAAAAGGGTGACCGCGGGTATCGAATCCGGGTACCCACACAACCAACACACACAACACACCACTACGCTGCACACACATATCTGAATTAATCCCAAATCAAATAGGTTATGTATAAAAAACACTCTAAATGCATTTTCAAAACACATGCTTGTAAACAGCTGTAACTCCTAATTCATCATCAAATCTCCGTTTCATGTTTGAATTAAACCGAAGGAACGGTTCCAAATTTTGAGTTAAGCGCAATCATTGGGTCAACAATGATCCTAATCGGTTATGTAATCATGTGGACATTTAAATTTTTTGACCGAAATCTTTTGAAACCGAAACCAAAACCAAAACTCAAACCAGCTTTTGTCTATAAATAGTGATCCTAAACTCCTTTAGAACTTGTTCACACTCACCAAAACACTTTGCAAACTCTCTGTTTTCAAAATTCACCCTTCGCCAGAAAGTTGCTTGTCGCCGAAACATCACCGGAGAAAATCAAGACCACTCCTGCTTCGGTATAAACACCTGAATCCTTTTCTTTAAATTTATTTTTATAATCGGTAATAGTATAATCAAGCAATCCAGCAGTTTATTCAATCGGGTTTTTGATCTGTGGGTTTAAAAGGAAGAAGATGAAGTCGGATATGTGTATAAATAGAATTAAAACCGGTGTTTATACCGGGTTAGACACACAGTCCAGTGGTGGACTGTGTGCAATTTAAACAAACAGACCCGGGTTCGAGTCTCACACACGGTTCCGATTTCCTACAATATACCAACCCTTTTAAACATTTATATATATTAAGATTCAGTTAATGTATAAACTTAATAAAAATCCTATACTCTTCGGGTTAGTCACACAGCCCAATTGGTCGGGCTGTGTGCAACACGAAGCTCAGGTCGCGAGTTCGAGTCCGGTTATATGCACGGTTCTTATGGTTTACAAAACCTTTTTAATTAATCAAAAATAAGATTTGTTTTAATATGTGTATATATGTAATTAAAAACGGATATTGTTCTGGGTTAGACACGTAGCTGAGTTGGTAGAGCTGCGTGCACGTATACGAGAGGTCACGCGTTCGAGTCCCACACGATGCCAAAACCATCCGACTTGACCTGGTTCGACCCGCTGAAGGGTATATATTTTTTAATTAACCTTTTGTTTAATTTTTTCTCCAAAAACTATAAAAATATATAATAAAAATAAGTCTTTTTAAGCATAAAATTAGTAACAAATACTATAAAATTATCTAAGAAGTCTAATAAAATTTATAAAGTAAAAGTACTACCTTTAACTAAATACATATATTTACCGAATTATTACGTGAATATTTAGGTTAGCCTTCCTCGTCGATTGATATCTTTAAATCATGCCCGCTCTTCAACAAACCCAAAACACACCGACCGTGAGCGAATTCCTACAAACTTCCCTTTTTATTTATGTTTTGGGGTGTATCATGTGTCATTTATTTATATAATTTATTCAAACACTTGTGCTATTACCATTATATGAACTAACGTGCTATGTGATATTTGGTTTATTGTTATTTGTGGTTATACTTTCTCATTTCAGTCAAGCTTTCACATTAGGCCCATCAGTTCCCTATTTCATACAAGTAGAGCATCGCGTTGCCTAATTAGATCGGCTGCGTTTGATTGAGCCTGATCTCATAGCACGACGCTTATCATGATCACATGTACGTTGCTAGATGATTATGTGGTTTGTGGATAAATTACATATACGTTTGCTCATATTTGGTTTATGCACATTTTATTAAATTAATAAACATATCAATCATTTCTAATGTTTAAATGGGATTCACTCGCCAACTTTTGTTGACCAAAATCTCCATTTTTACACATGATACAGGTGATCAGGTTGAAGCAAGAAACGCGTAGGACTTGGGCCTTAGAAGATAAATAAAGCATTATTTGAATGTCATGTTTAGAAGATTTTGTGCTTGTATGGATTATGTGTTGGTTGGAATTTTTCCTTTTAATTTGGAATAATAAATATGAAACTTCAGTATAGTAAATGTCATGAGCTTTGATGAAAACCCAATCATGCCCCGACTACTATATCCGGTACGGGTCAGGGTGTGACAGATTGGTATCAGAGCTCTTGACTGTAGGGATATAGGATAGGTTATTAGATCCTTAGAGCCTATACTATAGTCAATTAGAATATCATTTGCTTACGTGTTAACTCATTATATTTACTTGTTTTACATCTATCTCACACACAAATGCATGCAAGCACCCCACTGTATGATTTTGTGTGATATTCAATGTGATATACATATTATTAACATAACATGCTTACATATAAACGCATCACGCACGTCTCAATTCTCACATATTTAAACATTTTCATGATTCTCTTCTCAAAATTTTGTGATGTTTTCATTTTTCAATCTCATCAAAGTGAGTTCTATGACGGGCATGTAGTAACTGAAAGGGTACAAGTACCGTAGTCGACACATCCTGTCTAGGATTGACATTCGTATAAATCCAATATAACGGACCACTTTGCCTACCTGGGACTAACGATGAGAGTACGAAGGACCTATTAGGCTAAAGCATGCCACATCAATGTCGGATGAACTAACCCCACTTTGAGTCGTCACTGTGTCTACACCAGGGCACCTTCCGTCTTTATACCTCGCAATCATGTTTTACGATTTTCATTCGGATATTGCGAGTGTTAACAGGCCAAAAACCAATGTGAACCCTACAAAGCCCAGTAGTCATGGGGGCCCACATGACTACCTAGGCCAAGTATGGGGGACATATGGGGGCCCAAACACGAGCAAGGCTCAAGACATCCTATGGATGTAGTGAATTTATTTTCTCATTTGTTTCGTGGATGTTCATTTCTAAATGCGACACATGAAACCAAAACGTCAAACTCATAATCTCCTAACGTATTTCCTGTAGATGTCTTCTAGGCACTCTCGTGAAGGTAGGAGATCAGGAAGATCCGGCGAGCGCATGGCTGCTCAAATAGCCCAATAAATGGCCGTCGTAATTCCCAATATTGTAATTCAAGTCCAACAAGCCCTCGCCGCTAATCCTATCAACCCAACCAATCAAGAGGGACAAAATGTTGTCAACCCTCCCGTAAACACCACCAAGTGCACCTACAAGCACTTCAACTCATGTGACCCTCCAAAGTAAGAGGGGACTGAAGGAGTCACTACTCTCCTCCGATGGTTTGAAGAGTTGGAGAGTACCTTCCTCAACTGTGATTATTCCAACGACCGTAAGGTGCGTTATGCTACTAGTCGTCTGTATGGGGTAGCACTCACGTGGTGGAATGCTGAGAAAAGCAGACGAGGCGCCGAAGCCGCGGTAGCCCTAACTTGGGAAGAACTGAGAGAACTCATGACCAGACGTTTCTGTCCAATAAGTGAAATTAAGAAGTTAGAAGATGAGTTCTATTTCTTGAAACAGAAAGAGGGAAACCATATAACCTACAACAAGAGGTTTCTCGAGTTGAATCAAATGTTTCCCAATTTGTTCACTCCTCTCTACCATTTGATCGAGCACTATATCCGGTGTCTTCCCTCGAAAATTCAAGACTCTGTGATGAGTACTACGCCTGCAACTTTGGAATCAGCTATGGAGCTAGCTACTGAGCTCACTGAAAATCGCATTAGGAACGGGGATTTCAAAGACGAGAATAAGAAAGATAAAACACCAACTGAAACCCCAAACCCAACCCAAACTGGATCCTCTTCTCGATTCGCTGGTAAGAGAAAGCGAAATGGGATGAACTTTGCAGTCACCCAAATCAACCAGCCCATTGCCGTTGCTCCTCCTACTGCTCCATTCAAGAAACAGTATATAGGACCTCACCCAAAATGCAACCGATGTCAATATTACCACCCTTTCGAGAACCCATGTCTTCACTGCACAAGTTGTGGTCGTGCAGGTCATACAATCCAAACTTGCCGCTCTCTGCAAGCCCGCAACCAACCTCAAGCCTAACCAAACAACCAAGTGGTGGGCCAAGCTCCCTACCAACAACCTCTACTATTACCACCTGCTCAACTAGCGGCTCAACCCTTTTACCAACCTAACTACCTAGGATGCTGCCCGTCAGAGCTTGTTTCAATTGCAGAGATCCAACTCATTTTCGCAACCCCTGTCCACGTTTAGTGAACATCATTAATGCTCAAGCCCAAGCTAACCCTGTGAACCAAGCCAATCCGCCAGCTAGAGGAAGAGCTTTTAACATCAACGCCAACCAGGCTAGAGCGGATAACAATGTGGTTAACCGTACATTTCTCATTAACGGTAGTTATGCATCTATTCTTTTTGACACTGGAGCGGATAAGAGTTTTGTTTCCTTAGAGTTTGAATCTATTCTTGATTTACCTCGCGTTAGTCTAGCCGAATCATTTACAATAGAAGTAGCAGACGGTGAACCTATTACGTTAGACTCTATTATTCGCGATTGCACTCTTACTCTCAATGATCATGATTTTCCAATCGATCTTATTCCTATGAATTTGGGAAGTTTCGACGTCATCATTGGTATGGACTGGCTTAGTCAGCATCACGCTGAAGTTGTTTGTTATGAAAAATTTATTCGAATTCCTCTCACCGACGGTCAAACTCTTCGTATTTGTGGTGAAACCCCATCCAAAGGACTCAAATTGATGTCATGTGTTTAAGCACGAAGATATCTTCGCAAGGATTATATAGCATTCTTAGCCCATATCATCAAGAAGGAAGGCAAGGAGAAGAAAATTGAAAATATCCCGGTGGCTAGAGATTTTCCTTAAGTTTTTCTCGACGACGTTTCAGGACTTCCTCCTGCGAGAAGTCGAATTTCGAATCGATCTTGTACCTGGTGCTACACCAGTTGAAAAATCTCCATATTGGTTAGCCCCATCTGAAATGCAAGAGTTAGCTAGTCAATTGCAAGAGCTGACTGACAAAGGATTCATACGTCCTAGCTCATCACCTTGGGGTGCGCCGGTTCTTTTCGTCAAGAAGAAGGATGGAACTTTTCGAATGTGTATTGACTATCGAGACTCAACAAGCTGACCATCAAGAACCGCTATCCTTTACCTCGTATCGATGACCTTCTAGATCAACTACAGGGTGCCACCTATTTCTCAAAAATCGATCTTCGTTCTGGTTATCAACAGCTTAGAGTACGTGAAGAAGACATTCCAAAGACTGCCTTTCGAACTCGCTGCGGTCACTATGAATTCATGGTCATGCCTTTTGGTTTGACCAATGCTCCCACCGTTTTCATGGATTTGATGAATAGGGTGTGCAAACCCTACCTCGATCGTTTCGTTATTGTCTTCAGCGATGATATTCTTATTTACTCCAAGACCAAATCAGATCATGAACGACATCTTTGACTCATCCTAACATTTTTGAAAACCGAAAAGCTCTACGCTAAGTTTTCGAAATGTGAATTCTGGTTAAAAGAAGTTCAATTTCTTGGTCATGCCGTCAACGATAAGGGAATTCATGTCGACCCTGAAAAGATTAAAGCAGTGCAAGAATGGCAAGTTCCACGCACTCCTACTGAAGTTAGATTGTTCCTCGATTTAGCTGGTTATTATTGACGTTTCATCGCAAACTTCTCTCGTATTGCATTACCACTCACGACCTTGACTCATAAGGGCAAGCCCTTCGTTTGGGGCCCAAGCAGGAAGAGGCTTTTCAAAACTTGAAACAAAAGCTTTGTGATGCACCTATCCTCACTCTCCCTGGCGGTTGTGAAGACTTTGTGGTCTATTGTGACGCATCAGGGCCGGGACTAGGGTGTGTCTTAATGCAAAGAGGAAAGGTGATAGCCTACGCCTCAAGACAACTCAAAATCCACGAGAAGAATTATACCACCCACGACCTAGAACTCGGAGCAGTCGTGTTCGCTCTAAAGATATGGAGACATTATCTCTATGGTACAAAGTGTGAGATCTACACTGACCACAAGAGCCTTCAACATATCTTCAATCAACAAGAGTTAAACATGAGGCAATGAAGATGGGTCGAACTTCTGAATGATTATGATTGTGAAATCCGTTATCATCCTGGTAAAGCTAATGTAGTAATAGATGCTCTTAGCCAAAAAGAGTATGCTAACTCCATTCATCTTTTGTGTTCTCAAATCATAACTGATCTTCAAAACAGCATTCGCGCAGCTCAACATACTTCTATCACAGAAAATGATGTACGAGATGAACTATCTTGTGGAGCTGAAACCAAGTTAGAATCCAATTCCGATGGTATCCTTTACTATCTGAATCGTATTTGGATACCTGATCGTGACAATCTTCGTACTCTATACATCTAGGGCCGATAAGATGTATCAAGATCTACAATACTCTTACTGGTGGCCTGGCATGAAGAAGGTTATCGCCATTTTTGTCTCCAAGTGCCTTACATGTTCGAAGGTTAAAGCCAAAACATCAAAGACCTTCAGGATTACTTGTTCAACCCAAAATACCTGTCTGGAAGTGGGAAAACATAACCATGGATTTCATTACCGGGTTACCCCCACCTCCAGTAGGCATGATATGATTTGGTTATCGTCGATCGTCTTACCAAGTCCGCTCATTTTATTCCGATCCGCGAAGACTATAAGAACAAGAAGTTAGCTCGTATCTTATTAATGAAATTGTAAGTCGACACGGTGTGCCTGTAAGTATCATTTCGGAGCGAGATGGACGCTTTACTTCACGAACATGGCAAGCCGTGCAATCAGCGTTAGGAACACACTTAGATCTCAGCACCGCCTTTCACCCTCAAACTGATGGTCAATCTGAGTGCACCATACAAACTCTTGAAGACATGTTGCGAGCATGTGTCATCGACTTCAAGGGAAATTGGGATACTCATCTACCATTAGTTGAATTTTCATACAATAATAGCTATCATTCGAGCATCGGTATGGCTCCTTTCGAAGCGTTATACGGTCGCAAGTGCCGATCTCCTGTATGTTGGCACAAAATTGGTGAAGCATAGATCACTGGACCTGAATTAATCCAAGAAACAACCGATAAGATTCTTCAAATCCGCAATAATCTTCTAGCAGCTCAAAGTTGTCAAAAGAGTTATGCCAGATAAACGACAAAAGCACTCGAGTTTTGTGTTGCGATCAAGTACTTTTGAAAGTATCACCATGGAAGAGAGTTGTTCGTTTTGGAAAAAAGGCAAGCTAGCACCTCGCTGACCATTCAAAATTCTCGAGAGAGTTGGTCCTGTAGCCTACAAGCTTGACCGACCAGAAGAACTCAGCAAGATTCATCCCACATTCCATTTATCCAACTTGAAAAAGGGCCTAGCCGATGAAAACCTTCATATACCGTTGGAATATATTCAGACTGATGAATCGATGCATTTCGTAGAGCAACCTGTAGAAATTATGGACTTCGGTGAAAAACATTTAATACAAAGTCGAATTCTGAAAGCTATGGTGCGTTGGGAATCGAAACGAGGACTTGAGTTTACTTGGGAACGCGAAGCTCAATGCGCGAAAAATACACTCACCTCTTTCAAGTTAAACCTACCACTACTTAAATTCCGGGATGAAATTTCTAAAAGTAGGGGATACTGTAACATTTTTTCGTGAAACGGGTTCTAAAACCGCTCCGTTTTGTTAATACAAGTATACGTTATGATGTTCGTTACGCGTTTATGTTAAGTGTTTTCGAATTCGTTACACTATTAGTAGTAAATAATAAATAATAAAGTTCAAAATAATAATAATATTAATAAATAAACTATAAATAATAAAAAACTACTAAAAACATAAAAAGGGTGACCGCGGGTATCAACCCGGGTACCCACACAACCAACACACACAACACACCACTACATTGCACACACATATCTGAATTAATCCTAAATCAAATAAGTAATATATAAAAACAACACTCTAAATGCATTTTTCAAAACACACGCCTGTAAACGCCTGTAACTCCCAATTCATCATCAAATCTCCGTTTCATGTTTGAATTAAACCGAAGAAACGGTTTCAAATTGTGAGTTAAGCACAATCATTGGGTCAACAATGATCCTAATCGGTTATGTAATCATGTGGACATTTAAATTTTTTGACCAGAATCTTTTGAAACCGAAACCAAAACTCAAATCAGCTTTGTCTATAAATAGTGATCCTAAACTCCTTTAGAACTCGCTCAGACTCACCAAAACACTTTGCAAACTCTCTGCTTTCAAAATTCACCCTTCGCCGGAAAGTTGCTCGTCACCAGAACATCACCGGAGAAAATCAAGACCACTCCTGCTTTGGTATAAACACCTGAATCTTTTTCTTTTCATTTATTTTTATGATCGGTAATTGTATAATCAAGCAATCCAGCAAGTTTATTCAATCGGGATTTTGATCTGTGGGTTTATAAGGAAGAAGATGAAGTCGGATATGTGTATAAATAGAATTAAAAATCGGTGTTTATACCGTGTTAGACACACAGTCCAGTGGTGGACTGTGTGCAATTTAAACAAACAGACCCGGGTTCGAGTCTCACACACGGTTCCGATTTCCTACAATATACCAACCCTTTTAAACATTTATATATATTAAGACTCAGTTAATGTATAAATTTAATAAAAATTCTATATTCTTCGGGTTAGTCACACAGCCCAATCGGTCGGGCTGTGTGCAACACGAAGCTAAGGTCGCGGTTCGAGTCCGGTTATATGCACGGATCTTATGGTTTACAAAACCTTTTTAATTAATCAAAAATAAGATTTGTTTTAATATGTGTATATATGTAATTAAAAACGGATATATTCCGGGTTAGACACGTAGCTCAGTTGGTAGAGCTGCGTGCACTTATACGAGAGGTCACGCGTTCGAGTCCCGGACGATGCCAAAACATCCGATTTGACCCGGTTCGACCCGCTGAAGGGTATATATTTTTTAATTAACCTTTTGTTTAATTTTTTCTCCAAAAACTATAAAAACATATAATAAAAATAAGTCCTTTTTAAGCATAAAAGTTAGTAACAAATACTATAAAATTATCTAAGAAGTCTAATAAAATTTATAAAGTAAAAATACCACCTTTAAATAAATGCATATATTTCCGAATTATTACGTGAATATTTAGGTTAGCCTTTCTCGTCGATTGATATCTTTAAATCGTGCGCGCTCTTCAACAAACCCAAAACGCACTCACTGTGAGTGAATTCCTATAAACTTCTCTTTTATTCATGTTTTGGGGTGTATTTTGTGTTGTTTATTTATATAATTTATTCAAACACTTGTGCTACTACCATTATATGAACTAACATGCTATGTGATATTTGGTTTATTGTTATTTGTGGTTATCCTTTCTCATTCCAGTCAAGCTTTCACATTAGACCCATCAGTTCCCTGTTTCATACGGGTAGAGCATCGCGTTGCCTAATTAGATCGACTGCGGTTGATTGAGCCTTGATCTCACAGCACAACGCTTATCGTGCTCACATGTACATTGCTAGATGATTATGTGGTTTGTGGATAAATTACATATACGTTTGCTCATATTTGGTTTATTCACATTTTATTAAATTAATAAACATATCAATCATTTCTACTGTTTAAACGGGATTCACTCGCCAACTTTTGTTGACCTAAATCTCCATTTTACGCATGATACAGATGATCAGGTTGAAGCAAGAAACGCGTAGACTTGGGCCTTAGAAGATAAATAAAGCATTATTTGAATGTCATGTTTAGAAGATTTTGTGCTTGTATGGATTGTGTGTTGGTTGGAATTTTTCCTTTTAATTTAGAATAATAAATATGAAACTTCTGTATAGTAAATGTCATGAGCTTTGATGAAAACCCAATCATGCCCCGACTACTATATCCGCTGCGGGTCAGGGTGTGACCTTGCTTGTCTCCATACGATTGCGCGTTCACTGTAACCCTAGATTTTTTCCTAATGATTTGACACGGCGACAAGGACTTTCTAATCCAGCCGCCAAACCGTCTCTATAACCTCCGAACCTTAGTTATTTCTCGGATCTTTCTCTCTCTCCCTCTTATTGCTTTCCCTCTTTCTCCCGTTTCTCTTTCTTAGTCTCTCTGTCTCTTTCGCTTTGGTAGCTGGAGAAGAGAAAAGGCTAAAGGAAAACACCTAGAGCATTAACAAAACTCGTGGTGGATCATCAATAAAGTACATGGATCATTCAGAGATAACACCAGCCCAAAACACTATTCATTCAGTTCAAATGTTAGTAGATATTAATTAATAATTAATGGAGTGATGATTTCTTAGCATTTGAAACGTTTAGAACACTCATAATTTACTCAAAGAATTTGATTACTTAAAAAAAACACCACGTCTGATTCCCCATATATATTTATAATCAATTAAATAATATTTTTACCACTCACAAACCATATTAAAATATAGGATGGAGGATGAAAATGAACCCCAAATATGGGGGCTTACTTGTTTTTTCATATAATTTAGGGATGGGTTTTAGGATGGGGGCTCCAATATAAGAATAAACTTGCACAAAATCGTAACTTTTCCTTATAATTTTGGTATAGGGAGTAGGACGGGCTCATTGTGAATGCAATTAGAGCATTCACATTGGAACCTTTATATTAATGTGAGAGAGTTCTCTATATCATATAAAGTGGTTGTGAGTGGAGGAGAGAAAAGATGTTACTTTTCATTAGTAAATTTTGAAGAAAAAAAACATTGTTCACATTTTATAATTTTTTAGTATCTTTGAAAGTGGTTGTGAGTGGAGAGAGAGAAGAAAAATGTAAATTATTTAATTAAAAAGTAGAAAGAAAAAGTAATGATTTTAGTATAATTATAAATTTAGAGAAGTAAAATTCATTCTGAATGCTCTTAAACCAATACTGTAGTAACGAACATAGCATAATGGTTATTACGACTGTTCATGAGCCGAGCGGACCTTTGCTTGTGTTTGGTTCGTTTACAAACCGAAACGAGTGATGTAATTAATAATATATCTATATATCGTTTATAGTTTGTATTTGTTTAGTTAATATTCGTTTCGGTTTACAAGAATATATCTACTTTTAATCCAAATACGTTTAGCAGGTATTGGTTCGTGGGAATAGCTTTAAAGACAAGAAAACGAGCTAAAATTATGAAAGAAACCGAGCCGGATCGTAGTTGGAAGTCGAGAGAAGAAACGAATCGTAAAATGGGGAAAAAGACCTCTGGTGGACCGTGACCGCCCCAGGTTATACCTCACGCAGGTGGCGAGAGGAGGATTTGATCCCTGGAGAAATTAAACCCGGTCGCGGGCGCGACGGTTACATGATCCCTCTCGCGGTGCGAGAGGGCCTTTTGGTCAGAAAGTTTCGAAAACTTATCATATTTGTGTTGGAAAAGGTTATATAATTAGAGTTTAACTATAATTACAATTATTGGACGAGCTTGGGAGCTTTAGAGGCAAAATTCTAGAGATTTGGAGCTAAGTTTTGAGTTCAAGTCACTGGAGAATCATTGGATTGAAGCTAGGAGCACAGAGATCGAAGAAGTCAGGGTTTTATTACCGATTTTCTTAATCTTTAGCTCCTTGTTCTTTGTTTTGATGAAGTCAGTTTTATAACTTTGCTTAATTATGTTTAAACCAATGATTATTGGCTAGATTCACTTATGCTACCTAGGTTTTGATGCCTTATTACGAAAGTTTGGATTTTTATTGACTATTTAATGTGTTTATGGGATTTTTGATAAAGTAGTGAACTTGGTTGTTTGATTTGGTGTATTTGCATGTTTTGATCTAATTATTGATTATTTGATTGTCTCACATGAATCTAGTTGAAAGTCTTTCATAGACAAGGTTTATGTTGATTGTCGAGTCTTGACGGGTTCGGGTAATCGTTCGATAAATTGGCCAATAAACCGTAGAAACAATTGAAAGAAAAATAAATTAAACCTTAACATTATACTAAATTTAATTATTGAGAAATAATAATTTATTAACGAATTAAATAGGTAAATTGCTAGGATTAGGTTTTTAGAAAACCGGTTTTAGTTTACTTGCCATATTTTTGAGTCGGTTAAACCAAATCAAGAACCTTAGTTAGTCTAAGCTTCCTATTGAGAGATACTTAGCTAATTTAGATACTTTATTGAATATTAGATAACCGAAACGAAATCTTATAAACCGGCAAACATAACTACCTTTAGGATATCATAGGTGTCTTCCCGAGAAGGGTCGGGAGTCATTTTCAGTATTTCTTAGGATTTAGTATTTTAAGATCCTGGTTCCCTCTCAGATTATTAATCAATTAAAAGACCCATTCAATAGTAATAAGGAATCTAACCTAGGTAGCCATTCCACCATCCTTGAATTAAATCTCTGATTCAAAAGTCCGTCTTAATTCATCTTAGTTAAACTAATATAAGTTAATTATAAATTTAGGATTTTTAGTAAACCCCCCCCCCCCCCCCCACCAAAAAAACATAAAATAAAATAAGTGTGTCATTTAGTTTAAATAGAGTCGTTAACGTAATCAGAGAGTCTCGTGGGTTTGATATCCGGACTTACTTAAGCTTTTCTACAATTGATTGGTCCACTTGTCGGTTAGTAGTTTATTCGAGTTTAGGAGTCTAGAGTGTTACTTTGTGTATAGAATTAAGTTAATTTCAATTGTTTTTATTAGACTACTTTTAGGACATCAAGTTTTTGGCACCATTGTCGGGGACTTTCTTTGGCAATTGCGTTGATTACTTTGTTTAGACTTAATTGATTCATACGTGTTTTCCATTTTTTTTGCGTCGTAGGAGTCTAAATAATTTAGTTAATTTAATTTTTTCAGTTTTATATATTTTTTTGTTAAGTGTCTCTTCTCAATTTTCTTACTTGTCTCGTTTCCTATTTTTAGTGGTTGCCCCATACGCGTTTGCAAAGACCTCCGCCGAGGTCGCCAACGGACACGTCTCTTTCTTCCACACAAAAGTTTAGTAATTCTTCATCCTTATCTTCAGGTTTTTCTGATTCTTCCCGCCCATTTATACCCCCTAACTTTGACTTTACACCGAAGTCCTCACCACACAATTCCCCACCTCCCCGTATAATTCACCGAAACACAAGTCCACCACTCGTTTTCCACATGGCTAATAATCAAACTGTTTACAAACAAGCAACCACCGGTTTCACCGGTGCGAACTCCCCCATCACTCTTCCCCAATGAATAGTGACAAAGCTTGGCAAATCCCATTTTACATCATGACCGCCATTACTAACTCGTGCCAATTTATGTCCGTGATGACGAGGATGCGCCCGCTGACATTAGCCGCATTACCCGCCTCTTTCACACCTTAACATGGAAGGTGCAGGCAAAGATGCTCATTTCCTTCAAGTGTTTCCGTTCTCTCTTGGAGGTCGAGTCGTCGTCTGGCTTGACTCTCAACCGGCTAGTACCTTTACTACTTGGGCCGCCCTACGAGATGCTTTCCTTAAGAAATATTTTCCACCCGCCAAAGCATCTCGTCTTCACGATCAGGTCCATTCATTCCGGATGGAACCTTACCATTTAGCATGGGAGCGTTTCCAAACCTTAGTATCCCGTTGTTCTCAACACGGTCTGTCTGATTGGGCACTTGTAGAGAAATTCCACAACGGTCTTACCCCGAAACCGA
Source organism: Scalesia atractyloides (assembly GCA_947069175.1). Taxonomy (NCBI): domain Eukaryota; kingdom Viridiplantae; phylum Streptophyta; class Magnoliopsida; order Asterales; family Asteraceae; genus Scalesia; species Scalesia atractyloides. Next base: position 14,070,580 of record CAMTDV010000002.1, read on the forward strand.
GCCTAAGTTGACACTTATGCTGGAGGGCAACTAATGGGCAAGAAGATGGTTGTTGAGTGTAACGACCTCTTCGAGAGTTTCACGCATTCTGACATAGACTACAGCACTACCGGCAAGAATTCAATCCTTGTTTCTCGTACCACTCCGATCAACTAGGGGTTACAACAAGTTAGCTTGGAAACTACGGTAGCTGCTGCATTAGATAGCTTTAAGCGAGAGGTTACTAAGGATATACAAGAGTTGAAAAAGATGGTAGATAGATGTGAGGTGTGTAGAGGAGGTCCTGATACGATAGAGTATCCTACTCTCACTGTCGAGCAAGTAGAGTTCATCACGGGTCAGAGTCGAGGCCCAATGAATCGCTATAATAATAATATAATAATTCTAACTATAACCCTAACTGGCGTAATAATAACAATAATAATTTCCGTTCTTCCGGTAACCCCTGGTTTCTAATCAGGTCAATATCAGAACAGGGGCAGGGTCATTATTCTAGTGGAGGTTCAGGTCATCTAGGTTAGTTTAGTAGTGGGGGTTCAAACCAAGAGGGTCAAAACAGGAGTGGGGTTCAGGAGGTAGTTTGGATAGGATAGAGGAACTTCTGTCTCAGCTAGTGGTTAAGGATCAAGCTACTCAGAAAACGTTAGCGGAACGTGATCTTCTTTTAAAGAATCAACAATCCGCACTCTTAGATCTTCAAAGGTCCGTAGGTAGTATCGCTAAGCAACTGCAAGAGCAACCACACGGTCAGTTCTTGGGTAACACTCAACCTAACCCGGCAAACCAACACGCAAAAGCAATAACCCCCGTAGCGGTAAGAGTCTAGGAGAAGTGGTTAGAGAGCGAGTAGAGCTAGAGGATAAGGATGAAGAGGTAGATGAAGAGATAGAGATGGAGGCTCCACCTAGGGTGCAAAATAGGCTAGATTCAGTAAGTACCGTACCAAACAGTGAGCCTTCAGCCGACATTAGAGCAGAAAAGAAACCGGTAGAGGTTAGGCCATCACCATACGTAGATTCTTCACGCGTACCCTACCTCGCCCGCCTTAAGCAACAAAAATATGTTAAGGAATACGGGAAATTTCTAGATATGTTCATCCAACTTAAGATCAATCTTCCATTCATTGAGGCCCTCCAGCATATGCCAAAATATGCCAAGTTTTTGAAAGACCTTCTTAAACGCAAAGATAGGCTAGGAGCTTTCAAATGTTCCTTTGACTGGAGGATGTTCCGCCGTAGTGCTAAATAAGTTACCAGAAAAACTCACTGATCCGAGTATCTTTACTATTCCGTGTCTCTTTGGGGGTTCCATCACTCCCGCTCATGCATCAGCCGATCTAGGTGCTAGCATTAATTTGATGCCTTTCTCACTCTATGAGAAATTAGTTCTAAGGGATCTTACTCCTACTCGTATGTCACTGTCTCTAACTGATCGTCAGTGAAGTATCCTCGGGGAATCATAGAGAACTTGCTAGCTAAGGTTGATAAATTCGTTTTCCCCATCAATTTTGTTATCTTAGATATAGAGGCCGATGAGAAAGTGCACATCATTCTAGGTCGTCCATTCCTTCGTATACAAAGGCGATCATTGATGTCCATGACGGAAAGATTACACTCCTGCATTGGGGATGAGAACGTCACTTTTGAAATCGCTAGGTCCAATGCAACACCCTAGCGGTGGAGATAATGATAGTGGCCCATGTCATTTCATCTATTTTCTCAATTAATTCATTTCGTGCGTAGATCATTGTCTCGAGTATATTAGTGGAGTCGATTTAGTGAATGAGGGGGTAGTAGACGAGGAGTTTGACGATGAGGACATAGAGGATGACCCACTTTGGGTCCCTGAAACATTAGACTTCTGTGAGGTTAGTGAAGTGAGTGAGAGCAAACCTATAGACACTCCGCCCCTGTAGAGCTAAAAGTCCTTCCCTCCCACCTAAAGTATGCTTTCCTAGGAGAGAGTTCGAGCTACCCGTCATAATTTCTTCGAAACTGTCAACGGAGGAGAAGGTGAAACTTATAGATGTTCTGAAAGAGAATAAAGAGGCCATTGCATGGAAACTATCCGATATAAGGGAATAAGCCCAACTTTCTGTACTCACTGAATCCTCATGGAGGATGTCTATAAGCCGGTGGTACAACCTCAGCGACACCTCAATCCGAATATGCAAGAAGTAGTCAAGAAAGAGGTTCTAAAGTTAATGGAAGTCGGGCTAATTTATCCTATATCTGATTCTGCTTGGGTGAGTCCAACTCAAGTTGTTCCAAGAAGGGGGGAATGACAGTGGTCATGAATGAGAAGAATGAACTCATCCCATCGCGTACAGTCACCGGTTGGCGGTGTGCATTGATTACCGAAAAATTAAACGATACCACCGGAAAATACCACTTCCCACTTCCGTTAATTGATCAAATGCTAGAGCATCTCGTGCGTCAACAATTCTATTGTTTCCTCGAGGGTTTTCAGGTTACTTCCAGATCCCCATGCTCTGGAGGATCAAGAGAAGACAACCTTTACATATCCTTACAGCACTTATGCATACCGTTGCATGCCTTTTGGATTATGTAACGCTTCAGCGACATTTAGCGGTGCATGGTCGCCATTTTCATGATATGATCGAGAATTCGATGGAATTTTTCATGGATGACTTTTCTGTTTATGGAAGTTCCTTCGATCAATGTCTTCGTAATCTTGATGCGAGGATGAAGAGGTGTGTGGAGACTAGGTTGATGTTGAACTGGGAGAAGTGTCACTTCATGGTGACAGAGGGGATCGTGTTGGTCACAAGATATTTCGAGCCGGTATAGAGGTAGATAGAGCTAAAATAATACTATTAGTAGACTTCCTCCGCCAACAAGTGAGAAATCTATCCGCAGTTTCCTCGGTCATGCTGGATTTTATAGGATATTTATTAAGGATTTCTCTAAGATTACACGATGCATGACCCGACTCCTTGAGAAGGATGTCCCTTTCGTCTTCGATGAAGAATGCCTTAAGGCCTTTGCTATCTTGAAAGAGAAACTCGTGAGTGCCCCCATTCTCGTATCACCCGACTAGAGCTTGCCTTTTGAGCTCATGTGTGATGCGAGTGATTATGAAGTTGGTGCAGTTTCGGGCCAAAGACGAGATAAACACTTCCACCCTATCTACTATGCTAGCAAAACCCTTAATGACGCCCAAGAGAATTATACTACTACCGAGAAGGAACTCCTAGCCGTCGTTTTCGCATTCGATAAGTTCCGTTCATATCTCGTGCTCTCCAAGACCATAGTCTTTACCGATCATGCGGCTTTGCGTTACCTCTTCCAAAAAAAGGACGCTAATCCTCGTCTTATTTGGTGGATTCTCCTAGTCTCTGAGTTTGATATAGAAATTAAGGATAAGAAGGGAGCAGAGAATGTAGCAGCCGATCATCTATCCCGGCTAGAAGATCCGAGTAGAGAAGAAATTCGTGAAGAGGAAATAGGTGATAGATTCCCTCATGAATCGGTAGAGTTTGTGGCGCGGAAAAGGAGGGTATGCCCTGGTTCTCGGATTTTGCAAACTACCTCGCAAATGGAGTAGTTCTTAAGGGTATGACCACTCATCAGAAGAAGAAATTCTTTAGGGATTTCGGGAGGTATATATGGGATGACCCATTTCTATTTAGGGTAGAAGGAGATAGGATTCTTCGACGATATGTGAGTCCAGAAGAGGGGATAGAGATCCTTAGGCATGTGCATGAGGGATTGACGGGAGGTCACCATTGTCCACACGTTACCGCCCAAAAGGTTTTTTATTACGGTTTTTATTAGCCTTCGGTAGTTAAAGATGCTTTAGAATTGGTTAAGAAATGCGATCGTTGCCAACGTACCGGAAATATCTCATCTAAGGACGAGATGCCCCAAAACCCGATCCAAATTCTCGAAATATTTGATGTTTGGGGATCAACTTCATGGGACCGTTTCCCGTCTCTAGCGGGAATTGGTACATCCTCGTGGCGATCGACTATGTCTCCAAGTGGCTGGAAGCTCAAGCGTTACGTATAAATGACGCCCGAGTGGTGGTGAGATTCTAAAGAAGTTATTCACTCGATTCGTACACCTCGAGCCATCATTAGTGCCGTGGCACTCACTTCTGTAATGTCGTAATGGAAAAGGCATTAGCACGCTACGGTGTCACTCATCGTTTTTCTACCGCTTATCATCCTCAAACAAGCGGTCAAGTTGAGAACGCGAACCGAGGGTGAAGACGATTTTAGAGAAGACGGTAGGAAAGAGTAGGAAGGATTGGTCCGATAAGCTTGACGATGCATTATGGGCGTTTAGGACCGCCTATAAGACACCTTTAGGTACCACTCCATTCATGATTGTCTATGGCAAAGCTTGCCATCTTCCGGTGGAACTCGAGCACTGAGCACTATGGGCCCTTAAAAAGTAAACTTAGACCTTACCGAAGCGGCTAAGAAACGCTACTTCCAAGTTCATGAGTTGGAAGCACTTCGAGATGCAGCCTATGAGCGATCATAGAGTATCAAAGAGAAAACAGAGGCATTGCATGATAGGAAGTTGAAGGGAATGAAAGAGTTTAAAGTCGGCGATAAAGTGCTTTTATACAATTCGCGACTAAAATAATTCGCCAGAAAGCTGAAGTCCAAGTGGACGGATCCTTATGTGGTAAATGAAGTACTTCCATATGGAACAGTAGAATTGAGGGATGGAGCCGAATGGAGGCACTTGGAAAGTAAATGGCCATAGGTTGAAGCATTACTTAGGAGGGGCGATAGATTCTACCGAGATAGAGAAAACTCCTCTCGAAGTTCCACCTCGCACCACCGCATAGGGCCTTGAGTGAAAACTCAAGTGTAGAGTTTGTACTATTTAGTAGTAGTTTACGTTGCATGTTTTTATAGTACTAATGTTTGTTTTTCGTAGTTTATGTTTTTGTGTCGTTTAGTGTTGCAGAGATATATCGCTAACACGGAGCCACAACCGATGAAGAATGGGATTTGTAGGTAAGTTGTTATACAAAACCGGGTGCAAGAGGATTTTTTTTTTCACAAAGTTGAAATTGATAAAAAATTCTAAGGCAAAGAACTGGAAAAATTTTCAAAACTTTCTATGAAAACCATCCTTTGGCAGGCCGCAAGAGTCACACCATGACCCGGTCGCGGCTTGCGAGAACCAATAACCCCGGATACAATTAGACAAGTGTGTCGGCCCCACTCAAACAACCACCATAATCCGCCTACATTCACCTCCATTCACCTTAATCTTTCGCCACCACTTCACCACATCGTCCCTAACTGATTTCCCACTTAAAGTTTTCATCTTTCACCATTCAAACGAGCTTTTCAAGGATTATGCAACTTACCCTTCATTTTCTTAGTTTTTCTTGTAGATCGACGTTGAGGTGTGTGTTTCTTGCAACTTTTGTACTTTAATTTCAGTATTTTACTTAGTTGCTTCATATGTTTTAGTGTCAAATCTTGTTTAGGTTGCATGTTAGTTTCCTTGCGGGTTTGGGGTGAACTTGGTTTGGGTTGAGTTTTGGATGTAGGGGCTGAACACAGTTCTGGTTAGGATGGTTTGGGATTTAATGGTGCGGGTGGCTTGGTTGGTAGGGTTCAACATTGAGTGTGGGGAATCGGGTTAGTAAGGTTTGCTATAAAAATCATATTTTTCACAGAAATTTTAACCCGTTTTTCTACATTGATTATAAAGTTTTGTCTTATGTTTGGGTACACAATTTGGGTTGTTTTTCGTCACTTGGGTATTAATTGAGGTCAATTTAAAGTGCCAGGAGGAAGTAGTGTCGTGTTTTTAGGTATTTTTGGGTTAAGGTTGGCAATTTGGGCATTCATGAATATAAGATCTCTCGCCCGTACTCAATCTCCCTTCGGGCAAAATTTGGTCAAATAAATTGGTATGTTTGTTAACGATCACTCAAAATATATCTAATATTTGGTTCAGTGTTGTTTTTGTGATCATGACCGCGAATGTAATGTTATACGGTCATTGCTAAAAATGTTTTTTTTTTCTAACGGTCTACCTGTTTTTGCTTGTGAATTGAATGTTTTTGTAGATGTTAGGTGAGGGTAGCTCGAGTAGACCAGGGAAAAAGAAGACAGGACCCGTAGCCCGGCCCAAATGAGATCCAGTAGAAACTCAGGCGTTGCCCCCGAATTTTGGGCAGAGAAGGAGCGTTAGATACAGATGGGGCGGTGTTCCCCATGGGCAGAGTATGAGGTTACGGAACAGTCCGCTGCTACAGTTTGATCTAGACTCACACGAGAGTGAGAGACTAGCCAATCTGATTACGGTGGACCTATTGCCGTACCGACGGATAGACTGGAATATGTTAGACCATCTGGGTCAGAGGGGCAGGATTGAGCAGTTGTTGGGCGAAAAATTCAGGAGGGTGCTAGCTTGCGATGAGCGACAGTACAAGGAAATCACTCTTGAGTTTCATTCGACTTTCGAGTACCAGCAAGGGAATTTTGCTGAAAGCGATGCTGTGTCTTTGCCCTAGGAAGGCATATATATGAAATGACCATCCCTCAGTTCGTCGTGGCTACCCAGTTCTATACAGTGGATGAGGTCCAATCGTCGGATTTCATTACTAGCATGCGGGGGGTATTCAAGAGGAGGCACCCACACAACGTTCAAACAGACGAGTTGGCTAGGTTTTGGGGTACAATTTCATTCGCGTCGTACTCCAACAACATGGTTGCTAGCGACATTATCGATCCGATTTACCGATTTATACACAAGATTCTGGCAGCCACACTAGTCGGTAGGGGGCAAGGGGATAATAAAGTAAACTAGGTCAGCTTATTCTGTTTGATGTGTATGGTAAAGCAGCGACCCGCGAACTTGGCCAGAATTTTCGCGTGGTCGATGAAGCGGTTATGAGAGGAGGTTTGGGGGCTCAGATATACTGTGGGCCCTTGATTACTTGGTTGGCGGAAAGTCTCGGGATATTCGATAGGTACCCACGAGACAAGATGCGAGAGGGGTCGTCTCCTTGCTTCATGGGTGTGCGGGATTTACAGGCTACAAGGATTTTGACTTCTCATGAACCTATCACTTAGGAGGCTATTAGGCACGGTCCGCAGGTGCAGCCTCCTCCTGTTTCTGAGGCTGCTTCGTCATGCAATCCGCTGTTCCTCCGCGCTATCAGAGACCAATGACCCGTCAAGAACTACCGGGCAGGCAGTACCCTCTTAGACAGCCCCGTCCAGACCCACTCACTTTAGATTCTTTGTATGACAGGATGGAGACTAGGTTCGGAGATTTGAGGGTTATGCGATGAGCAGTTCGTGGGGTCGCAGGTATGATGGAAGCTAGATGCACGAGGAGGCAAAGTAGCTTGAGACGGAATGAGGTACAGATGAGACCTGCACATGGTTCATCATACTTTCAGCATAAGGCAGTGGGTAGTCGAGCAGTATGGAATGTGCTAGCCATACCAAGTGTTGATGAATGGAAAAGGAGGATTAGTCAGAGGCAGCAATTCTAATGATTTCATTTTTTTTTGTTTTATGTTGTTTTCATCCTTCTATTGGTCTATATGGTATTCTAAACACTTTACATCTGGGTAGTTGGGTTGTTAGGTATGGAGGAAATTCGCTGAACAATTATTATTACTATTTTATGTTGGGAAGTTATCTATGTTGGTTGATAGGTTGGGTTTAATTTGCCACATTCGTTCAGGTATGAGAGTTTGAGAATGTTTGCTGAGCGTGTTCGATTGAAGGCATGGTGGTACATTTGCATCTTGCATATCAGGCTAAGTCGTTTCACTTGTATAGTTTGTAATTTATTTAATTTCTTTTACAGTTTTTATTATTCAGTTATAGTGAGTCTTCTGATCCTTGCATTAGGGTAATGCAAAATTTAAGTGTGGTGGTAGTTGAGTCATAGAGTAGTTTATTATTTGGGTTGATTTAAAAAATTTATAAAAATCAGAAAAATGTTCTTTTGAAGAAGAAGTTGCAAAATATAAACGGAAAATGATAGAAAAGTTGAGTTTTTATTCGGTTTCAAATAATGATAATATGAGTTAATAAAAGGGTTGAGTTTGTGTCTAACTTGGGATATGTGAGTAAGCTCGATTCGGTTCTTAGTTTCTTTGAGATTAATACACCTTAAATGTCGGTCTACTATTGGGTACTCATCTAGGAAATATGGGAAGCCAAAACCACAAAAAATAGTAAAAGGAATGTCGTTAGAAGCTAAAATCTTTAGAATTTTTTATCATGTAAATAGAAGAAAAACATATAGAGAAAAAAATGAGCTTGATTGAAAAAAGTAGATGATGCCTATGGAATCTCCTTTGGGGATGGTGACTCTGATTGAGAATTCCTCTAGGATAAGTTGAAAAAATTGCTAAATATCGAAGCCCACGTTGTCGCTCTCAAGGATAGTGACTCTGGTTGAGACAGCCTCTAGATTAGGTATGCAAAAAGAAATCAAGTGCTCAAAAGAAAAAAAAAATAAGAGGAAAAAAGTTTACTTGGTTTTAAATTCTCTTGATTTTGGTATAAAACGGTTAGAAAATGGGTCGAATGATTCGTTCCTTTTGTTCCATAAGTTTGAGGTGGGATTAGGTGTACTGTCTTTGTTAGTGTGAGACCTTAGGTAGATAGACCGAACTTGAATTAAATTTACATGATAAGAACTTTGAACAGAGTTTTGTGTTTAAGTGGGCACAAATACTTGCAATCGCGGTTAATACAAATTTCAACCTTAATAAAATAATCTTATTTTTTAAATTAAATAATTACTTGACTATGATTCCGTTTGCATAATTCTTTTTCGATGACGAAAAAAAGTAAGAGTGGGGATATTTGATGTGTTGAATAATACATCTATTTATCGTGTATAGTTTGTATTAGTTTAGTTAATATTCGTTTCGGTTTTATAAGAATATATCTACTTTTAATCCAAATACGTTTCGCATGTCTTGGTTCATGGGAATAGCTGAAAGACGAGAAAACTAGCTGAAATGGTGAAAGAAACCGAGCCGGATCGTAGTTGGAAGTCGAGAGAAGACACGAATCATGAAATAAGGAAAAATACCCTCTGGCGGCCCGCGACCACCCTAGAGTATACCTTTCGCGGGTGGCGAGAGGAGGATTTGATCCCGGAGAAATTAAACCCAGTCGCGGGGCGCGACCGGTTACATGATCCCTCTCGCAGGTGGCGAGAGAGGCCTTTTAGTCAGAAAGTTTCGAAAACTTATCAAATTTGTGTTGGAAAAGGTTATATAATTAGAGTTTAACTCTAATTACAATTATTGGACGAACTTGGGAGCTTTAGAAGCAAAATTCTGGAGATTTGGAACTAAGTTTTGAGTTCAAGTTGCTGGAGAATCATTGGATTGAAGCTAGGAGCACAGAGATCGAAGAAGTCACGTGTTTTATTACCGATTTTCTTAATCTTTAGCTTCCTTGTTCTTTGTTTTGATGAAGTCAGTTTTTAACTTTATTTTAATTATGTTTAAACCAATGATTATTGGCTAGATTCACTTATGCTACCTAGGTTTTGATGCCTTATTACGAAAGTTTGGATTTTTATTGACTATTTAATGTGTTTATGGGATTTTTGATAAAGTAGTGAACTTAGGTTGTTTGATTTGGTGTATTTGCATGTTTTGATCTAATTATTGATTATTTGATTGTCTCATATGAATCTAGTTGAAAGTCTTTCATAGACAAGGTTTATGTTGATTGTCGAGTCTTGACGGGTTCGGGTAATCGTTCGATAAATTGGCCAATAAACCGTAGAAACAATTGAATGAAAAATATAATTAAACCTTAACATTATACTAAATTTAATTATTGAGAAATAATAATTTATTAACTGAATTAAATAGGTAAATTGCTAGGATTAGGTTTTGAGAAAACCGGTTTTAGTTTACTTGCCATATTTGAGTCGGTTAAACCAAATCAAGAACCTTAGTTAGTCTAAGCTTCCTATTGAGAGATACTTAGCTAATTTAGATACTTTATTGAATATTAGATAACCGAAACGAAATCTTATAAACCGGCAAACATAACTACCTTTAGGATATCATAGGTGTCTTCCCGAGAAGGGTCGGGAGTCCTTTTCAGTATTCCTTAGGATTTAGTATTTTAAGATCCTGGTTCCCTCTCAGATTATTAATCAATTAAAAGACTCATTCAATAGTAATAAGGAATCTAACCTAGGTAGCCATTCCACCATCCTTGAATTAAATCTCCGATTCAAAAGTACGTCTTAATTCATCTTAGTTAAATTAATATTAGTTTAATTATAAATTTAGGATTTTTAGTATACAACCCCCCCCCCCCCAACAAAAACATAAAATAAAATAAGTGTGTCAATTTAATTTAAATAGAGTCATTAACATAATTAGAGAGTCTCGTGGGTTCGTGGTTTCGATATCCGGACTTACTTGAGCTTTTCTACAATTGATCGGTCCACTTGCCGGTTAGTAGTTTAGTCGAGTTTAGGAGTCTAGAGTATTACTTTGAGTGTAGAATAAGGTTAATTTCAATTGTTTTTATTAGACTACTTTTAGGACATCATCGAGCGAAGCGGCTCACTTACAAACATAACCGAGCGAAGCGGCTCGTTTACAAACATAACCGAGCGAAGCGGCTCATTCAAAACCGAGCCTCAAATCAAATGAGCATTTTCTGAGCAGTGAATATTTCGAGCGAGTGTCGAGCGAACTTCGAGCGATTTTCACAACTGTGTCTCCCGATTTAAAATTTGCGAAGAAAGATGGTAACAATTTTGGAACATTTCATGGCATAATATATTTCTTTTGAATAATAATGTTGTGGCCGACGAGGCGAAGATTATATTGCACGAACAATGACGTTGAGAGCAAGAGACAATTGACTTAGGGATGAGAAGTTTAGTAGTTTAGGGTTTAACTTTTAGATTTTGTGCTAATTTTTTTTTATTCATCTGAATGGGATAGGACGTATAGATATAGTTGTAAATTTGTATATAACAGACCAAAATATAATAGAGTGTTGTATATAGAACTATAAATTTTAATTTATATTTATGTATATTTGTATGTGTATATATATGTGTGTGTGTGGGTAAATGTATTATGTTTGTGTATATATGTGTTTATATATGTATGCGTATATCTATATGCGTATGCATATACTAATTAAAAATAACGATTCGAGCTAAACTGAACCGAGCCGAGCGGATCTTTGCTCATACTTGGCTCATTTACAAACCGAACCGAGCAGGGCGGCTCGTTTACAACCGAGCCTCAAATCGAACGAGCAATTTCCGAACGAGCGACAACAGTTTGGTCAGCCCTAATGGTTATAACCAAATTAACAAATTCATTAAAAGATTCAAATCAGTTAAATACTTCCAAAAATTAATCTTTATATTTTTTGTTAGAATCATCAATTTCTAAAAATGTTGTTAGAAGCTGGGTATCAAAACATTTAAAACGGGAATTGTCGTCTCAAGCCCTTTTGATGCTTTAGATTATATGAATGATATTATGATAACGAGGAATTGGGCTCCGATTAATCCACTGATCCAGATCCAAATCCGTTGACGCCCAAGGTAGATTTAAGGAATGCTTTTGACGATTATGATGGTGTGGAAGATAAGGATGAAAAGATTGATGCTTATTATGATGGTGCAACCAAATTTTAGGATCATGAAAAACTTGAAGTGGAGAGGTATTATGTTTCTAGACTTCCACCCAAGTATGAGGTTACGTCTAAATGGTCGAAAGCACAACGGACTATTACTTTGGGTTGAGTAAGGCAGTGAAAAGCGACTTATGAGGTGAAAATACCTGAAGTTGTGCATGAAGATGACTCGGACGATATAGCTTCAAACACGGATGGAACAGCTCGCTCTGTGACGAAAGATGTAACTTAAATTTTTATTTTGTTGTCTTTTTTTAATATGATTTTTTAGGTTTGGCTATCTTTTGTGGTCACCACCTCTTAAGTAAAACGCCGTTAAGCAAGGGATGCACTTGTTTGTATTCTTTTAGGAGTTTTAATAAATTTTGTTTGGGACACCCCTTTTCAAACAAAAAAAAGTCGTCAAAGTCTAATAAATATAAAATACCAGTGTAATAATGTGAACTTTTAAACATTAAAAAGCTAGTTTTACTATTATTTTCTTATTAAAAGATATTAGAGTTTTATAATTAAAGTCTGAATGTGAATATTACTTATAAAGTAAAATGTTATTTCTGTCCCAGAGGTTGCAATAGTGATATCACTTTAATCCGAAAAATTTAAATTTTCGTTTGTAAATCCAAAAAATTTATAATGTTGTCATTTTCATCCAAACTGCCTAACACCTTCCAAATTGTAAGTCAAAGGCCAGTTTAGCCCTTTTTATTCATTTTATTATTTTTTTACACCATTAATATTAAAAAAAAAAAACAAAGAACACATCTTTCCATCAAAGAACAAATTGACTGACTGATATGTCAACATGCTTAAATCATTAGCCTCTGAGTGACTGATATGTCAACATGCTTAAAACTTGGCCTCTGAGTGACTAATATGTCAACATGCCCAGCCTCTGAGTGACATTGGAGTAAACATGCTTCTAATAAGTCTCTGAGTGATCCTTTGTGAAGTCCTAACTTTCATACGTACCAATTGTTGGACGAGAGGGTTCAATTATGTATATATGTGAAAGTTGGATAATGGAGGGATTAAAAGTGTCAACATGTTAATTTATACCTCTGAGTGACCTTTTAACGAACCGAGAGCTCGACAATGTCCGGACATAATCCCGGGTAGGCCAAGTATTGGCTATGGAGGGCTAGAAGTGCCAAAAAGGTGTTTAAAAAGGTTTTTAGAAGCTTTTTAAAGTTAAGGGGCTAAAGTGTCAAACTTTGAAAATGGCCAAGGGGCGGTCGCGGGGCGCGAGAGACCTGGCCTGGGTCTCTCGCGGGGCGCGAGAAGGCCTCTGCTGCAGAAAGTTTTGCTTGGCTCCCAAACAAAACTCCAAAACCATTAAATCGAAACCATGGCTTCCCAAACTGCTATTCCACGTCTTGGGACACTTGTAAGCTTCCTCTTACACCCCTAAATACCTGACTTCACCTCCTTTGAGTTCTCCAACTATAAATAGGTGATCAAGTTCACTATTCCAACTTGCACCTTCTCATTTATTCACTCTTCTCTCTCCTCTGGAAGTTCCTAGCTAAAAGGAGCATCCAACATAGTTTCTTTGCACCCTAGTAATCACTGGTAAGTGTTCCTTCCTTGTGCATTTTCGTTTATAGGCTTTTTTAGCCAAAAGTCAAGCGTTTTCGGAAAACGCTTGAACTTTCGGTTAAGACCATTATGGTCCAGCCATTGTTCGAAGTGAACATGGCTAAGTGATCGTAATAAGGTAGGTGTTAATCCTTATAAAGGGAACCTCCGGAAGATCACGTTTGCTAGACCAATTGACGGGTCAAAGTTATGATATTAAAAAGTCAAACAGGCTATTTTTTGGAAAAATCATAAATTGATCTTATATATGTTATGAAACCCGTTTTGACACTTAAACAAGTTGGTAATAATTATTAGAATATGTAAGAACATGTTCGGCTCGTCAATTTCAGTTCTAGGGTCGGTTCGTAACCGAAAGTCGCGAAGTTTGACTTCTCCTTTGACTTTCGATTCTGACCCGATTTAGAATAGTTACCTACTGATCTAAAGTTGCATTATGATCATAATATAATGTAGCATAACCCTCTGATGTTATATTACATGATCATAATCAGAATGCAAGTTTATGCGCAAATTCCACAATTATGCAATCTTTGAACAAAATGCCCTTTTTACATAAAACAAGGTTTTAAATAGTAATGAAATTGAAAATGAGTTTCCTACAGATTTAATATTATAAGTAGGATTATTGGGATGTTAAACCAAGTTATAAACTGAGTTTTCAAGCAAGTACTTAAACTATGTCAATAAATGACGATTTTAGCCCCTGTGGCTCATAAAGTGGTTTTAATCAAATCTTTTTAAGGTAAATCATTTACCTACTGATATGTTATATTAAATAACATATTTAAACATTTTAAACTGATCTTAACATCAGTTTTCACAAACATCGCATAAAGACGTCATGTTAAGACATAAACGTCGTTTCGACGCATAGTATGGTTTTAAACCATATTAATCGACCAAGACTTGTTACCTACTGATTTTAAAACTTAATTTTAAACATATTTACAGTAGGTACACATTATAAACTCAGAATCCCAATTAATTTATAAACTATGTGTAAAATGACCAAAATGCCCCTTCGGTGCATAGTTTGGTCATAAAAGATAAATTACACATATAACTGGTATCCTACTGATATCATATCATAAATAAATTATTTTTCCAGAATACTTATGATTATAAACTTTAATTATATTCAAGTTCCTTTCATGTGGTATGAAATTTCCAAAATGCCCTTATGAGGCATAGTTTCGTTTTAAAATCTTAACGGGCATATAAGTTAATATCCTACTGATATTTTAACTTATTTAAAGTATAATGGCATATAGTACTTATCCATGACTTATCCGGTTATCCGATATCGCTAAAATGCGCACGGTTTCGTATATATAACTATTTTACAGAAATTAACCAAAACGGGTTTAACTTTATCATTTTAATCTCAAAATCCAGAATGTTAATAGTTTACCCATATTATACAAGTCAAGGTACTTGTTGGGATTAAACTGCATTCTATCCAATCATCGTTTAATCTAACGTCATACGTTTTGATCAAGCACGCTAGTCGGTCTAAGTCTATGACTTAAATAAGACCGTTAGTATTTAATTGGTTAGTTTATGTCATAATCCAGACTAGAGACTTGCCGGTAATGCTATCTGCACGTTAGTACTTTTGTATACTGCTGAGTTATTGAATTTAAAAAGAAGAGTAGCTCAGGTAAGTACTCTCGACTTATTTCCCCTATACGGGCTTGGGTTACGGTAAATTATTACTGCTTGGTCGGAAATGGGATCAATCAAACGCCGGTTCGGGGATAGTTTTGTTTGATAACTTAAACATCGGGGGTTAACTACCATGTCCTGGATATCCTCGGCTCATTACAATAAAAATGGCCACGTCCTTAGCACGGGTGTATGCATACACACGATAGTCGCTCAATTATGCATTCTCACAAGGTTGGGAGGAATTGACTCCTTCGTTAGTCCAAAGTGGTGTGTACGTTAATTGTGTCTCGATCTCCGTACCGGGCCCCGTATGTATGAACAAACATGTAAATCTGTTAACAAGGTTGGACGGTCAATTAACCCAAGTTATAAAAGATTTTGTGCTGATACGCACTTCAAACATTTTTGAAATGTTTTCAAAATGAGTCAGTTGGGTGTATTTACCAGCGAAAGCTGACGTATTTTCAAAAGACTAAACTGCAGGTACAATACGAAAATAGGCCGGAGGTGCTCGGTGGTGATAGAGGATCTTGCAAATCCTAAGTCTGCCCAAAGTCTGTTTTATATTCTTTCCATGTATAATTTATGATCCGCCTGTGGATCTTCTATTACGAGCCTGTATATTATTTTGTATTTTTGAACATTCGGTTTGTAACAGTAATTTTACTCCAAGACTTCTGTTGTGCCGTGTTTAATTGACTATGATGATTATCAACTGACGTCACGATACTCCCCACCCAGGCCCACCGGTGTATGGATTTGGGTTGGAAATCCGGGGTGTGACAGGTTGGTATCAGAGCCAAAGTTTGAGAGAATTAAATACTAGCCTTTTTGTGTTTGATCTCAAACTTACACGAGCACATTCCTTAGATTTCCGAGTCTAGGCATTAACCTAGGATTACTCATTTCATTATTAAGTTATTAGTATTGTTTTTGAATTTATTTTTAACAGGAAAATGCCGCCACGTGTACGAGGACAAAGTGGAAGAGGAAAAGATCCAATGAGGGGAGGACCATCGTGGCGCATTCCCCTCAACCTCACAACTCAGATGCCTACCAAGAATCAGGAGATTCATCTCCTTGGCAACCAGCGAGACGTTCTGTCTCTAATAGACACTCGCCCTGACATTCCCAAAATTCTTACCACTCTCACCACTCCTATCATTCACACCATACTCACCATTCTCACCATTCCATTCACACTCTTACCATGAAGAATTTAACCCTAACCATTACTTTAACACACCTCCAGCCGATCAAAATCAGTTGGACCAGCCACACCCTATGGACGAGGACTCCGACCCGGAGATGCCGCTGTCGGGATCAAATACGCATCCCATTGAAATTTCAAGCGATTCAAATTCCTACGTTGGATCGCCCTACCAAGTTCCTAACGAGTGGGACCAATATTGGAATCAATTCACTTTCACCCACACTCCTTCTCACTACTCTCAACCACCTCCTGTTCAAGAAGATGTCCACATGGAACCGGTGGACCAACCTAAACCACCACCTGAACCACCAAGAAAGAAGCGTGGAGCACGTATGTCGGTACGTGCCGGACAAAGGTCGGGATCCCTGTCACCTTTGCCCAACTCCTACCCCACAATTCAAGAGGACCCACAAATGGGTGGACCCTCTAATGTTTCACCTATAGTGGAACCAACACCAACACCTGTTGTTCAACCACCACCATCGGGCTATACTAACCCAATCCCCACATATCCAGACACGTCTGGATATGATCTTTTTAACCCGTCTACACCGGTAGACGATCAAGCGTGGTCGCAAGACCCCTAGATGCAGGCGGTTATGCACAACGCACTTTACCCGTCTCCTGTCCCACCTACTTATCCACCGACTGGATATCCAACTTATGGGTACCAGTATCCGGTTATGCCATAACCACAACCTCCACCACCACTCGAGGCCATTAATGAGGCCTTAGAAAGAATGAAAGAAATGCAGTAGCAAGCGGTGAAAACGGAGAAGAAAACGAACAAGTTCTTCAAGAAACTCTCCAAATTGGTCAAGGGAAAGAAGGACGAGTGAAGTCTCTTCTAATTATATGTAGTCCCTGCGAGGACATTGTTGTTTCTTTAGTCCTTGCATGGACATTTTTATTTCTTTAAAGTCCTTGCATGGACAGTTTATTTCATTTTCTAGTATTGTAATTTCTAATTTAGAATTTAATGAAGTACTTTTGGAATTATATATATATGTGTATTCATCCCCTTGAAAGCGAGCGTATCGATTTTACTCGAAATTTATGTTCTGCTATATAATTCCAAAAGATCTTAATGGATTGATTATGCCAAGTGGCGTAGACCACGTATTGGCCAAGAAATGATAGTTAAGTACGAAGGGGTCTTTTATCAGGATAGTTAAGGAAAGATATCCTTCTATCCAGAGGTAAGGGACTAGGTCCAAACCTCCAAGGTCGTTAAGGTCGAAGGTGACCGGGACCATTAATCAATCATTAAGGTACTCTTATGTTAATATTAAGAAATGTTCATACTCTTGGTAGTGTGGCTTGAGGAACCACACTAACCGTCCAATGGGACAAGCTGATATGCCATATACATCTGATATGATGTAGGCCAATGTGCCTAATTTATGTCCAATGGGACAGGCTGATATTCCATATACATCTGATATGATGTAGGCCAATGTGCCTAATTTATGTCCAATGGGACAGGCTGATATGCCATCAGCCATATACATCTGATATGATGTAGGCTAATGTGCCCAATTATGTCCAACGGGACAGGCTGATATGCCATATACATCTGATATGATGTATCCAATGTGCCCAATTTATGTCCAATGGGACAGGCTGATATGCTAAATACATCTGATATGTAGGCCAATATGCCCAATTATTATGTCCATTAGGGACAAGCCTATGAGCTATATAATGTCAATGATGACAATGACAGTTGTGACATTGCGATCCACTGTCCAATAATATATGGACTACGTCCAAATTGTAATTTGCCTATGATGGTCCTATTAAGACCTAGGCCAAATATAGATATGTTAAACCTAAGAGTTGTGATGCCATCACACTAGTATAGGCAATGGATTGTTATATCCAATATTGAAAGCCGATATGGTTGATACACCATGGCTAAATGAAGTTTTATTAGTATATAGAAACCAAGACTTAAAGATGGCTAACTCAAATGAAGCACAAAGTAGCCACAGGAGTGTTGAATCTAACAAAGCTGAAAACAAAAATATAGATGATGATAATTTTCAAGATCGCGTTGATGCGGCTGTCGAAAAGGCCATGGGAAAGGCCATAGAAAAGCTAAGAGAGTCGAGTGCCACTCGCTCTAGACCCTTATCTATTCCACCATCTTCAGCTCATAGGGAGAGCTCCGTTCGCTCTTCAAATGCGAAGAGTGAACCAAAGAAAATAGATTTTACTAAAAGGTCTCGTTCTGCTAAAGACGGATGTACCTATAAGTATTCCGTATCATGTAAGCCTCAAGACTTTAACGGGGAGAAAGGAGCAGTAGAAGCCCTAAAGTGGCTAGATGAGATGGAAACAATTGTAGATATCAGCAACTGTGCTGATAAGGATGTGGTCAAGTACGTATCACAATCCTTCAAGGGCGATGCCCTAATATGGTGGAAAGCCATGATTCAATTTACAGGTAATGTGGACCTTGTTAAGGAAACTTATCGCCCACCCCATGAGGTGGACAAATTAGAGACAGGCTTTTTGTCTTTTTCGATGAAAAACCTAGATTGTCGGAAATACGTCTCCGATTTCAATTCCCTATCTAGGTTAGTTTCCTATCTACTCATTCCTGAACCCAAACGCATTGTGCATTTTATAAACGGGTTAGCGCCCGAGATAAAGGGCATGGTAAAGGCTGCTCAGCCTAGTACCTATAGGTCCGCTGTAGACCTATATCTTTCCCTCACCCTTGATTTGGTAAGACAAATGTCAGTTAGGATTGAAATTGGCGGAAAGAGGAAACGGGAGGATAATAACACCCAAAGATTTAAAAAGAAAGGAAATCTCAGTTTCAAGAAGAACCAGCATGCGTCTAATGACAAACCTCTGTGCAAGAATTGTAAATATAGGCATTGGGGACAGTGTAGTATAAATCCACAAACCAAACCCTGTGGTATCTACAAAAGAAGAGGCCATAAGACCTTAGATTGCAAGGATCTTAAAGATGTAGTTTGCTATAACTACAACGAAAAAGGGCATATAACGTACAATTGCCCCAAGAAACCCAAAAGTAATGATGCAAAGCATGGAGAGGCCAAGAAGGGGAATGTCCGTGCCTTTCAAATGAATGCCAGGGAGGCCGTTAATGACAACAACGTCATAACAGGTACATTCCTCATTAACAATATTTACACTAGAGTTCTTTTCGATTCAGGTGCGGATAAATCATTTGTTGACCATAAGTTTAGTAAACTAATAAACTTGCCCATAAGAACTCTAGACAAAATTTATGAGATAGAATTTGCTGATGGAACGATAGAAACAACATCTTCCATTCTAGATGGATGCTCTATATCTATTAAGAATCATTCCATCCCTATCTTTCTTATGCCAATGAAATTGGCGGGGTTCGATGTTGTCTTAGGTAGGGGTGAGCAAAAGGGTCGGACCCACCAGAACCATGTCGGACCCGACCCGACCCGACCCGTGAACCGTTTAGAGCATATCTTAAGAACCGGAACCGACCCCTTTTAGTACAGGGTCGGTTCGCTTCCAAAAGGTTCCGAAAGGGTCGGTACTGAGATAAGACCCACATAATCGTTTTTGTAACTTTTTTTTTATAAATTGATTCATACATGCATAAATACACTAAAAAACTAAAGCAAATTAAATAAGATAATAAATAGTAATGTATATAAAGTATGAGTTTCCAAAAACAAAAACTATTCGATACGAAAAAAACGTATGTAAACAGTGGGATTATCAAACCAAAAAAATCCATATTTGACTAAAAAAAACCATTCCATATGCCAGGTATAAAAACCAAAATAATCCCATAATTCAGAAACATCTTCATTCAATCGCCATCGACCTGCCGAACATCCATAAATCTTCATTCAATTTTCATCTTTTCGATCTTCTCAAAACAATCTAAATCAAACTAATGGTTAGAAAAATAGAATAAAAGCAAACGAATTTGATTAACAAAATAATAATGCTTACCTTTTGCGAACTCATCGAATTTCTCATATTCTTCCTCTTCGTTTATATCTTTTCTCCCATGTCGAATCCAGTCCTGTGTGCAAATTAACGCTGTAAAGAACTTCTATAGGACTCTACTACTCATCCGCCTGTGCTGAAAGCAGACTCGGAAGCTACGGTTGAAACCGGAATTGCCAACATATCTAAAAAACAAAAAGAATTAGGTGAATTTAAATTTACAATTTACATTTACAAAGTATGTTTAATAAAATAATAGTTATTAGTTATTACCTTTTGCCATCCTTGCAAGGGTAGGATATCTTGTTGAATTTATCTTCCACCAAAGCAAGATATCGAACTCGTCGTTCATTAATTCAAGATCTTCTAGGATATATCTATCAAATTCCGTCCTATTACTAGACGACTGCCCAACACCACCTCGAAATTGTTCAAGTTTACCCATCCATGATCTTTTACCTCGACCTTGTTTAGCTCTATTCCCTTGACTATTTGAAATGCTTGAACTAGTTGATTCCAAATTCTCATATTCTCGTAGAAGTTTTTGAATCTCTTTTTTCACCCCATCAACCTTTTTCTTAACTTTTTCTTCAAAATTTTCATTCGCCTTCAACAAACCCGAGTTCTTCATCAACTCACAAGTTTTTGAACAACTATACTGTATCATTGTAAGTTTTTACCCGCGGATCCAAGACAGTCACAAACTCAAACAACTTATTACTTTTATCACCATCATCCTCATATAATTTTTCAAACTTGTGTTTCATCTTTGATATCATCTGTAAAAATTCAAAATGTTGGTCCTTTTCACCAAACATCTGAGTAAGGTTATCACCTATACCTAAAACCTCTGCATAAACCTCATGTGTTATCACATAATTTGAGCAAGACAAATCAACTGTTTTCCGTTTAAACAATTCTAGTATTTTCGTCATTTTTTTTTTGCAAAATCCCATTGACTACGACTTGGAACATCATTACGAAAACTACTTTCCTTACGACCGTACAAATCAATAGCCTTTTCTAGTTGAATAGCCCTCTCTAACATATCATAGGTGCTATTCCATCTAGTGCTAACATCTAAAGACAACAAACCTTTCGTCTCTACTTTTGAAGCAGCAACACATGTTTTAAACGTGTCAATCCTAGATGGTGATCCTCTTATATGTTTAACAGCGTTACGTATACACTCAATGGTGCTACTTTCTACTTTTAAGCCATCCTGAACTATCAGATTAATGATATGGGCCACACATCTAACGTGCAAATACTCACCTTTATTGATCAAATTTGATAGCTTAGATTTTAATATTGCAACTGCAGCATCGTTTGATGATGCATTATCCATGGTAATGGTCATAACCCGTTGTATCCCCCATTCCTCAAAACACTCTTGAAGGGCCCCGCAATATCATCACCCTTATGACTATATATTGGCTTAAAGTTTATAATTCTTTAATGATATTGCCAATTTCATCAATGAAGTGTGCAGTCAAACACATATAATTAATACGTTGGACTGATGTCCATGTATCCGTTTAAAAGATACCCTGTGCTTATTTTTAACAAAAAAATTTCTTAGTTTCTTTTTCTCATCTAGGTATAAGTCAAGAATGTCATGGGCTACCGTGAAACGTGAGGGGACGTTGAAACTAGGGCACAATGCTTCCATAAACTCCCTAAACCCTTCTCGTTCAACAAAACAAAAAGGAAGCTCGTCGACAATAATCATTTTAATCAGTAACTTTCTAACCTTAATAGGATCGAACTTCCACGTTTTTAACGTACCTTGTGCGTCTTCATTTTTATTAATCACTAACTTTTGCTGATCTTTTGCCTGATTTTCCGGATTTTCTTTACAGTTTCTAACATGCTTATTTAAGGACGAGGTTCCGTTCGGTCCGGAATCCGCACACAACTCCGCAGAACAGTAGTTGCACCTACCTTTTCTTCTACCATCCTCGTCAAAGAATTCCGTCATATGGCTCCAACAAAACCCTGTAAGCCTCCTTTTTCTTGTACTCGCTTTTTGTTTCCCGGTTTTTGCTCTTTTAGCGTTTTCTTCATTCTCGTCATTCGAAACATTATGCGGTCCATCCTGTTTGAAACATATACGGATCCATCAGGTTATTCAAACATGAAGAAGATGATAAACTAGGGGCAGTATATATGTCGAAGATGAACATAGACAAATATCTCAGTTTTTACGTAAATTAACAGACATATACATAATAAGATTTGCATCACATATGTGCCTATAATATAACCCCTGAAGAAAACTTGGACGAAGATGAGAAGTCGTCTTTGATTCTTGATCACCTTGACCAAAATCGAACACGTACATATATTTGTATGAATAAGAGCTGATTTGTAGCATAATAATTTGATAAGGATTGGATTTCCTTTGTCGACATCTCTTTCCTTTCAATAAGGGATCCTTATCAGTTTTTTTTAATTAATGATCCTTATCAAGTTAAAAAACTTCTTTTGATCGGGTTAATTTAAAGCGGTTCCAAGGGTTCTGGGTCGGGTCTTTGACGGGTTTACCCGAACCGACCCGGAACCGTGAAAAAGGCAAATCCAAGAACCGGGACCCGAACCTTAATATACATATACGGGTAATACAGGTCGGTTCTAAATGGGTATCATGAGTTTCGCGGTTCCGACCCGTTTAATGCTCACCCCTAGTCTTAGGCATGGATTGGTTATCTCATAACCAAGCCCGCATTGCATACGATAAAAAGCTTATCGAGATTAAGACCCCATCTTGTGAAATGATCACCATCCCCGGAGACTCACACTATGGGTTGCCGGACAAGGTGTCGTTATTTAAGGCATCCAAGTGTTTGATAAGAGGATGTGTCATTTACATGGCACAAGTTACCATAAATGAGCCTAAGCCAAACATGGAGGACCTAACAGTCATTTCGGAATATTCAGATGTCTTTCCAGAAGAATTACCAGGTCTACCTCCAGACAGACAAGTGGAGTTCAAGATTGATATCCTCCAGGATCAGCAACCGTAGCTAGAGCTCCATATAGGCTAGCACCAACGGAGATGAAGGAATTGAGGACGCAACTAGACGAACTCTTGGAGAAAGGCTTTATACAGCCTAGTTCCTCACCTTGGGGAGTTCCTATCCTTTTCATTAAAAAGAAAGGCGGTTCAATGCGAATGTGCATCGACTACCGAGAGCTAAACAAGTTAACAATCAAGAATAGATATCCTCTACCCAGGATCGACGATTTCTTCGAACAACTTCAAGGGGCTAGTTACTTCCCAAAATCGATTTGAGAACATGATATCATCAACTGAAGGTTAGGAGTGAAGATGTTCCTAAGACAGCCTTCAGGATTCGATACGGTCACTTTGAATTCCTAGTAATGCCTTTTGGGCTCACAAATGCACTGCAGCATTCATGGACCTCATGAATAGAGTATGCAAGCCATATTTGGATAAGTTTGTCATTGTCATCATAGACGACATACTTATTTATTCTCGTAATCAAGCTGATCACGAGAAACATCTTCGGTGCATCTTAAAACTCCTAAGG
The DNA here is from genome assembly GCA_947069175.1 of Scalesia atractyloides. Lineage (NCBI taxonomy): Eukaryota > Viridiplantae > Streptophyta > Magnoliopsida > Asterales > Asteraceae > Scalesia > Scalesia atractyloides. Next base: position 14,094,254 of record CAMTDV010000002.1, read on the forward strand.
CAAGAGAAGCTTTATGCCAAATTCTCTAAGTGCGAGTTTTGGCTTAGAGAGGTCCAATTTCTTGGACATACGGTAAGTGAGCGTGGTATCCAAGTGGACCCCGCCAAAATTGAGGCCATAATGAATTGGGAAGTGCCCAAGACCCCATCGGAGATTCGTAGCTTCCTAGGATTGGCTGGGTACTATAGGAGGTTCATTGAGAACTTTTCAAGAATAGCCACTCCTTTAACTACCTTAACCCAAAAGAATGTTAAGTATAATTGGGGTCCAAAACAACAAGAATCTTTTGAAGTTCTTAAAGACAAGTTGAGCAATGCTCCTGTGTTATCCCTACCAGAGGTGTTGAAGATTTTGTAGTCTACTGTGATGCATCGCACAACGGCATGGGCTGTGTGCTAATGCAAAAAGGCAAAGTGATTGCCTATGCATCACGACAGTTAAAGGTGCACGAAAGAAATTACACCACCCACGATTTGGAATTGGGTGTCGTTGTATTTGCACTAAAACTGTGGAGACATTACTTGTATGGCACAAAGTGTATATATACACTGACCATAAAAGTCTCCAGTATCTGTTCAATCAGAAGGAATTGAACATGCGACAACGCCGATGGATGGAAACGCTTAATGACTATGATTGCGATATTCGCTACCATCCGGCAAGGCAAATGTAGTTGCTGATGCCTTAAGTTGCAAGGAGCGGGTTAAACCTATAAGGATTAACGCCAAGAGCATTGAGCTCATAATAGCTTAAATGAGAAGCTATTAGATGCACAAAAGCAAGCCCTATTAGAGGCTAATATCCCTAATGAGTGATTAGGCGAAACTGTTGATCAATTAGTACCTGGAAAGGATGGAATCCTTAGATTCAATGAAAGAATCTGGGTTCCAATCTTTGGAGGACTTAGAGATCTAATCCTCCAAGAAGCGCACAATTCAAAATACTCAGTTCACCCAGGAGGTGACAAGATGTATCAAGATCTAAAGAAGAATTATTTGTGGATGGGTTTGAAGAAATCCATAGCCACTTATGTAGCTAAGTGTCTGACATGTTCGCAAGTTAAAGCCGAACACCAAAAGTCATCAGGACTTCTACAACAACTTGAAATTCAACGTGGAAATGGGAAATGGTACCTATGGACATGATTACCAAGTTACCCAAAAACAAAAGTGGAAATGACATTATATGGGTCATAGTGGATAGGCTGACTAAGTCAGCACATTTCTTGCCAATTAAAGAAACGTACAATTCAGATAAATTGGCTAAGTTGTATGAGGACAAGATTGTGTCCCTACACGGTGTGCCAGTATCTATTGTATCTGACAAAGATACTAGATACACATCTCACTTATGGAAAAGTTTCCAACAATCTTTAGGCACACGATTGAACTTTAGTATGGCTTACCATCCGCAGACTGATGGTCAAAGTGAGCATACTATCCAGACCCTGGAAGACATGCTTAGGGCATGTGTGATTGATTTAGGTGGAAGTTGGGACGACCACTTACCCCTAATAGAATTCTCCTACAATAACAGTTATCATACTAGCATCAAGGCTGCTCCTTTTGAGGCCTTATATGGGAGAAAATGTAGAACGCCCGTGTGATGGGCAGAAGTTGGGGAGGCCCAACTATCAGGACCAGATATTGTCCTGGAGACCACGGAAAAGATTGTGCAAATCCGTGCTCATCTCAAAGCTGCCAGGGACAGGCAGAAGAGCTATGCTGACGAGAGGCGTAAACCTCTTAAGTTCCAAGTAGGGGACAAGGTCATGTTGAAAGTATCACCCTGGAAAGGTGTGATGCGTTTTGGAAAGAATGGCAAGTTGAGCCCAAAATATATTGGACCATTCGAGATAGTCGAATGTGTCGGCACTGTAGCTTATAAGCTCAGGTTGCCAGAGGAGCTTAGTGGAATCCATGATGTGTTCCACATCAGTAACCTTAAGAAATGTCTAGCCAATGAGTCGCTAGCAATGTCACATAAAGATGTGCAAATAGATGAAAACCTGAGGTTTGTTGAGAAACCAATTTCGATGAGGATCAACGGTTAAGAAGCTCCGAAGGAAAATGATACCTACAATAAAAGTTAAGTGGGACGCTTTTAGAGGTCACAAGTATACATGGGAGGTTAAGTCCACTATGCGACAAAAGTACCCCCATCTTTTCAAATAAAATCTCGAGGTCGAGATTTATTTTAAGGGGGTGAGGATGTAACACCCTGTAAAATCGTGTCCAATAGTATAGTGACACGTATTGTATTTTAAATATAGTCTGTTAAAGACCAATAAGGACTAAAGGCGTCAACATGCTCAAACTGAGCCTCTGAGTGACGGTCCTATGTCAATATGCATAAATAACAAGCCTCTGAGTGACTGATATGTCGACATGCTTAAATCATTAGCCTCTGAGTGACTGATATGTCAACATGCCCAGCCTCTGAGTGACATCGGAGTCAACATGCTTCTAATAAGCCTCTAAGTGATCCTTTGTGAAGTCCTAACTTTCATACGTACCAATTGTTTAACGAGAGGGTTCAATTATGTATATATGTGAAAGTTGGATAATGGAGGGACTAAAAGTGTCAACATGTTAATTTATACCTCTGAGTGACCTTTTAACGTACCGAGAGCTCGACAATGTCCGGACATAATCTTGGGTATGCCAAGTATTGGCTACGGAGGGTTAAAAGTGCTAAAAAGGTGTTTAAAAGGGTTTTTAGAAGCTTTTTAAAGTTAAGGGGCTAAAGTGTCAAACTTTGAAACTGGCCAAGGGGCGGTCGCGGGGCGCGAGAGACCTGGGCTGGGTCTCTCGCGGGGCGCGAGAAGGCCTCTACTGCAGAAAGTTTTGCTTGGCTCCCAAACAAAACTCCAAAACCATTAAATCGAAACCATGGCTTCCCAAACTGCTATTCCACGTCTTGGGACACTTGTAAGCTTCCTCTTACACCCCTAAACACCTGGCTTCACCTCCTTTGAGTTCTCAAACTATAAATAGGTGATCAAGTTCACCATTCCAACTTGCACCTTCTCATTTATTCACTCTTCTCCCTCTTCTGGAAGTTCCTAGCTAAAAGGAGCATCCAACATAGTTCTTTTGCACCCTAGGAATCACTGGTAAGTGTTCCTTCCTTGTGCATTTTCGTTTATAGGCTTTTTTTAGCCAAAAGTCAAGCATTTTCGGAAAACGCTTTGACTTTCGGTTAAGACCATTATGGTCCAGCCATTGTTCGAAGTGAACATGGCTAAGTGATCATAATAAGGTAGGTGTTAATCCTTATAAAGGGAACCTCCGGAAGATCAGGTTTGCTAGACCAATTGACTGGTAAAAGTTATGATATTAAAAAGTCAAACAGGCCATTTTTTGGAAAAATCATAAATTGATCTTATATATGTTATGAAACCCATTTTGACACTTAAACAAGTTGGTAATAATTATTAGAATATGTAAGAACATGTTCGGCTCGTCAATTTCAGTTCTAGGGTCGGTTCGCAACCGAAAGTCGCGAAGTTTGACTTCTCCTTTGACTTTCGATTCTGACCCGATTTAGATTAGTTACCTACTGATCTAAAGTTGCATTATGATCATAATATAATGTAGCATAACCCTCTGAGGTTATATTACATGATCATAATCAGAATCCAAGTTTATGCGCAAGTTCCATAATTATGCCATCTTTGAACAAAATGCCCTTTTTACATAAAACAAGGTTTTAAATAGTAATGAACTTGAAAATGAGTTTCCTACAGATTTAATATTATGAGTAGGATTATTGGGATGTTAAACCAAGTTATAAACTGAGTTTTCAAGCAAGTCCTTAAACTATGTCGATAAAGATTTTAGCCCCTGTGACTCATAAAGTGGTTTTAATCAAATCTTTTTAAGGTAAATTATTTACCTACTGATATGTTATACTAAATAACATATTTAAAACATTTTAAACTGATCTTAACATCAGTTTTCATAAACATCGCATAAAGACGTCATGTTACGACATAAGCGACGTTTCGGCGCATAGTATGGTTTTAAACCATATTAATCGACCAAGACTTGTTACCTACTAATTTTAAAACTTATTTTAAATATATTTACAGTAGGTACACATTATAAACTCAGAATCCCAAATAATTTATAAACTATGTGTAAAATGACCAAAATGCCCCTTCGGTGCATAGTTTGGTCATAAAAGATAAATTACACATATAAAGGGTATCCTACTGATATTATATCATAAATTATTTTTCCAGAATACTTATGATTATAAACTTTAATTATATTCAAGTTCCTTTCAGATGGTATGAAATTTCCAAAATGCCCTAATGAGGCATAGTTTCGTTTTAAAACCTTAACGGACATATAAGTTAATATTGTCACACCCTGACCCGTAGCGGAAATGGTAGTCGGGGCATGATTGGGTTTTCATCAAAGCTCATGACATTTACTATAAAGTTTCATATTTATTATTTCTCTTTAAAGAAGAAGTTATAATAAACATACAAACACAACATGTTCAAATACATTTTCATTCAAATTACAAACTAAAGTACAATTACAAAGGAAAACAAAACTAAACGTTCATTCCAAGGCATTAACTTGTTTATTCTTCTAGGCCATCCTATGTGTTTCTTTTCTCAACCGGATCACCTGTATCATGTGTAAAATAGGGTTTTGGGTCAACAAAAGTTGGCGAGTGAATCTTATTTAAATATTTGAAGGATTAGTTATGTTGGTTATTTGAATAAAATTGTGCATAACCAAATATGAATAAACGTAAATGTAAATTTAATCACAAAACACATAATATCAATTAATGCACAAGCACACACACCAAATGATGAACAATGAGATCAAGGCTCAATCAAACGGAGCCGATCAAATGAGGCACCTGATGCTCAACTCGTCTCCCACGAGGAACTGATGGGCCTAATGAATGATTTGCACACAACTTGACAAGAATGTAAACACGTATCACAACAAACAATATTTACATTATAAGTTTAGGTCATATAATGGTAATAGCACAAGTTTGAATAAACGGAATAATTAAAGCGACACATGATACACCCCAAAACATGAATAAAAAGGGGAATTTGTAAGGATTCACTTACCGTGGGTGCGTTTCTTGGATTGATGATGAATGCGCACGAATTTGGATTTAACCACGAGAGAAACTAACCTAAATAATAACATAATAATTCGATAAATAAATAAACTTTATTTGTGATTAACATTTTTGTGCTCTTAATGAGATTGTTAGATTTATTTTTGTGAGTTTAAGGAAATTTTCTAACTTTAAAAATCTTATTTTTTTTAAATAATTTTCCAATTAAATAAATAAATAAAAAGAAATAAAAAAATTGACTTTTTGACCGTTGACCGGTCAGACTGTGTTTATTCTATGCGCTGAGTGAGGTTCGAACTCGGGACCTCTCGTATACGTGCACGCAGCTCTACCAACTGAGCTACGTGTCTAACCCGAAATATTTCTGATTTTAATTATATTTATATACTATTTAGATTATTCAGAAATTATTCAATTTTTAAAAAGAATTTAAACTGTCGAACCGGTGTGAGAGTCTGGAATCGAACCCGTGACGTGCTTAATGTTTTTGCACACAGTCCACCACTGGACTGTGTGTCTAACATGGTTATTATTCCGGTTTTTATTATATTTATACACTTATCACATGCTTCAGGATTTGGCTTTTATAAAAAGGGTATGTTATTTCAGTGGATCGGAACACAAACAGAACTCGAACCCGGGATGTATGCTTTATAATTGCACGCAGTCCACCGCTGGACTATGTGTCTAACTTGGTTAAAACATCATGATTAAATATACTTATTTTCTAGGCAAAACTTCATCCTCTTCCTAAAAATTACCCAGAAACAAAAATCCGACTGTTACCTATATCTAATCAATTCTGGTTACTGGTTTACGAACTAACGGATTTAAATATGAACATAAAAAGGTTTTAAAGGTTCATACCCATTGGAGAACAGAACTTTGATGATCCCGGTGACCAACTCCGGCGAGTTCCAATTTTTCCGGCGAAGCTTGACTTGCGACAGATGCTCTACAGGGAGTTTGAGGTCAGTGTGGGTGACTTCTGTCTGAGCTCTAGAAGTCCTATTTTTAGAGTAAGGCAAAAATGGAATGGGTTCGGTTTTCCGGGGAGTGGATTTTGGCGATTCCGGTGGTTCTCTGGTGAGGCAGAGCTCCTTTCAGGCGATCGAGTTTTTGAGAGTACGCTAGAGAGTATGAACGAATTCTGAAGGGAATTCTTCTGGTATTTATATAAAAAAACAGGGGATGTTGAATTTCGGTTTTTGGAACTTGTTCGCGTGATTTATTCCCGGTTAAATGTAAATGGGTTCGAATTAGGAAAGAGTTGACGCGGTTACCATCAGTTATATCCGTTTGACAACAAACAGAAACCGCTACTCCATTAATTTCGTGAATTGATCTTGACGATTGGTTCGGAGTTTGAAAATGGATTGCAGGTTTCTTTATAAGTTATCTGTTTTCTAAATTAATCACCAAAGTGTGTGTAGTGTAGTGGTATGTTTTGTGTGTGTACAAGCGGGAGACCCCGGTTCGAGACCCGGCTTCCCCATCCTTTTTAATTTTTGTTAATTTTTATTATTATAGTTTATAAATTGTGGTTTTTAATCTCCAAAATATTTATTTATGTATTATTTTAAATAACTGACACGATAAATACGCAACAAACTTTTAACCGAATATTTGATTGATAAACGGTGCGGGTTTTTGAAACCCGATTTTTCTCGAATGTTACAGTATCCCCTACTTTTAGAAATTTCGTCCCGAAATTTAAGTAGTAGTGGTATATTTGACTTGAAGGAAGGGTGTTTTAATTTGACAATTACATAATTAGAAGAGGGTGAGAGTTTAAATCTTATTTGAGGCGGTAACGTTCCTAGTAAGGGTTGAATACCCTGCTACAGGAATCGCTTTTTGATGCCTAAGGTATAAGAATGCGAAACATGGATAAACAGAGTTGATTGACTAAGCACGATTTTATGCATAAGAGTTTTGAGAGAATTGATACGTTTGGAAAGATAAGGTTATATCATAAACAAAACTTCAACCATGACGATATTTAAACCTACACGGAACTTCTCATAACCGCCTGTCAACGCTTTTGATCCTTTGACAAGAATACTTATATAGGAAGTACCAGCGGCGTATCCACTATATTCTTGTCAAATTTTCATTGGCTTTGTCAGTAAGTTATAATTAGTTCTATGTGACTCTAAAATTTACAAAACAAACACAACAGCCAAAGCTTGAGTCTCAAATCTGAAAGGATACGTGATCGAATGATGACAGTACCTCTCTCGTTTGTTATGATGAAGGGGTTAGTATATGTAAAAGTGAGACAAAACCCAACTTCTTTAAATGATGAGAACGAGGTACGTCGAGATGTATGAATGTTAAATCAATGGGTATAAATCAAAACTGAAAAATCAATTTGCATTAAAATCCTTGGATACATAACTTCTCAATTTATAACTGGGATACGGAAAGATTGAGATAACATAAAGAAAACATTAAAACTAGACGATTGGAGTTGAGTCTTGATTCTTGGTGAGGGAAAACTAGTTGGGTGATTCGTTTGGGTCGTTATTATCTTCAACAGGATTGGCGTTGATGTTGTAAGCTCTTCCTCTTGCTGGTGGTGGGGTTGGATTTGCTTGATTTGCTTGGTTAACTGGGTTTGCTTGAGCTTGGGCGTTTATGATGTTAACCAATCGAGGGCACGCGTTTCTAAAGTGGGTAGGGTCGCCACAATTAAAGCAAGCTCGAACATATGGGAACATGGGGTATTGGGGTTGTTGATATGTTTGGATCATGTTTTGAGTAGGGGGTGAGGCTTGGTTTTGAGGGGCACGACAAGTTTTGCTCCAATGACCATAACGCCCACAATTTACACACAGTCGACAAGGTACGGTAGATGGATGGTGATAAAAACAGGTGTTGCATTGAGGGTGAGGTCCAATGTAAGGTTTCTTATTTGGGTAAGTAGAGTTAGGTGCTACTTGAGTGATTGGGATAGCTTGGAGGGGTATGGCTTGTGAAGCTGGTTGATTGCCTTGGGTGATAGCGAAATTTTGCCCATCTCGTTTTCTCTTAGGAGTGGTTTGAGGAGAGGATTCGGTTTGAGTGGAGTTTGAGGTTTCGGTTGATGCTTTATCCTTCTTCTTCTCCTCCTTGAAATCTTTATTCCGTATGTGGTTTTCGGTGAGCTCTGTAGCTAACTCCATTGCTACTTCCAAAGTTGCAGGTGTGGTACTTATTACAGGGTCTTGAATTTTTGAAGGAAGACCTCGAATGTAGTGCTCGATTAAATGGTAAAGGGGAGTGAACAAGTTGGGGACCATCTGATTCAACTCAAGGAATCTCTTGTTGTATGTGGTGTGGTCGCCCTCCTTTTGTTTCAAAGAATAGAACTCATCTTCCAATTTCTTGATTTCACTTCTTGGACAGAACCGTCTTGTCATGATTTCCTTCAACTCTTCCCAAGTCAAAGTCATAGCATCTTCAGCACCTCGCTTGGCCTTCTCTGTATTCCACCATGTAAGTGCTACTCCGAACAAACGACCGGTAGCATATCGCACCTTGCGATCCTCGGGGCAGTCGCAATTGAGAAAAGTGTTTTCCATTTCCTCAAACCAATGGAGGAGAGCATTGACACCTTCAGTCCCTTCGTATTTCGGAGGATCGCAGGATTTGAAATGCTTGAAGGTGCATTTAGTGGCTTTTGGGGGAGGATTGACAATGTTTTGATCTTCTTGATCGATTGGGTTGATGGGATTAGCGGTGAGGGCCTGTTGTACTTGAATTACGATGTTGGGTATTACGGCAGCCATTTGTTGAGCGATTTGGGCAGTCATGCGTTCGCGGGATTTTCCTGATCTCATACTTCTACGATAGAGACTAGAAGACATCTACAAGGAATACGTATCGAGAGTATGAGTTTGACGTTTTAGGTGTCATGTGTCGTATTTAGAAATGAACATTCACAAAAAAAAATAAATGAATAAAATAAACCTACTACATCCATAGGATGTCTTGGGCTTTGCTCATGTTTGGGCTCCCATATGTCCCCTTACTTGTCCTTGGTAGTCATGTGGGCCCCCATGACTACTAGGCTTTGGTAGGATTCATATTGGTGTTGGCCTGTTAACACTTGCTCCACCCGAATGAAAATCGTAAAACATGACAGTAAAGTATAAGGTCGGAGGGTGTCCTGGTATGGACACAATGACAACTCAAAGTAGGGTTAGTTCGAATGACGTTTGGGGTGGCATGCTTTGGCCTAATAGGTCCTTCGTACTCTCATCGTTAGTCCCCAGGTAGGCAAACTGGTCCGTTTATTGGATTTATACGAATGCCAACCTAGACAGGACGTTCCGACTACCGGTACTTGTACCCTTACAGTTACTACATGCCCGTCGTAGAACTCACTTTGATGAGATTGAAAAACGAAAATTGCGACAAAATCTTGAATAAAGGAAATATGAGGATGATTTGAATATGTGAACATTGAAATATGCATGATGAATGTATGTGTAAGCATGTTATGTATGACAATAAGTACAACTCATTAAATATCACACAATATGATAGTGGAAGTGTTTGCATGCATTTGTGTATGTAATAAATACGAAACAAATAAACATCATGAGTTTGCATGTAACCACATAAACAATTAAAATCTAATCAACTATAATATAGGCTCAAAGGGTCTAATAACCTATCCTGTATCCCTATAGTCAAAAGCTCTGATACCAATCTGTCACACCCTGACCCGCAACGGAAATGGTAGTCGGGGCATGATTGGGTTTTCATCAAAGCTCATGACATTTACTATAAAGTTTCATATTTATTATTTCTCTTTAAAGAAGAAGTTACAATAAACATACAAACACAACATGTTCAAATACATTTTCATTCAAATTACAAACTAAAGTACAATTACAAAGGAAAACAAAACTAAACGTTCATTCTAAGGCATTAACTTGTTTATTCTTCTAGGCCATCCTATGTGTTTCTTTTCTCAACCGGATCACCTGTATCATGTGTAAAATAGGGTTTTGGGTCAACAAAAGTTGGCGAGTGAATCTTATTAAAATATTTGAAAGGATTAGTTATGTTGGTTATTTGAATAAAATTGTGCATAACCAAATATGAATAAATGTAAATGTAAATTTAATCACAAAACACATAATATCAATTAATGCACAAGCACACACACCAAATGATGAACAATGAGATCAAGGCTCAATCAAACGGAGCCAATCAAATGAGGCACCTGACGCTCAACTCGTCTCCCACGAGGAACTGATGGGCCTAATGAATGATTTACACACAACTTGACAAGAATGTAAACACGTATCACAACAAACAATATTTACATCATAAGTTTAGGTCATATAATGGTAATAGCACAAGTTTGAATAAACGAAATAATTAAAGCGACACATGATACACCCCAAAACATGAATAAAAAGGGGAATTTGTAAGGATTCACTTACCGTGGGTGCGTTTCTTGGATTGATGATGAATGCGCACGAATTTGGATTTAACCACGAGAGAAACTAACCTAAATAATAACATAATAATTCGATAAATAAATAAACTTTATTTGTGATTAACATTTTTGTGCTCTTAATGAGATTGTTAGATTTATTTTTGTGAGTTTAAGGAAATTTTCTAACTTTAAAAATCTTATTTTTTTTAAATAATTTTCCAATTAAATAAATAAATAAAAAGAAATAAAAAAATTGACTTTTTGACCGTTGACCGGTCAGACTGTGTTTATTCTATGCGCTGAGTGAGGTTCGAACTCGGGACCTCTCGTATACGTGCACGCAGCTCTACCAACTGAGCTACGTGTCTAACCCGAAATATTTCTGATTTTAATTATATTTTATATACTATTTAGATTATTCAGAAATTATTCAATTTTTAAAAAGAATTTAAACTGTCGAACCGGTGTGAGAGTCTGGAATCGAACCCGTGACGTGCTTAATGTTTTTGCACACAGTCCACCACTGGACTGTGTGTCTAACATGGTTATTATTCCGGTTTTTATTATATTTATACACTTATCACATGCTTCAGGATTTGGCTTTTATAAAAAGGGTATGTTATTTCAGTGGATCGGAACACAAACAGAACTCGAACCCGGGATGTATGCTTTATAATTGCACACAGTCCACCGCTGGACTGTGTGTCTAACCTGGTTAAAACATCATGATTAAATATACTTATTTTCTAGGCAAAACTTCATCTTCTTCCTAAACATTACCCAGAAACAAAAATCCGACTGTTACCTATATCTAATCAATTCTGGTTACTGGTTTACGAACTAACGGAATTAAATATGAACATAAAAAGGTTTTTAAGGTTCATACCCACTGGAGAACAGAACTTTGATGATCCCGGTGACCAACTCCGGCGAGTTCCAATTTTTCCGGCGAAGCTTGACTTGCGACAGATGCTCTACAGGGAGTTTGAGGTGAGTGTGGGTGACTTCTGTCTGAGCTCTAGAAGTCCTATTTTTAGAGTAAGACAAAAATGGAATGGGTTCGGTTTTCCGACGAGTGGATTTTGGCGATTCCGGTGGTTCTCCGGTGAGGCAGAGCTCCTTTCAGGCGATCGAGTTTTTTAGAGTAAGCTAGAGAGTATGAACGAATTCTGAAGGGAATTCGTCTGGTATTTATATAAAAAAACAGGGGATGTTGAATTTTGGTTTTTGGAACCTGTTCGCGTGATTTATTCCCGGTTAAATGTAAATGGGTTCGAATTCGGAAAGAGTTGACGCGGTTACCATCAGTTATATCTGTTTGACAACAAACAGAAACCGCTACTCCATTAATTTCGTGAATTGATCTTGACGATTGATTCGGAGTTTGAACTGGATTGCAGGTTTCTTTATAAGTTATCTGTTTTCTAAATAAATCACCAAAGTGTGTGTAGTGTAGTGGTATGTTTTGTGTGTGTACAAGCGCGAGACTCGGGTTCGAGACCCGGCTTCCCCATCTTGTTTAATTTTTGTTAATTTTTATTATTATATTTTATAAATTGTGGTTTTTAATCTCCAAAATATTTATTTATGTATTATTTTAAATAACTGACACGATAAATACTAAACGAACTTTTAACCGAATATTTGATTGATAAACGGTGCGGGTTTTTGAAACCCGATTTTTCTCGAATGTTACAAATATCCTACTGATATTTTAACTTATTTAAAGTATAATGTCATATAGAACTTGTCCATGACTTATCCGGTTACCCGATATCGCTAAAATGCGCACGGTTACGTATATATAACTATTTTACAGAAATTAACCAAAACGAGTTTAACCTCATTTTAATCTCAAAATCCAGAATGTTAATAGTTTACCCATATACAAGTCAAGGTACTTGTTGGGATTAAACTACATTTTATCCAGTCATCGTTTAATCTAGCGTCATACGTTTTGATCAAGCACGCTAGTCGGTCTAAGTCTATGACTTAAATAAGACCGTTAGTATTTAGTTGGTTAGTTTATGCCATAATCCAGACTAGAGACTTGCCGGTAAATGCTATCTGCACGTTAGTACTTTTGTATACGGCTGAGTTATTGAAATTAAAAAGAAGACTAGCTCAGGTAAAAACTCTCGACTTATTTCCCCTACACGGGCTTGGGTTATGGTAAATTATTACCGCTTGGTTGGAAATGGAATCAATCGAACACCGATTCGGGGATAGTAAATCCGCATATTTTGTTTTAATCAGTTTTGTTTGATAACTTAAACATCGGGGTTAACTACCGTGTCCTGGATATCCTCGGCTCATTACAATAGAAATGGCCACGACCTTAGCGCGGGTGTAGGTATACACCCGATAGACACTCAATTATGTATTCTCACAAGGTTGGGAGGAATTGACTCCTTCGTGAGTCCAAAGTGGTGTGTACGTTAATTGTGTCTCGGTCTCCGTACCGGGCCCCGTATGTATGAACAAACATGTAAATCTGTTAACAAGGTTGGACGGTCAATTAACCCAAGTTATAAAAGATTTTGTGCTGATACGCACTTAAAACATTTTTGAAATGTTTTCAAAATGAGTCAATTGGGTGTATTTACCAGCGAAAGCTGACGTATTTTCAACAGACTAAACTGCAGGTACAATACGAAAATAGGCCGGAGGTGCTCGGTAGTGATAGAGGATCTTGCAAATCCTAAGTCTGCCCAAAGTCTGTTTTATATTCTTTCCATGTATTATTTATGATTCGCCTGTGGATCTTCTATTACGAGCCCGTATATTATTTTGTATTTTCGAACATTCGGTTTGTAATAGTAATTTTATTCCAAGACTTCCGTTGTGCCGTGTTTAATTGACTATGATAATTATCAACTGACGTCACGATACTTCCCACCAGGACCACCGGTATATGGATTTGGGTTGGAAATCCGGGGTGTGACATTGGTCGCCAGAGACCACCGCAAAAACCCTAATCGCCACCGAAGTACACCTAAAAATGAAGGTACTAGAAGCAAGATTGGGCTAGAAGGGTTTACATGTGGTGATGGCCAGCACCCGGTGTTAGGAAAATGGATAAAATTGGTAATATTAAAAACTTTTGGAAAACACAAGCAATAAGTTATATTTTTAAACTAAAATGGCAAAACTGATCAAACATCAAGAATGAAAATAACATTTTACTCTTAATAAATTATTATTATTAATTTTAATTTAATTTTGTCTTAATTTTAATTTTAATTTTAAGATTTTCAAACAAGAATGAATAGTGTTTTTAATTTTTTTGATATTTTCTTTGCTGCTGGTCCACGCCATCGTCACCTGCTACTTTACTAGCAACCACGTTCAATAGCCACCTCCTACTTTAGTTGGCAACCACGTTCAATAGCCACCTCCTACTTTAGTTAGCAGGAAAGTGTCAAAAAGATTAACAGTGACACCTCTAGCCTTGTTTCAGTTTATTATTATTATTATTATTATTATTTACAACAAAAACTACCATTAATATATTCGCCCTAGAATAAAGACTCTAAGCTTATATGTTGAATTTTGAGGGTGACTATGGTTGGCTTGGAGTAGGAAATCGTATCAAAAGAAAAACAAAACTTAGGTTTTTTGGATTTTGTGATCATTTGATTTAAGTTAATAATGAGTTGGTTAATCGGTTATAGAATAGTTGCGATTAGATTATATAGCGTGGGAGTGGTGACACACTCTGTTCCGGAGTTCACATAAGGAAGGAAAAGAAAAGAAAGTAAAAGGAAGAGAAAAAGAAATGATTGTTTTCCTTTTAAATCGGAAGGAAAGAAAAACTAAAAAATTTAGTCTAGAATTCTTTTCATTTCCTTTTTTTTCATTCCTTAAATAAAACTCGGGAACAAAACTTCTTTTATTTTCCTTTATTTTCTTCTTAAATGAAACTCGGGAACACAAACACATTTTTATTTCCTTTCAATTCTTTTCTTTTCCTTCTTTAAGTGAAGTCGGGAACATTTTGATTTTCCTTTTTTTTCTTTAAATGAAATTTTCGAACACAAAATATTTTTACGTTCTTTCTATTTCCTTTCCATAGATTAGTGAACTCTGGAACACAGTGTGCATAAAACAAAACCCAATAGGATCTAGTTGTAACATAAAACAACCAAGTATATATTTTTGAACCAAAACACATAAAACTCAAATCCATATTATTTATTAATGAATTTTGTGAATAAGCAAGAATAACCCAAAGATACAAGTCAACTATTCATATTAGTTGAATTACGAACAATTATACTTTAACGCCCAACCAGATAAGACTGGGTTGTCTTTTGAAAAATAAAAACCAACATCCGTTACCAGCCCAAAACATGTATGTTCGTTTAAAATGCTTTGGCCACAATCTCTTGCAACATCATTATCGAAAACATTAAAATCAGCCTTTCAAAAACTAGTATTGTCATCATTCATCCAATAAAGCTCCCTAGCAAACTTAGTTGTTTCACGAAGATTCATGCGAAAATTCCAATGGAACGTGTCTTTATGGTCATTGTTTTGTTTCATAGGTCGTTATCTTTCGAGTAAACACGAGCAACGAGATGTTAGCATTGATGGCTTGCACGGTAGACGGCTGGAATGACGATGTTGCAACGTAAACATGAGATAATGTTAAAACACAAAGGAATAAAAAAATGTGTTGTATTATTCATGTTATGTTGTTGATAGCTAACCTAGGAGTTTGTTTCCTTCATATAGATGATTTGATCATCTCAAGTATTATTTATTGACTCTTTAATATATTAGCGGTTATAGCATCTCTTCTTAAATGCCCGTCCCTTTTATATAATCATAAATGGTTTTAAAAGATATCAAACACATATCAAGAATTTACATATAGACCTTTCGATATTAATAAAAACATTCATTGTAATAAGTGTTATATTGTTAAAGTTGAAGTTTTGGTAAGATATCACATTATACTAACGATCTTTGTCGTGTAACATAACTGAAAATATACTTTTATTGCATAATAGTACAAGTAATTCCATTTCCGTATTATATATTGCATTCTTATCCATCATGTCATTACGAGCACCACTTACTTTTATTAAAATAATCAAATTAACAAATTCACTAAACAATTAACTCTAAAATAAATAAAAAAAACTTCAACATATGACAAGACTCATTAGTGTACTAATCATCATAAAAAACCACTTTAACAAAAAAAAAGTATATGCAAACACCGTATGGTATCATGGGAGCTTAGATAGTTAGATTCACCACCAATGTATATATAAACACATATAGTAATGTCATCATTACATACCTATTTCCAAGTTTAGTTTATGAACCATCATATTAATTATTGTTTAACTTCATCACTTGATGATTAAATTGAAAAGGTCTAATAGTTATATCTTTTATTACAATGAAAATAGGTTCATATTATCCAACCCGAGGCTGGTCCATACGATCACCCCATTTTGAGGCATTTACCAGAAAGTGTACATACAAATATGCATTACATTTGCTAAGTAAGGACACACCATAAACTAGAAACAAACTTAAACAAAGTCATGGTATCACAGTTAGATGGCATACGCCTGTGCCCTACGGTGTACGATGAAGCGCCCCTTAGTCGAACCTGACTTATTACACAAAGTTTTTGTAGTTGACCTTTAAGGCTTTTATATCCAGCATACGGCTATGCCATTCTCTTTGTACACCTAAGCAGCTTTGTGTTACTTTATCATTTCAGCTACACTTTCCATCTTCCAATAATAATAATTTACCCCACAACTACCCTAATATGGTCTCAAAGTGATTGCACAAATACAAGAAACAATATCGTAATCTTCTTTCACTTTTACATATTCAAACATGCATCTATTCCTTTGAAAATCATCAATTTTAACTTTATAACGAACTAATTTATCCTAGAAACCTTTTTTTAGACACATAGATATATTAAAAATATAGAAGCAAAACAACAAGGAGTTGGGCAGACAAACAATTACAATATATCACTAAACATATCACTAATGTTAAACTCAACCCATCTATTCCAACTTAAATTGACAATTTTAGACCTAATTTTGACCCATAAAAAGGACTCTTCCTTTATGATCTGTGACATTTTATTCACCGAAGTTTCTCACTCATAATCTCAATTTGACATATAATCTTTCTTTTGAGACACGTACCTTTACGCCATATGATCCTTTTGAGGTTCGAAGTCTTAACATTTGAGTTATGTGTTATGATCTCATATTTTTTACTTTACATCACTCTCACGTAGGCATGAGCTATCACTCACTTTTTTATCAGGTTCGTATCTTATGATTTTACAAACTTTCACTACCCATATATACAAATTAAAAGATTGTGTAAAAGAATGAGTCGTTGACTCAAAAAAGCAGGACACATGGATTTTTTTTTTTCATTGAGCCTCTAATTTAATTCATGAGAGAGAACAAAGTGGAAAATGGGGTTACTTGAGGCGTTAGTGGGCTCATCCAGTTGCACATCCACATGATTAACGAAGGCATGGGCGACGTATGGATGTGAGTGAGGGTCAATTTTTCCAGCGTATCATGTAAACGTAAGACCATAACACATACTTTAATAATCCTCAATGTGACCTCAATTCAACATTTTAACATTCCTTTGAGGCACAAGACCCTAATCATTCAACGTCAAATTACAAACTCATATCAACATTCAATACTGAATAAAAAGAGTTTGTTACTAAAAAAAAGTAAATTATTTTCAAAAAAATTGATATGATATGTAACAGTTGTTACACTTTACACCAAAAAAATATCCAAGCAACACTCATATTATTAAAAAGGTCCTCACGAAAAATGATTTTCCAATGAATAAAAAAGCAACAAATTGTTCATCAATCAAATCGAGTGGGCCAAACAAGAATACAAACCATAGGTTTAGTCACAGTTTCACATCTCAACACAACACATCTCCCACACACCTTTTCATAATCACTTCACTGTGAATCTGGTAACTGAGTCTGAAAATCACTCACACTAACTCAAGCAGTTCATACTAATAATACTAACAATGGCTAACAAGGTCACCAATTTCTCAGATCTGATCCAACGGGTCACATCCTCCTGCTTACTCCACCCAATCGGCACCACCCGCCACTACACCAACGACGTTACAGACGATGATTCCGATTCCGGCCGAACCGACACCAAATCGGAGAAATTCTACGACGACGGTGAGCTGGATGACGAGGCACCATCACAAGGAAGTACAGGAGTTTGTAAATCAGAGAGAGAAACAGAAATGGAGACGTTGTTGAACGAAGTGTTTGAAACGGTGTCGTTTATGAAGAAGGCGTATGTTAGCTTACAGCAGGCGCATTGTCCTTGGGATCCGGATAAGATGAGGTCGGCTGACGTGGCAGTGGTGGCGGAGATGAAGAAGCTAGGGGTGTTGAGAGAGAGGTTTAGAAGGAGAATGCTGAGAGGCGGCGGCGGTGGTGGTGGTGGTGGTGAGAGGGTGGTGGCCGGAGTTGCGGTGAGGGAGGTGGTGGCGCCGTATGAGGCGGCGATGGAGAAGATGAAGGTGGAGGTGAGGAATAAAGAGAAGGAGATTGAGAATTTGAAGGAGAAGTTGAATTCGGTTACGGTGGTTAGTGGCGGAAGTGGTGGCCGGAAAAGTAGATCTAATTCTCATCATCATCATCAGTCAAAGAAGAAAGTTAACTACAGTAGTCAACTACCAGGTACTTGTACGGTACAACCGTCTACTTGAACAGACATGCATTGATACTTGTATGGTACAACTATTTTTTTTATATAAACTGAAGTTAGCTTCACAAAACGTGTAACAAAATAGTGTAACTATTTATGGTACATAAAAATTTATATTTTAATTTGATTTGAGCTTGCATAATAATAATTACATGTTATGTTACAATCTATATCTTTTACGCTAGTTAATTTTGTTGTGGTGTGATATTTTGTTGTAAAATTCATAATATTGAAATTAAGTTCATCCGAAAGTTTACAAAATAAATATCAACTTTCAATTTTATTAAAATAGACAGAAGGCTAAACTTTACCTCCCACTTTAAATTTAACTTTTTATTGGCCTTTTTAAGTATGTGCGGACTAAGTTGATTGAAATTTAGCCTTTATCTAAAAGTCTTAACATATTTTGTGACATTTAAATTTTAACCTTCGCTTTTTAAGGCTACGTTTTAGTGTTGTCTGAATTTATCCCATACTTTACATATGTCCTATTTTTTTAAGGATTTATGTGAGAGCTAAATTTAGTTTTTTTGTGAACCTTAATGTACTTTTCAAGGCTTTATGTGGGAGTTAAAATGTAACTTACCCTTTACCATTTTAATAGGCATGAGTAGTTGGTTATCCTCTTATAGAGTTGTAAAAATCGGGTTAGTTTTTTTTTTTAAACCCGCCTGGTTTTTTACCGAACCAGTTTTGTGTTTGGGAAAATAACCGATTTTCTTTTGTGGGAAAAAAATCTGTTTTTTAACCTATTCGGTTTTTTAACCGGTTTTATATGGTGGGAACCCGGGTTCGGTTAAAAAATCGATTTGGGCAACAAAAAAAACAGTTTTAAACCGGTTCAAGAATGGTAACCAGTATACAAACTGTCGGTTTGGTTCGGTTTTAGAAAAACGGTTAAAAAAAGCTGGTTTCGGTTTTTTTTTCAGTTTCGATCCTAAAACCGGTTTCTTTTACACCTCTACCCCTTATAACTCCTTTTTTTAATATGTTTATTTTTCTAAAGGCAATATTTAATTTTTATTCTATTAACTTTTTCGGGTTAGTTTTCCGTATTTTTTTAACTAGAATAAAATCTCAAGTATCTATCTATTGTTTACTTACGCCTTGCAAATTATTCAAAAACGTTCCCGGACTTAACAACCGGCTATCGTTTACTGCAGTTTCGCCGTCGCCAATGCCGGAGCATTTCGAGTCATGCATAAGTTCAGTAAAAGAAGGATCAAAATCATTCACTTCGTTACTCCTCTCACTAATGAAATCAGCACATTGGGACATAGCAGCCACCGTTAGATCCATCAAAGCATCCACCGCAACCACCACCACCACCCCGACCGCCACAACAGACTCCATCGTGGGCCCGAACCACGCCAAATACGCGTTAGAATCATATGTCAACAGAAAAATCTTCCAAGGTTTTGATCATGAAACATTCTACATGGACGGAAGCCTGTCATCTCTCCTAAACCCCGACCAGTTCCGAACAGAATGCTTCACGCAATACCGCGATATGAAAGCAATGGATCCGATAGAGCTTCTTGGAGTCCTGCCCACGTGTCAGTTTGGGAAATTCTGCTCGAAAAAGTACATTTCGATTGTGCATCCGAAGATGGAGGAGTCGTTGTTTGGGGATCTTGAACAGCGGCGGCAGGTGTTGGCGGGTAACCACCCGAGGACCCGGTTTTATGGAGAGTTTTTAGTGCTGGCTAAGGCGGTTTGGCTGCTTCATTTGGTTGCGTTTTCGTTGGATCCGCCGCCAACGCATTTTGAAGGGAGTCGAGGAGCTGAGTTTGACTCGCGGTATATGGAGAGTGTGGTGAGGTTTCCCGGAGGTACGGTGGCTGCCGGACATGTGGTTGGGTTTCCGGTGAGTCCAGGGTTTAAGCTTGGGGATGGATCGGTTGTGAAAGCTAGGGTGTATGTTGTTCCTAGAAGTGAATTATAGGGGTGTAGAGTGTAATAGTTTATGCGGATGACTATACCCACACCTTCACCCGTTTAAGTTGAATCAAACGGAGCCCCTGAAAAGGACTGGATATATGTCAAACGTTTTGTTTGGTGATGTGTAGTGTGAGATTAGAAAGCAAGAGTGTGGGTATAGTATGACCATAGTTTATTTATTTGAATAATTTCAAATTTAAAATTCGTGTGGAAATAGAATAATGAGTAAACTTACGTTTTGCCCTATGATTTGGTCGTTTTAACGGTTTTGTCTTGATTCTCTAAAAATAGTCATTTTCCTCTAATAATTTACTATGTTTTTTTTTATTTTGCTCTGTAGCCTTAACTCAGTTAAATCATATAATTAAAGGTAGGGGTATTTCGGGAATTTTATATATAAGTATTAATTATTTATAAATTCATTAAATATGTTTTATCTTTTTATTTATTGATATTAAATTAAATAAATATCATCATCTCCAGCTGACACCCTCTATCTCTCTAGTTCTCTCGACTAGTATAACCACCATCTCCAGCCGCACCACTGCACCATCCGCCCGCCGCCACCGCACCATCTGGCGACCGCCACTGCCACCGCACCATCACCATCCTCCACCCTTTCTTACCGTTACAAACCTCAACCCTACCATTGCCACCATCAAAATCATACCACCACCTACAAAGTTGTAACCACCGACAACCAAACCTTTCTTAACCCTAGCCACCGCAATTTGGCTTGAACCCTAAGCAGATCTAGGGTTCCAGTTGGCCAAAACCACCACACCTGCCATCATAGCTTGCCACCACCACTCTGCTTCTCCTTTTCTTACCGATACAAACCCTCAATCCTACCACAACTCGTAGCCACCTGCAAAATCGAAAACACCCAAAACTAAATCTGCCTTGGCTTGAAATCTAAGCAGATCTAGGGTTCAGCCGCCAAAACCACCACATCTGACCCCTTTTTACCCGGAATCACCTAAAGCCACCACCACTTTGTAAGGCCTTGAAACGCCGAAAATCGTAGGGGCGGTGATACGATCTTACAGATTGTTGGTCGATGGTCGTTTGGATTGACGAGGCTATGTAAGACCCATTCTAATTAAACATTAACTTTTATAGTAGTTTCATACAATACATATTTGTATATACAAATGTGTAACACTCTAACTCGTTGTAAAGAATATTTTTAATAAAATGATTTTGGTCCTAGATACTTTTTTATAAATAAATAACCGCCTGGGTTAACCAATAACCCAAACGAACCAACAAAATGAATTATTACACTTGATCTACATTATACTATATTGAAGCTTTTAAACCCGAAAGCTTTGCCATGTATGATCATGCTCAAACTTTCCAAAAGGATGATCTTGAGAAGAAGGTAGTTTAGGAGTGTTCTTTTCTTCCTGTGCTTGGTCGTCTGTCCGTCCGGTTCTTGTCTTAGTAAAAGCCTGTCAAAAACACTAATATCAATTAGTGTTTAAGTTATACGGTCAAACTATTAGTAACGTAACCTTTGAACAAAAACATTAAGTATATTTTTTTTGTGTTAGCCTTCGTACCCGGCCGGGTCAAGTTGTCACCTGGCCGTGTCAGCTGAATACGTGTTCTCTTTTCAAACTACTCTTTCGGTTTGTAGTTAAGTATCCAACCGACCCGTTATGTGGCATTTTGCGTTCTAAAATATGCCTCCCACTTAATTACAAACATTCTAATTATTTCTATCAACCACAACTCGATTGTGGTTGTTTACCTTAAACAAACCTTATCTTTTTCATTGATTTCTTCCGGTATGGTGTTTTACCCAAACGACCCGTTAGGAGGCATTAAGCCAGAAGGCTTACGCCTCCCACATTTACATTATCGGAAGGTTCATCCCAATTATAAGAATCATTTTTATTCTACCCTTACGGTTAGTTTGCTCGATTCATCATCCGGTGACATTTTAGTCACTTTAGCCCCTTTTACAATCGGAGGATCTTTAAACGTTTAGATTAAAACCAGTGCCATTTTGAACTCATTATAAAATTATCAAACATTTTGATATCAACCGTTATTTTATTGATAAAACATCGGCATAAATCGTATCAAACCATTTCATAAAAATCTATAAAAATGACCCAAGATCATTTATGGTGTTAACCAACTTCTGACAAAAAAACATGCAAAAGTAAAATTGTTAAGGCCTCGAAACAGTTTTTGCAAGTAGCGGACCTGCTTGCTGTCAACAAATAATTTATTGACAAACATCCGCGAAAACCACGTCAAACAACTTTAAGAAAATCTATAAAATTTACCAAACATTTTTTATGTTGTTTTAACAACTTCTAACCAAATATCATGTCAAAACTCAATGGTTAAAACCTCGAAACGACTTCGGCAAGTAGCGGACCTGCTTGCTATCAACAACTATTTTATTGCCGAAACACCCGCAAAACCACGTCAAACGACTTTAGAAAAATCTATAAAAATTACCAAACATCCTTTTGTTGTTTAACAACTTCTGATCAAATATCATGTCAAAACCCAATGGTTAAGACCTCGAAATTACTTCTGCAAGTAGTAGACCTGTTTGCTGTCAACAACTATTTTATTGACGAAACACCTGCAAAACCACGTCAAACGACTTTAGAAAAATCTATAAAATTACGAAACATCCTTTATATTGTTTAACAACTTCTGACCAAATATTGTTACTTAATTGTCAAAACATCGCAATAACTTCTGCAAGTAGCGGACTTGTTTGCTGTCAACAACTATTTTATTGACGAAACACCCGCAAAACCACGTCAAACGACTTTTAAAAAAATCTATAAAAAATCCCAAACATCTTTTATGGTGTTTAATAACTTCTGACCAAATATCGTGTCAAAATTCAATGGTTAAGACCTCAAAATTACTTCTGCAAGTAGCGGACCTGTTTGCTGTCAACAACTATTTTATTGACGAAACACCCGCAAAACCACGTCAAACGATTTTAGACAAATCTATAAAAATTACCAAACATCCTTTATGTTGTTTAAAACTTCTGACCGAATATCGTGTCAAAACTCAATTGTTATGACCTCAAATTAACTTCTACAAGTGACGCACCTACTTGTTGTCAACAACTATTTTTTTGACAAAACACGATATGTGGTTACTCATCGTTTTACTCGTTTGACCCGTTATGATTGACACCATAAGGTCACATTATAACATTTTCTCATTAATCACCAAAATGCTTTCCGTCACATAAGTTGTAATTCTATTCTAAGAGTTGTAAGGTTTACTTACCTTGTGTCCGATCATGCTTTCTCGCGTTTTGACCCGTTTGACCCATTCTTTTCCAAGCTCCCACGTAGTTTGTCAAGTGTCAAACTATCGCATAATATCCACAAGATAATTAGATTAGTCATCTATATCATGACCATCACTCTTATGGACTTTTATACCATATTTTGCATTCGATTCTATTTATGTCGATTTAACTTTTAAAAGTCAAACTGCCAATCTACATACTTAGCCACATTATTAATTCGATAAAACTCACCTAGGCATTTTATCGATCACTCGGCGGGCATTATTTTTAGGCCATCATAATAGCTCAATTTCTCAACCAAAATCAGCACATTTTTTTAATTTAACAAATTTATATGCTAATGAATATCGAGTCAACATAAACTTCCAATTATCACATGCTAATTCATCATTTCTACCAATTAGTCATGGGTTCATTTTTTCATGTCAAAACCCATTTCATGGCATGTATGGCACTTAATCAACTCACTAAATATTCAAGTATTTTATCCATACAAGCAATTATGCTTACTACGAACATCAAAGCATCATCAAATTCGTTAAATCAGCAAAACCCATTTGATTAACCACTCGAACAATCATCATGTAATTCATGTGCTAAATATTTCACATAATCAATAACTATGATAGTGAAGAACACTTCTATTATATTCAAAACACATGAATTTCATGACTAATGTGCTAAATCATCTCTTTAGGAATTTCTCTTAACTACAAACTCCACCAATGACGAAATTTCAACATACCTTATGTAGAGATGATGTAGTATGTGCTAAATCTTCGGACATGCATTAAATCCCCTTTGAAATTCGTTTTAATTTGCATGATTTTGTGTTGAAGAGCAAGAACAAGGGTTTGCCCTCCTATTTCTTTCTCTGGTTTGACATACACACATGTGTGTGTGTGTTATGTTTCTAATTTCCCATTTTTAAAACACTATCTTCCATTTTGTGAACTTTAACCCCTCCAATTTGGTTTTTATTATAAAAGACCATAGTTTACCCAATTTAGTAAAACACAACATATTTTTAACATGGTTAATATTCCTAGTTGCCTACATCCCGTTAATTATCAACAAACATGATAATTCTATTTACTAAGTTCGGGGATGCTACATGCCGACTTAAATCATGTAATATAGCCCCGGGCCTTTTATAAACTTTATTCTCAAAAAAGCATTCATTTATCTTTTATTTAGCATTAGGTTTATTTAATTAAATCCTAATGTTTAGTGGGTTAGCTTTTACCACTAACGGTATTTTACTCGCTCATCCCCGGTTAGTTCGGTTTAATTACGAAATCTGTTATTATTATTTTTTTGGGATGTTACATGCTGGTGTCGGGGTTAGGGTGGGGTGGCAGTGGTTGTGGTAGTGATCGGTGGTCGTTTGGAGTGGGTGAGGGTGGTGGTTGATGATGTTCGTGGTGGTTGTTGATGATGGAGAAGAGAGACTAGAGAGAGAGAGTAGAGAGAGAGAAGAGAGATTACAGAATGTTTTTTGTTACGTGTGTGTTTGTATATATATATATATATATATATATATTATTTATAACATAAAATCTTTCCTTGTACCAAAATACCCTTAGTTTTGTACTTGGAGGGGTATGGTCCCAAAAACCCCAGCATACTACAAGGATAACCTTGTGCGCAATGTGTAATGGTACTCCTACCTTGGAACCAATAGGTCATACAATGAACCTTGCGCACTCAGCGCAACGGTAAATTAGACCAACACCAATAGGTCATACAACGAGCCTTGCGCACTCAGCGCAACGGAAAGTTAGACCAACTCCTTTAGGTCATACAACGAGCCTTGTGCACTCAGCACAATGGCAAGTTAGACCAAACAACATAAGTCACATAGCGAACCTTGTGTACTTGGCGCAACAGTGAGTTAGACTTAGACGCGCATGATACTTGACCCTGCGCAGACCAAGCAACCCTTTAGCCGCGAAGTCCTAAACCTTGCAAGGGCAAGACAAACATGAGAGCACCTCATAGTCTTGTGGACAAAAGGATTTATCCCTGCCACTCTGCGTTGGCCAGAAAGCATTGACAGCCTCGTAGATGGGATAAGCGCAAAAAGGTGTTGACTGTATACAAGGGTACGGAGTGGCAGAGCTATGACCGATGGTTGCTCAGCACGTTGCGTCAGACGGGTCGCATGAGCAATAATGCAGACACCGAACTGAGCACCAACCATACTTACGCCAGTGATTGTCACACATTCTCCACTTTCGGCTGATAGCAGGTCTAACACCAGAGACAGCAGCCTTTACACGTGGCACCATTCAGCATCCGACAAAGCACACCTCCTGATAGAAAACATTAATTCTCCTACATGAAACATTTAATGTTCGACGCAGAGGGAAAGAACGGATATCTCTGGTTGTCTGGGCCAGGCCCTGGGCCCATCAGCCCATCTCCTAGGCCCACTTACTTTCGGCTATAAAATAAGTATCGGACCACAAGGTAAATCATACACAATCACATCCAGAAATACTCGAACTTATCGCATGCTATTTTGAGCTTGCTTGTTTATTACTTGCAATCACTAAATACTTATTCTCACGCCGGAGTGTGGTCACAGAGAAAACCCACCCTTTCCCCGTGACGAGACTGACGGCGCTGCTAGTTTTGCAGATCAGTCCAAGTGAGATCACCCTGAAGAGCGAGCGAGGAGGCAACATTTTATATAGAAATCTCTCGGTTGTAACTAATAGATCCTCGGATATCCCTAGGTTCAATCGGTGTTCCTTCATTGGTGCCATCCGCTATTTACTCTCTCTCACATCCGTTTCTTCGTTTTGTTTTTTCACAAACCTCACATCCAAATGGCTGAATTCCATCCAACACTCCACGAGTTCCTCGAGCTGAAAGCAAGAACCCAGTTCATGCCTCTCGACTTGACGGACTAGTAGAAGAAGCTTCTTCCGGGAATGCCGGAACTCATCACGACTCTGGTCGTGTGAATATTCCGGTTACCCCCGGAGCTCAAATGGAGACTCCTTTCACACTAATCACATAGGTTTTGCCCCCGGGTGAGACCCCGATGTCTTGGTACATCAAGTCTCAGACGGCTCTGAACGCCGTTTACGCACAACTCTACGCACAAAAAACGCTTCTACTACACAGTGCAGCCCACTACTCTGGCGCATGATTCGCCTGCACCAAGAATACTGAACTACGACTTGCCGGCCAGGGCAAGCGTACCATCTGAACTCTATGCCCGAGAGACGGAGTACTCTCAATCGCTGCCTAAACCTGAGTCTCTTACTTATAGGCGAGCGTTGATCCACTCGCGGTTGGGCCCGCGTCCCCTTGGGGAGCGTACACTCAACATGAGGTGGATAAGACATATGGCGAGGGTGATAGCGCCAGTGTGTTTCACCGGCTACCAAAGGATCATGCTGCTTACAGATATGTGCCACGGGCTGGTTACAACCCGGAGGCGGAGTACAACTATAATTTGATCTACAGGCCGCCTGAAGCAGCCGGACACTCAAAATTCACCAAGGAGATCGCGCTCACACTGCTGGAGCGCGCAAAACTTCCCTCCAACGTTGGGAAGTACAATGGGTTGACAGACCTAGATGACCATCCACGCCTTTTCACCGGCGCATGACTGATCGTAGGCTGGACGCTACCTATGTGGTGTCACTTGTTTGTCCAACCTCTTACAGGCGTTGCGCGCCTATGGTTTGACAACTTACCCACAGGTAAGCTTGCGTCATGGAACGATTTGAAAGACAAGTTCCTAACGCACTTCAGCCAACATCGGTGTTACAGCGTGATTTCGAAAGTGTTGAAGAATTCATCACCCGCTATAATAAAGAGGTGCTGGAGATAGGGGATGTGCACGAAGACCTGATTCGTGCATAGTTCAAGTACGTTGTACGCTGCGACGAGATGATCAAGGTCTTGTCCGGAACTACAGGCCTCCCAAAAAGCTGGGAGAAGCTTATGGCAGCAGCAAGGGTCTATGCGCAGACGGAGCGCAACCTCAATAACAGTAGACCTCCCCTACCTCACCACCGTCCCCAAGACATGAGCAAAAGTTTTGGGAAAAAGAATAAGAGTTGGAGGGAACACAGCCAGAAGCCTCCCTACTCACCGGTCGATGTACGCGCGACCATTAATAAACTCGCTACCCATCAAGCAATAAAGCAAGATAATTGCGATCGTCAGTGGACCCCACTGACGAAAACACCGGCGGAGGTACTCAGCACCGAAGACCATCAGTTCAAGCAACCGACGCTAATGCGCAATAAGAAAGGTCAAGACCCCAACCTTTTCTCGATTATCACAAATATACGGGGCATACAACTGATAATTGCATCTCCTTGCGCATGGAGATCGAGAAAGCGCTCAAAAGTGGGAAGCTCACCCACTTACTTCAAAATGTACGCAAGGAGGTGCGCCAAATCACTCGGGCGGCAAGGGCCCGAGTAATAAAAAGATGAATTCTGTTCGTATGATCCAGGGTGGCCCGTCACGCAAGCGCAACCGCCAAAAAAGTTTCACGCCTCACTGGCGTGAGCAGCTGGTCATCTTCCCCGTAGTTCCCGGGGTCCACAAGAAGACCGACCGGTCGTGATAACTGGCATCTTTGGCCATTATCGCATTGATTATATGTTCATAGACCCTGGGAGCTCTATGGACATCATCTATGAATAGTGCTTCCAGCAGCTTGACCAAGAGGACAAAGCGCGCCTAGAGCCAGTGGACTCCCCACTCACTGATTTCTGCAACGAGGCCATCTTCCCTCTGGGCCAAATTTTTTCCGATGACTCTCTCCGACGGGCGAGACTCTCGCACGGTCTCGGTCAATTTCATGGTCATGCCCGCAACATCATGCCATGACGTATTACTGGGCCGACTCGCTCAACGAGCATTCAGCATGATCACTTCCACTCCCCATGCCGCCTGCGGGTTTCCCACAGAAACCGGGGTGGCCATTATGTACGCAAGGAAGGAAATCATGTCCGTTGAAGAGGTACCACCGACGAAGCAACCAAAGTCATCTTCCAACGGTGAACAAGAAAAGTGGGTATAAACAGCAAGTACCCGGAGCAAACAGTGCTGTTAGGACCCGCCATGACTCCCACAATCAAGGCGCGGCTAAAACAAATGTTGTTCTGCAATGTAGATATTTTTGCCTGGTCATCGGCGGATATGATTGGAGTACCAAGGGAAATCGTTGAGCACGCATTCCCTTCAGTTCAGCCCATCGTTCAGAAGAAGCGCAACTTCGGTCCTGAAAAGACCCGTGCACTGAACGAGCAAGTGTCAGAGCTTCTCCAAGTAGGAACCATCCGAGAGGTACGCTATCAGACATGGGTAGCCAACCCAGTCATGGTCCAAAAGTCCAACGACAGTTGGCGCATGTGCGTCGATTTCAAGGATCTTAACAAGGCATGTCCCAAGGACTGCTACGCCTTACCTGAAATAGAAAAAAGGTGGACTCCCTCGCTTCATTTAAGTGGAAGTGTTTCCTTGATTGCTACAAAGGCTACCACCAAATCCAAATGAAGAAACATGATGAAGACAAGACCGCTTTCCGAACTGACAAGGGGATTTATTGTTACACAAATATGCCCTTCAGATTGCGCTACGCAGGAGCCACCTATCAACGTTTTATGGACCATGTCTTCGGAGACGACATTGGCGAAACCATATGTCACACCTCGACCCGCAGCGGAAAAGGTGATCGGGGCATGATTGGGTTATCATCAAAGCTCATGACATTTATTATAACGTTTCATATTTATTATTACAATTTAAAGGGAAACATACAATCATAATTACATCATGTCCTACACATCATTCTAGACTTCATTATTTTCTTCTAAGGCATTTCCTATGTTTTCCTTGCTTCATCCTGTTCACCTGTATCATGTGTAAAAATGGTTTTTGGGTCAACAAAAAGTTGGCGAGTGAACCTTGTTAGAAAACATTAATTATTTATTTCTTGTTGTATTTTATATGGAAAAATGTGCACTATTCATATATGAACAAACGTAAATAAACATACAATAACAACAATTAGCATACAATAACAAACCATTAGCATACGATATCACACAACAACAAACAATAACATACATTAACAAACCAACAACATACAATAACATATCAACTTGCATAAATATATAACATGAATGAAACTGTGCGATCAAGGCTCAATTAAACGGAGCCGATCGTATTGCATGTACTGAAAATGATAAATGTCTGTGCGATCAAGGCTCAATCAAACGGAGCCGATCGTATTGCATGTACTGAAAATGATAAATGTCTATGCGATCAAGGCTCAATCAAATGGAGCCGATCGTATGTTGGCACGCCAGGTTCACGCTCATAATGTAATGGGGAACATGCTCAACGCTCATAATGTAATGGGGAGCGGCGGCCTATGAAATTGCATGTACTGAAAATAATAAATTAAATCTAAACAATAACCACACAAACAGTTTATACAAACTGAATATACATTTATTCATGATATGATGTATGCACAATGATTTAAATATAATAAATAGTAAGACACATGATACACCCCAAAAACGTGATTTAAACGGGGAATTTGTGAGATTCACTCACAGTGGGTGCGTTCGGTGAATGATGATGATTGCGCACGAGTTTAGAGGATTGATCGACGAGGAATAACTAACCTAATTAATAATGAAAAAGTAAGGTAAATAAATGGATTTTATTAACAACTTTAATAGGATTTTTGGATATATTTTTGTGAGTTTTAGGCTATTTTCTAACTTTAAAAATGTTATTTTTAAGTATTTTTAATTGATTTTTAAATAAAATAAATAAAAAAATAATAAAAAAATGTTGACTTTTTGACCGTTGACTTGTTGACCGTGGACCGTTGACTTGTTGACCGGTTTTATTGTGTAAGTGTATGCGCCGGGTGAGGCTCGAACCCGAGACCTCCCGTACACGTGCACGCAGCTCTACCAACTGAGCTACGTGTCTAATCCGAAATAATTCTGTTTTCAATTATACTTATATATTAACTCAGCTTATTCAAAATTCTTTTATTTTCAAAAAACATTTTAAATCATCGAACCGGTGACACTAACAGGTCTCGAACCCGGGACCTGTGCTTTAACGCTACACACAGTCCACCGCTGGACTGTGTGTCTAACTTGTTTAATATACAGATTTTTATTATACTTAACATCTAACGTAAGTTCATCCGGTTCAGTTAAAAAAATAACATTTTAATTACAGAGGGTGTGTGTATGTATCAAGGATCGAACTCGCGGCGTGTGATATGTATATGCACACAGTCCACCGCTGGACTGTGTGTCTAACCCGAGATAATATCCAGATTTTAATAAACTTATAATCAAACTATCATCGTCTTCTACATTACAAAATTACAGTCTGCGATTACGCTATTTTATCTTGTTTAATTCGATTGACAAACATTGAACAGACTAATATGAAATGGCAGAGATGATATTCAGAGGTAAACATACCGGAGAACGATTTATCTCAGAATTCCAGCGAGTCGTCGGCTCTGTGTTTACAGATTTCTACTGAATGAATAAATTGACAGTTTTGATTAGCTACGAGAGGAATTTAACTATTAAACAAGAGTTATCAGAAGGTTTGAAAGTCTATACCGTTTCACAGCTGAAGATAAGGATTTCCAGAAGTTTTCCGGCGAACTGGAATTATCTGATATTGACGTCTGAAATTGATTTCGATTGAAGGGTCTGAGTTAGCAATAGCTTAACAATTGATAGACCACGAAGGTATTGAAAGACTTACTGTTTTGATGAAGAATACGGTTTTCCGGCGACTTGCAGAAATTTTCCGGCGAGTAAACAAAACCTTTTCTGATGAACTGAATGTATAGCGAAAGTGAAATGGCAGGTTTGTAGAATGTTTCTGAGTCGCGAGAGAGAGCAAAGATTGAAGTAATTCTGATATTGAAAGTTTTCGGTTATAAAAACCGATTCACTTCTAGAATTCAAGTTCATTCAAGGCAAACTTGATTAGAATCGTCGGTGCATCGGTTATAAACCAGAATTCGTGATAACTCAAACGTTTTGGACGGTTGAATAGCCGATTATGGTTTTCAGTTGCGCAACCGGTTGATCTATGATTGACTATAAAATTCATTTGTTTCCTAGAGTTGACAGAAAACAACAAGTGGCGGAGTGGTTATGTGTGTGTGTGTTTAAGTCTTTGGAGTTCTCTTCCGGCTGACCCGGGTTCGAGTCCCGGCAGGCATATTTTATTTTTAATTATTTTATTTTTACTTTTTATCAATTATAACTTTTATAGTTTAGTTTGTTTATTAATTATGTCATTAAAAATCAAAATAACGATAAATACGCAACGTGACATTTATAACTTGATATTCGATTACAAAACGGATCGGGTTTGGAAAATCCGGTTTTTGACGGATGTTACAGTATCCCCTACTTTTAGAAATTTCGTCTCGAAATTTAAGTAGTGGCATATTTGTCTAAAAAAAGGATGGTGTTTTAATTTGACAATTACATACTTAGAAGAGAGTAAGAGTTTAAATTTTGTTTGAGGCGGTAACGTTCCTTGTAAGAGTTGAATACCCTGCTACAGGAATCGCTTTTTGTTGCCTAAAGTGTATGAATACGGAACATGGATACACAGAGTTGATTGACTAAGTATGATGTTATGCATATGAGTTTGGGTACGTTTGAAAGATTAGGTTATATCCTAAAACATAACTTTTACTACTAAAATCCTACATGGAACTTCTCATAACCGCCTGACAATGCCTCTGATCCTTTGACAAGAATACTTATATATAGGAAGTACCAGCGGCGTATCCACCGTATTCTTGTCAAATTTTCATTGGTTTTATCAGTAAGTTATGATTGGTTCTATGATGTGACTCTAGAACATAAATAAACACAACAACCAATATCTGAGTCCTAATTCTGATAGCATACATGTTTGATTGATGACACAATCCAATTCCTTTAAATGATAAGATGATATGAATGCTAAATCAGTGAGTATAACACAAACTTCAATCAAGACAATACCAAATCCTACATGGAACTTCTCATAACCGCATGATAATGCCTCTGATCCTTTGACAAGAATATTTATATATAGGAAGTACCAGCGGCGTATCCACCATATTCTCGTCAAATTTTCATTGGTTTTATCGGTAAGTTATGATTAGTCCTATGTGACTCTAAAACATAAACAAACACAACAACCAAAACTTGAGTCCTTGAATGATGACAATACCTCTCTTGTTTGTTATGATGGAGAGGTTAGTCTATGTAGAAAATGGAACACAATCCAATTTCTTTAAATGATGAGTTGATATGAATGTTAAATCAGTGAGTGTAAAACAAATTTCAACCAAACATTACTAAATCCTACATGGAACTTCTCATAACCGCCTGATAATGCCTCTGATCCTTTGACAAGAATACTTATATATAGGAAGTACCAGCGGCGTATCCACCATATTCTCGTCAAATTTTCATTGGTTTTATCAGTCAGCTATGATTAGTCCTATGTGACTCTAAAACATAAATAAACACTACAAACAATGCCTGAGTCATAATCCTGATAGTATACATGTTTGAATGATGACAGTCCCTCTCTCGTTTGTTGTGATGGAGAGGTTAGTCTAAGTAGAAGTGAGACACAGCCCAACTTCTTTAAATAATGAGATTGAAATACGTTGAGATGTATGATGGTATGAATGTTAAATCAATGAGTATAAAACAAAACTGAAATAGTAATTCGCATTAAGATCCTTAGATAAATTTCCAATTTAAAATTGAGACACGTGAAAATTGAGATAATCATAAAGAAAAAGATAAAACTAAGCGGTTGGAGTTGAATCTTGATTTTCAGCGAAGGGGACTAGTTGGGTGTTTTCGTTTGGGCCGTCATTATCTTCAACCGGATTGGCGTTGATGTTGAAAATTCTTCCTCTTGCTGGTGGCCCAGTGGTTGGGTTTTCTTGATTTGCTTGGTTAACTGGGTTTGCTTGAGCTTGAGCGTTTATGATGTTAACCAATTGAGGGCACGTGTTTCTCAAGTGGGTAGGGTCGCCACAATTGAAACAAGCTCGAACATATGGGAACATGGGGTATTGGAGTTGTTGATACGTTTGGATCATGTTTTGAGTAGGGGGTGAGGTTTGGTTTTGAGGGGTGCGGCAAACCTTGCTCATATGACCATAGCGTCCACAATTCACACATAGTCGACAAAGTAAGGTAGATGGATGGTGATAAAAACAGGTCTTACATCGAGGGTGAGGTCCAAGGTAAGGTTTCTTATTTGGGTAGGTTGAGTTGGGTGCTACTTGAGTGATTGGGATAGCTTGGAGGGGTACGGCTTGTAAGGCTGGTTGATTGCGTTGGGTGACAGCGAAAAGTTGCTCATCTCGTTTCCTCTTGGAAATGGGTTGAGAAGGGGATTCGGTTTGGGTGGAGTTTGAAATTTCAGTTGATGCTTTATCCTTTTTCTTCTCCTCCTTGAAGTCTTTGTTCCGGATTCGGTTCTCGGTGAGCTCTGTAGCTATCTCCATTGCTGCTTCCAAAGTTGTAGGTGTGGTACTTATTACAGAGTCTTGAATCTTTGAAGGAAGACCTCGAATGTAGTGCTCGATCAAACGGTAGAGGGGAGTGAACAAGTTGGGAACCATTTGATTTAACTCAAGGAATCTTTTGTTGTACGTGGTGTGGTCGCCTTCCTTTTGTTTCAACGAATAGAACTCATCCTCCAATTTCTTGATTTCGATCCTTGGGCAAAACCGTCTTGTCATGATTTCTTTCAATTCTTCCCAAGTCAAAGTCATAGTATCTTTAACACCCCGTTTGGCCTTCTCTGTATTTCACCAAGTAAGTGCTATTCCAAATAAACGACCAGTAGCATATCGCACTTTGCGATTATCGGGGCAATCGCAAGTTAGAAAAATGTTTTCCATTTCTTCAAACCAATAGAGAAGAGCGGTGACACCTTCAGTCCCTTCGTATTTTGTAGGGTCGCAGGATTTGAAATGCTTGTAGGTGCATTTAGTGGTATTTGGGGGAGGGATGATAACATTTTGAACTTCTTGATTGACGGGATTAGCGGTAAGGACTTGTTGGACTTGAACCATAATGTTGGGTATTACGGCAGCCATTTGTTGAGCGATTAGGGCAGCCATGCGCTCGCGAGCTTTTCCTGCTCTCATCTTCCTACGAGCGGAATTAGAAGACATCTACAAGGAATACATATCAAGAGTATGAGTTGGATGCTTTTGGGATCATGTGTCGTATTTATGGAATGAACATTCATAAAATAAACATAGCAAAATAAATCTACTACATCTATAGGATGTCTTGGGCTTTGCTCATAATTGGGCCTTGCATGCCGCCATACTTCACCTTCGTAATCATGTGGGCCCCCATGATTACCGGGTTTTTCATATGGTTCGCATGTGTTTGCCTGGTTACGTACACTAAAACCCGGAGAAAATCGAGAAATATGTAACGTATGATATTCGGAATGTGTCCAGGTGTGGACATGGTGACACCTCAAAGTGGGGTTAGTTCGAACGACGTTTGGTGTGGCATGCTTTGGCCTAATAGGTCCTTCGTACTCTCATCGTTAGTCCCCAGGTAGGCAAACTGGTCCGTTATATTGGATTTATACGAATGCCAACCTAGACAGGACGTTCCGACTACCGGTACTTGTACCCTTACAGTTACTACATGCCCGTCGCAGAACTCACTTTGATGAGATTTGAAAAATGAAAAATGAGACAAAATCTTGAATAACGGAAGTATGAAGATGATTTGAATATGTGAATATTGTAACATGTATGATGAATATGTATGTAAGTATGTATGTTTGACTGTAAGTATAATTCACTATGTATCACAAAATGTAATATTGGAAATGTTTGCATGCATTTGTGTATGTAATATGAGACAAATAAATATCATAAGTTTGCATGTAACCACATAAACAATAGTCAACTATAGTATAGGCTCTAAGGGTCTAATAACCTATCCTATATCCCTATAGTCAAAAGCTCTGATACCAATCTGTCACACCCCGACCCGCAGCGGAAAAGGTGATCGGGGCATGATTGGGTTATCATCAAAGCTCATGACATTTATTATAACGTTTCATATTTATTATTACAATTTAAAGGGAAACATACAATCATAATTACATCATATCCTACACATCATTCTAGACTTCATTATTTTCTTCTAAGGCATTTCCTATGTTTTCCTTGCTTCATCCTGTTCACCTGTATCATGTGTAAAAATGGTTTTTGGGTCAACAAAAAGTTGGCGAGTGAACCTTGTTAGAAAACATTAATTATTTATTTCTTGTTGTATTTTATATGGAAAAATTGTGCACTATTCATATATGAACAAACGTAAATAAACATACAATAACAACAATTAGCATACAATAACAAACCATTAGCATACGATATCACACAACAACAAACAATAACATACATTAACAAACCAACAACATACAATAACATATCAACTTGCATAAATATATAACATGAATGAAACTGTGCGATCAAGGCTCAATCAAACGGAGCCGATCGTATTGCATGTACTGAAAATGATAAATGTCTGTGCGATCAAGGCTCAATCAAACGGAGCCGATCGTATGTTGGCACGCCAGGTTCACGCTCATAATGTAATGGGGAACATGCTCAACGCTCATAATGTAATGGGGAGCGAAGGCCTATGAAATTGCATGTACTGAAAATAATAAATTAAATCTAAACAATAACCACACAAACAGTTTATACAAACTGAATACACATTTATTCATGATATGATGTATGCACAATGATTTAAATATAATAAATAGTAAGACACATGATACACCCCAAAAACATGATTTAAACGGGGAATTTGTAGAGATTCACTCACAGTGGGTGCGTTCGGTGAATGATGATGATTGCGCACGAGTTTAGAGGATTGATCGACGAGGAATAACTAACCTAATTAATAATGAAAAAGTAAGGTAAATAAATGGATTTTATTAACAACTTTAATAGAATTTTTGGATATATTTTTGTGAGTTTTAGGCTATTTTCTAACTTTAAAAATGTTATTTTTAAGTATTTTTAATTGATTTTTAAATAAAATAAATAAAAAAATAATAAAAAAATGTTGACTTGTTGACCGTGGACCGTTGACTTGTTGACCGGTTTTATTGTGTAAGTGTATGCGCCGGGTGAGGCTCGAACCCGAGACCTCCCGTACGCGTGCACGCAGCTCTACCAACTGAGCTACGTGTCTAACCCGAAATAATTCTGTTTTCAATTATACTTATATATTAACTCAGCTTATTCAAAATTCTTTTATTTTCAAAAAACATTTTAAATCATCGAACCGGTGACACTAACAGGTCTCGAACCCGGGACCTGTGCTTTAACGCTACACACAGTCCACCGCTGGACTGTGTGTCTAACTTGTTTAATATACAGATTTTTATTATATACTTAACATCTAACGTAAGTTCATCCGGTTCAGTTAAAAAAAATAACATTTTAATTACAGAGGGTGTGTGTATGTATCAAGGATCGAACTCGCGGCGTATGATATGTATATGCACACAGTCCACCGCTGGACTGTGTGTCTAACCCGAGATAATATCCAGATTTTAATAAACTTATAATCAAACTATCATCGTCTTCTACATTACAAAATTACAGTCTGCGATTACGCTATTTTATTCTTGTTTAATTCGATTGACAAACATTGAACAGACTAATATGAAATGGCAGAGATGATATTCAGAGGTAAACATACCGGAGAACGATTTATCTCAGAATTCCGGCGAGTCGTCGGCTCTGTGTTTACGGATTTCTACTGAATGAATAAATTAACAGTTTTGATTAGCTACGAGAGGAATTTAACTATTAAACAAGAGTTATCAGAAGGTTTGAAGGTCTATACCGTTTCACAGCTGAAGATAAGGATTTCCAGAAGTTTTCCGGCAAACTGGAATTATCTGATATTGACGTCTGAAATTGATTTCGATTGAAGGGTCTGAGTTAGCAATAGCTTAACAATTGATAGACCACGAAGGTATTGAAAGACTTACTGTTTTGATGAAGAATACGGTTTTCCGGCGACTTGCAGAAATTTTCCGGCGAGTAAACAAAACCTTTTCTGATGAACTGAATGTATAGCGAAAGTGAAATGGCAGGTTTGTAGAATGTTTCTGAGTCGCGAGAGAGAGCAAAGATTGAAGTAATTCTGATACATAAAGTTTTCGTATATAAAAACCGATTCACTTCTAGAATTTAAGTTCATTCAAGGCAAACTTGATTAGAATCGTCGGTGCATCGGTTATAAACCAGAATTCGCGATAACTCAAACGTTTTGGACGGTTGAATAGCCGATTACGGTTTTCAGTTGCACAACCGGTTGATCTATGATTGACTATAAAATTCATTTGTTTCCTAGAGTTGACAGAAAACAACAAGTGGCGGAGTGGTTATGTGTGTGTGTGTTAAGTCTTTGGAGTTATCTTCCGGCTGACCCGGGTTCGAGTCCCGGCAGCCTTATTTTATTTTTAATTATTTTATTTTTACTTTTTATCAATTATAACTTTTATAGTTTAGTTTGTTTATTAATTATGTATCATTAAAAATCAAAATAACCATAAATACGCAACGTGACATTTATAACTTGATATTCGATTACAAAACGGAGCGGGTTTGGAAAATCCGGTTTTTGACGGATGTTACACCATATAGTGTACATTGATGACCTCATCATCATGAGCTCGGATGAAAGAAGATGTTGGCAAACACTCAAATCACGTTTGCATCCTTGCGCAAGGCAAACTTGAAGCTGAACCCCAGCAAGTGCTCATTCAGAATAGAAAAAGGCAAATTTCTGGGATTCATCGTCACTCGCAATGGTTTCAAAGTTAGTCCCGATAAAGTGGACACGATTCAGCATATGCCTTCCCCCTCAACTATTAAAGAAATGCAACAGTTGGCGGGGCGATTGGCTGTGCTGAACAGGTTCCTAGCCAACCACGCAATGAAGTCCTTCCCATTCATCAGCACTTTCCGGAACTGTGTAAAACAAAATAAGCTTCAGTGGACTCCGGACGCGGAGAAAGCCTTCACTAAAATTGAAGAAACCCTGGATCAATTAGACCGGAGTCAGAGTAGATCTATGGAATGGGCTCTGTATAAAAGGGTTAACCCTCTGTTTGGTTTCACGATGGATGATGAATAGAACAATATTCCGGCTGATCCTACAAAACAGAACACCGTTAGCTCGCCAGGGGAGAAGGGGGTTCTCTCTGTGACCACCCTCCGGCGTGAGAATAAGTACAGGTAGTCGGAAGTAAGTATTGTAAGTGAGAGAGTAGTTGAGAGTGAATACCTTTCCTTGAACTCCAAGTTACTTATTTATAGCCGGTGTTTGGCGCCAAAAAGAGAGATTGTTAACTTTAACGGAATCTTTTGTTATTCCGTTAACGTTTGTTGGCAATCTGTTAGTGCACACAGATTGTGAGCTCATCAGCGGTTAGGGAGGCGCCACGTGTCAACATGAGATCACTACATCTTATAAATGTGAGCATGCCATCACCGTGATCTTCCTCAGCCATCCAGATGCTGCCATGTGAGAATTGGTTATAACCGAAAAGATGCTTGTACGATTGGGTGTTAATGGCTTCTAGAAGGTTTCACAGCTGTTACCCATCTATTATTCGCCATGTGTACATTTTGTTATAACAGAAAAGATTCCCTTTGCTTCTGCACCAAGTCTAGGATTTTGCTAAGGGAAAGTTTTTCAGGATTTACTGTTTCCTTGCGCGAGAAGCGCAAGTTAGTTAACTGATCTTCCTTCTACTCCTTGCTGCTTAGTGCAACGTTTGGTGGATGCTTGCTTTGATATAAATATCTGCGCAAGGTTTGTGCATGGAGCATTATCAAACAAGAATGTTCAAGGTTAACTTTGAACCTTGCACGAGCCCGGGCAAGGTAGTTAAATGAAGCATTTATCAAACAAGAATGTTCAAGGTTAACTTTAACCTTGCGCAGCCCGCGCAAGGTTGTGCATGGAGCATTATCAAACAAGAATGTTCAAGGTTAACTTTGAACCTTGCGCGAAGCCCGCGCAAGGTAGTTAAATGAGACATTATCAAACAAGAATGTTCAAGGTTAACTTTGAACCTTGCGGAGCCCGCGCAAGGTAGTTAAATGAAGCATTATCAAACAAGAATGTTCAAGGTTAACTTTGAACCTTGCGCGAGCCCGCGCAAGGTAGTTAAATGAAGCATTTATCCAAAAGAGATGTTCAAGGTTAACTTTGAACCTTGTGCGAGCCCGCGCAGGTAGTTAAATGACGCTTTCCTCTCTTGGGTACTTGGCGCAGAGTTTCTAATAAATTCTTATTTTGGCAAAGAAGTCTGCGCGCAGTTTTCTTAAAAGTTATTAATGGTATGGTTTCCTTGATTGG
Source organism: Scalesia atractyloides (assembly GCA_947069175.1). Taxonomy (NCBI): domain Eukaryota; kingdom Viridiplantae; phylum Streptophyta; class Magnoliopsida; order Asterales; family Asteraceae; genus Scalesia; species Scalesia atractyloides. The sequence goes on from CAMTDV010000002.1 coordinate 14,134,313, forward strand.
CGCAAGGTTTTTGGGACCATACCCCTTCAAGTTCCCCCAGTCCAGTGTTGCTCCTATGTAAGAATAAAAAGTAGGTGGAGCACTGGACTTAAGATAAATGTGCTACGCTAGGTATGGACTAGCTTTTTGTTGCTTTATGCATCTTGATGACGTGTCGTAAGTGAATTTTTAAAAAGTATTTGAATTTCAAATATGCTTAGACACGTGTCACTTATCTGGATGGTGTAGTTGGTGACGATGCACGTTCTTGAGACGTGGTGGTACTGTTGATAGGCTGTCAATAGTACATGTCTTACCGTATTTAATGCTTTTTAGCGACACTCGCGCGCGTGGGACGTTTACTGTTCCCCACTCGCCCCTGCGATTACTTGGGGATACGTGACGGTCGCAAAAGTCGCTGCAGTCAAATCGTGCATTAATTGCGGTTAGTATATAAAGGGATCAACGATCCATTTGCTTCCTCACCCAATCATAACTTGAGAGAAATTTGTGTTCAAAAATTCCGGCGACCTTCAAAGTTTTCTAAGTTTTCTTCCAAGTTCGAGTTATGGCCACCGGTGCAAGTTCTGCTGAGATGTTCGTCGTCAAGTTTGCCACTGCTAAAGTGGTCGAAGAAAGATTTTGATAATCTTGCCACCAACTTCCTTTTCGCTCCGTCCTGGAAAGCATTTTTTCCGGAGGCGAATGCCACGGAGGCTGATACGCCGGCCGGCTATATTACATTATTTTACGATTATTTTGCCGAAGGGAACTTCCGGCTGCCGGTGACCCATTTCTTGCTGGAAATTCTTGGTTTTTACAAGATTCATATTTCTCAGTTGAGCCCGATGGGAATGGTGAGGATCCGGCATTTTGAGTTCGTTTGCCGATCGATGCAGATTGTGCCGTCGGTCGAGAAGTTTAGAGTTTTCTACCAGCTACACTGCTTGTTGGGTTTTTATTCGTTCCAACAGCGTGTGCAAGCCAAACGATTGTTGTTGGTGCCGCCGAAGTCTTACCACGACTCGAAGCAGAAGTTCTTCTTTATCAAGGCCGCGGTGATCCCGATGAAGATGACATTCCAGGGCAGTGATGAGATCGAGCTGGAGACCCTTCCCATACCTGCCGACGAGGTATGGTATCAAGATATTAAAGATGTGCCCAATATTGTTTTACAGGAGAGGGCCCTCATCGCTGCCGGGATGAGTATTTTCTGGAAGAAGGAACGTCGAGAAAAACTGGTGTATACAGAAGATGGAACTGGTATGTAACCCTTTAACTTCTTAGCAATATCTTTCAATAGATATGTATTGAAGCAAAAATGTTTGGTATGTAGCTGCGCCTCTCTACTTGGTCTCTTTCAAGAGAGAGGGAGGAAAATGGACGTCGTGCCTATTGCTGATGGTGAGGACACTTGGTTCTCACAAATCTTAGGGAACTTTGAGTTACCCAAGCAGGAGGATCTGGAGGCGCAACCATGTTCGAAGACTGGTAAATAAGTCCATACAAAGCCTAAGTTAATATTGCAATATAACTTAATGGCGCAACCTTTACTCAATATGATTGATTATGTAGGTGATTTGCTAAACTTGGGCGTAGGCCCTGACTCGAGGAAGAAGAAGAAACCAACTGCAGCTGCAGCTGCGCGCCTCCCCCTTTCAACCCAGAGCAAAAAACCAAGCCATCAGCTGCTGCGAAAGCTGAGGGCAAGAAAGGTACACTTCACGTATCTGACTCTTGGTGCAATTATGTGGTGGTGTCGGACTCACTAGAGGGTCTTGCGCTTGTAGGTTTGAAGAAACCGAAGCCAGAACCCGTTGACACCTCATCTCTTCCTGCTGCAAACCCAGATGATCCTTTGGAAATACCTTCTAGCCCGGAAGAGGTGTTGAAGCGTACTTCTAAGAAGAGGAAGGAGGCGGAGACTAAAATTCCTGCGCCAACCAAAGTTGCGCGCCCGCGCATTGGTTAGAAGGGCAATCTGGATGCCTTTGCAAAGAAATTCTCACCTGGTACGTTTAGTTTGTTGCGCACTTCTGTCATAAAAGTTGCGCAGAATCTTATACTTGGTATTTGTTAATATGCTTTGCAGAGAAAATGGTGAAGGCTACGCCGGCCACCTCATCTGCTATGCCATCGCCGCGCAGGCCTGAGAATGTTGAGGGAGATGCGGGGCAAGAAACTCCTGTTCCTGAAGCCGACCCCATCGTCCCGGAACATATTGAGAAAGTGGCTCCGGAAGAAGAGCCCAAAAATTTTGATGCTGAGAATCCTGCTGGCGAGCAGGTTAAAGATACGGCTGCAGATGTTGGGGAAACCGTCCAGGTTGATATCCAAGGGAGCCGGACCTTCAACACAAAGCGAAGGCTTTGTGTTTGCTGAGGATTTGGAGGAGTCGCCTATTCGCCCAGAGGAGACGCCTGGGGACTATTATTATCGCTCTTATTCTGAGAGGCGGGCCTCTGCGATTCATCAGCCCGTGTGGAAGGTTAAGCAAGGCGATGTTTTTACTGATTGGCACTCCTGTAGGGAGTGGTATAAGGGCATCTTCCCGCCGGCGAAGGTGAAGCGCCAGGAGGAAAAAAACCATGAAGCTACTTACGAGTCATATCTGCAAGAGTCTGCCCTTGCCTTGTCTACCATCAATAGAATTGTGCGCGAATGGCGCAGCATGAACAAAGAGTGGGATGAGGTTGTGCTTGAGAAGGCAAAGGCCAAACTTGAGAAGGAGAAGACGTTGAAAATGCTCGTCGATTTTGAGGTAAAAAAGGCCCAGTTTGAGGAAGAGTAGAAGACTGAAGAATGGGCTGCGCTATCATGGAAGCGCAAGTGTGAGGCTTCTGCTGCGCAATATGCGGATGAGCGGAAGCGCTTTGTGGAGGCTTGCGAGCGTGACAACATAGAAAAAGCTTCTCTGCGCAATGAAATTGAGAAACTCAAAAAGAGAAAGCTGATGCAGTTGCGGCAGCAGAAGAGGCGCGCTCACATAGAGAAAGGAGCGAGCAGAATGAGGTATCAACCAAAATGACTCTTCTTCTTAAGAATAAAGAAATTGATGATCTAACTGCTATGCTCTTTGACCAGGAGCGGCTGCAAGCTGAGGTTGACAGTTTGAAAAAATATGTCAACCTTCACCGAACAGAGAAAGCCGAGTTGATCCGCCGTTTGACTGAAGGCGAACAAAAACTTAACGACACGGAGGTCGCTCGCGCTACTGCAGAAAGCTTAACCGAATCCCTCATGAACCAGCTTACCTGGTTGCGGGAGTATTAGATTGTGGAAGTAATATTCACTTTTCTTTATACGTCTGGTTTGATTGTCGCAACATATACTGATTGTATTTGTGTACAGATCGTAAATTCCATCCTTAACTCTACGGAGTTGGATGAGAGAGTGGCAGAATTGATGATGGCGGCGCGCAGTGACGGTCATGCCGAGGGCTACAGAGAATGCACTTTGCACGTGGCCCATGCGCTGAAGACCGAATGGGATCCCAGCCGTGCTGCCACGCATGGGCTAAATACTGCCGCCATTTATTCTACTGCCAAAGAAAAATATGATCAATTGCAAATTACGATTATGGACCTTGTGGACGTTGCGCTGCAACGAGATGACTTGTTGATAAGCTAAAGGAGATCTTTTCTTCAGCAGAGAAGCAGGCGGGAACCAAGTCCATAGAATAGGAAATTTGTAATTTTTTACTATATGATAATTTGTAACGTTGCGCTTCTGCGCAAGTATTGTGAATATAATATATTTCAGTTTTACAATGTTTGCATGGAACCAATTACTTGTGTAGGATAGACAAATGAACAATTTCTTCTCATGTGTGAGCGTAAGTATTAAAGTAGCTTGTGGCTCAGGAGTTTGTGTTTTTGTTTATCCAAAGGAATTGCATACATTTGTAAATGAACATATATAAGACTATAAGTAGTGGTAAAGTATGTTCATACTGACAAAGCGCAAGGCTATGGCTGCCACTAAGATTACATAACAAAATAAAGTAAGCAGTCTTGTTACGCAACACTCAGAAGTTGTTAGAGGACTGAGATTACATATAACATCGGTGTAGTTGTTGGGCGTTCCAGGTTCTAGGAATGTTGGATCCGTCCATACGTTTCAGAGTGTACGCGCCTTTTCCCAATACTTCATTTATCACGTACAGACCTTCCCATCGCCGGGCTAACTTCCCGGTTTTTCGGCATTCGACGCTTCATTATCGCGAAGAACAAAGTCACCAGGCAAAAAGGAACAGATGCACACCCTTTTGTTGTAATACTTTTCAAGCTGGGACTTGTATTTAACTTCGCGAATCGCTGCATTTTCTTGGCGCTCTTCCAATAAGTTCAGGTCGATGCGCCGTTGTTCTTCGTTATCTTGTTTTTCCAAAGCTAGCATTCTTGGAGATGGTAACCCAATTTCGGCAGGAATCACAGCTTCCGTGCCATATACAAGGCTAAAAGGAGTTTCTACAATGCTAGTCTTGGGCATAGTTCAGTGTGCCCACAAGATGCTAGGCAATTCATCAACCCACCCCCGCCGTGCCGTGCCAAGGCGGGCCTTGATACCGTCGACCAACTATTTGTTTATGCTTTCAACTTGACCATTTGCTTGTGGGTGTGCAACAGAAGCGAAAACATGTTGGATTCCCATTTCGGTCATCCATGTTTGCAACTCTTCAGCCATTAAATTTGGATCGTTGTCTGTAATAATGTGCATGGGTAGACCAAAACGACAAATAATGTATTCCTAGATGAATTTGCGAATTACCATCGCTATAGTAGAAGCTAAAGGTTTGGCTTCAACCCATTTGGTGAAGTAATCGACCGCAACGATGATAAACTTTACTACGCCGGGCGCATCTGGAAATGGTCCCACTAAATCAATGGCCCATTGTTGAAATGGCCAAGCTGTTGTGACGGGTATCAAAGGATTCTTTGGGCGCAACGTTTTAGGGGTATGCCTTTGGCAGGACATGCACTTGCGCAAGATCTCTACCGCGTCAACGTACATTTCGCGCCAATAATACCCTGCGCTTTTTACTTTGGCTACGACCATGCGCGGCCCAGAATGTATGCCACATAGTCCCTCATGAATCTCCCTGATCAGGTATTGCGCGTCATGTATGTCAACACAGCGGAGCGAAGGACCCATGTAAGAGCGTCAGTACAGAATACCGTCAATCATTTCATAATTGACGGCTTTGCATCGTAACTTTCGTGCTTGCGCTCTATCTTCTGGTAAAGAACCATGCAATAGATACATCATTATTGGAGACATCCATGATGGATCTCCTACTTTGACCATTGTCACTTGCCTGAGAGGGACAGATGGATTACTTAAAACCTCAATGCGAACTTCTTTTGCCAAATGCTTTAAACTAGTTGCAGCAAGTTTACTTAGAGCGTCAGCATGTTTGTTTTCGCTTCGCTTGACGTATGTGATTTTAAATTGTTGGAACTGTGCTATAAGAGCCTTGGCTTGCGCCCAGTATAGAGCCATGATATCTCCCTTTGCATCGTACGTTCCAACTACTTGCTCAGCAACTAATAATGAATCAACATGGGCTTCTAAATTTGTTGCGCCCATTTTGATAGCGAGGCGTAAGCCTGCTAGGAAAGCTTCATATTCGGCCTTGTTGTTGGTGCTTTTAAAATCCAACCGAATTGCATATGTGAATTCTGCTCCCTTTGGACTCATTAATCGAAGACCTGCTCCAGCCCCATCACTGTTTGATGCGCCATCAGTAAACAATGTCCAGGTTCTGTTGTCGATGACTGGGACTGGGTTTTGGATTGCTTGTCATTCTTCAAGCTTATCAGCAGGAATTTCAGCGATGAAATCTGCCAAAACTTGGCCTTTGATAGCTGGTCTAGGTTTTTAGCATATGTTATAACCTCCCAATTCTATTGCCCATTTCGTAAGTCGTCCAAAAACGTCTGATTTGGCCAGGACTTGGCCAATGTGAAAGTTTGTTAAAACTGTAATAACATGTCCAGAAAAGTATCTTCGTAGCCTGCGCGAAGCATGGACCAATGCTAAAACTAATTTCTCCATGATTGAATACCTTGTCTCTGGATCGTTCAACATCTTGCTGATATAATAAATTGGAGACTGGACCCCTTCGCGTTCTACCAACAAGACAACACCTACTGCTACCTCAGATGCAGCAAGATATAAGACCATGGGTTCTTTTTCTTGAGGAGCAGTAAGTGTGGGAAGTTGAACTAAACAATCTTTCATCTGCTGGAAAGCTTGATCAGCTTCTGGAGTCAATGCGAACACTTTGCTCTTTGTACAATTGCGCAAGGTTCGAATGAATGGATAAGATTTTGTAGCATGATTGGCGAGGAAGCGGTTTAGCGCAGCTAACCTTCCAGCCAAACGTTGCATTTCTTTGATGGTAGTAGGAGAAGGCATTTTTTGTATTGCATCGACCTTTTCGGGATTAACTTTGAAACCGTCTTAGGGGACGATGAAACCCAAAAATTTGCCCTCCTCCATGCCGAATGAGCATTTGCTGGGATTTAACTTTAGATTTACCTCGCGCAGAGAATCAAAAGTTCTTTGGATGTTGTCTAGCATAGTGTCTTCTGAATTACTCATAATGACCAAATCATCAATGTAGACTTCCACAGGTTTCCCAATGTCATCTCCAAACACTGTATCTATCAATCTTTGATAAGTAGCTCCCGCATTGCAGAGACCAAAAGGCATCTTGGTATAACAAAAAATGCCCTTCTCCGTGCGAAAAGCGTTTTTATCTTCGTCCTCTTTTTTCATCAAGACTTGATGATAACCTTTATAACAATCTAGAAAACATTTCCAGCGAAAAGAAGCTAATGAGTCAACCTTTTTGTCAATCTCAGGAAGAGAATAACAATCTTTCGGACATGCTTTGTTTAGATCTTTAAAATCTACGCACATCCGCCATCCGCCATTATGTTTCTTTACCATGACTGGGTTTGCCACCCAGGTCTGGTATTTGACTTCGCGCAGAATACCAGCATTTAATAACTCGGTGACTTGTTCGTTCATTGCCTCTGTCTTTTCTGACCCGAGACTTACTTTTTCTGCACAACTGGCTCTGCTGATGGAAATACATTCAGGCAATGTTCCGCAATGTCGCGCGGGGCACCAACTATGTCGGCAGGTGTCCAGGCGAAAATGTCTTTGTTGCGAAAAACAGTAATTTAAGCTTTGCGCGAATTTCAATACTGACTGCAGGTCCTAATAAGATTGTCTGCTCTGGGTACTTATTGTTGAGTACCCACTTTTCTGGTTCATTGCTTGGCAATGTCTTGCCAGCCTTCATAACTGGTTCCTCAATTGACATAATTTATTTCCGTGCATAAAGTATAGCTACGCCATTTGGTGTCGGAAAACCACAAGCAGCATGCGGAGCGGAGGTAATCATACTAAAATCACGTTGCGCTCGGCTGTAACACCCCGACCCGCAGCGGAAATAAGAGTCGGGGCATAATTGGGTTATCACCAAAGCACATGACATTTACTATTATGTTTCATAATTAAATGAAGTCAAAGTTACATTTCTCAAACATCCAAACATGTTCATTCATTACAAGGGAAAATAACCAAACATAATAATCCAAATACTAAATCGTTTTATTTCTTCTAATCCAGGTCCTACGTATTCCTAGCTGCTGCTGGTTCACCTGTATCATGTGTAAAATAGGAGGTTTTTGGGTCAACATAAGTTGGCGAGTGAACCTTATAGATAAACATTTGATAATAATTTTCTGGTTAGTTTATCAATAACATATTGTGCATAATCATAAAAGAGCACATGTATGGAATCAAACATTGGCAAACATCAATTAACAATCGATAACATACATGAACATACCAACAGCATATAACAATTAACATAATTGAACTGTGCGATCAAGGCTCAATCAAACGGAGCCGATCGTATTGCATGAACTGGAAATGTAAATTGGACTGTGCGCTCAAGGCTCAATCAAACGGAGCCGAACGTATTACATGAACTGGAAATGTAAATTGAACTGTGCACTCAAGGCTCAATCAAACGAGCCGAGCGTATTGCATGTATTGAAATGTAAAATGAAATGACCGATCAAGGCTCAATCAAACGGAGCCGATCGTGCGGGCACGCCCTGATCAACCGCATAATAAAAATGGGGATCAAACTCAACCTCGATGGATGGGGAGCTACGGCCTCGGCAATTGCATGTACTGAAATAATAATTTGCAAACAATAATAACTACTTAACAGCAACAAACTAATACACATGTCATGATATGATATATGCACAATAACTGGGTTATAATATGTAAATGAGCAAGACACATGATACACCCCAAAAACGTGATTAAAACGGGAAATTTGAAGGGTTCACTCACATTGGGTGCGTTGGATTGGATATAGCGAGATGCGCACGATTTAGACGAGCGAGTCGACGAGGAATACTAACCTAAATAACAATGGAAAATATATTAAAATGGATGGATTTTTATTAAGGATTCTAATGGGATTTTTAGATATATTTTTGTGAGTTTATGGCTATTTTCTATCTTTAAAAATGTTATTTTTAAGTATTTTAAATTGATTTTTAAATTAAAATAAACAAATAAATATTTAAAAAATTTTTTTTTTTTTTTACTGTTTGACCGTTGACCGTTGACCGGTTCGGTCAGCGGTAAATACTTGCGCCAAGCGGGATTCGAACCGGTGACCTTCCGTTCACGCGCACGTAGCTCTACCAGCTGAGCTACGTGACTAACCTGTTAGAAATCCAGATTTAATTATATTTATACACTTATTCGAATTTACCGAAAATTCCTTTATTTTGCAAAACGTTTTAATCTCATTGAACCGGTGCTTGTGACGGGACTCGATCGCGCGACGTGTAGTTTATTTTGCACACAGTCCACCGCTGGACTGTGTGTCTAACCCGGTTATATTCTTGATTTATATTATACTTAACAACTACTCGCTCTAACCCGGTTAGTTCATGAATAAAAAGGAAAGTTATTACGCAGAGTGTGTGTAGTAAGGATCGAACCCGGGACTTGTATATAAACTTTGCACACAGTCCACCGCTGGACTGTGTGTCTAACCCGTTTATAATTCGGATTTTAATTACTCTTATATTCTGATTGAACTTCATCTTCTTCACCAATTACACAGGCCACATTACTCGACCGATTACAATTGATTTGTGGTTTACAAACTTTTTAGACACTATCAGTAATTCAAGAATAAGGAATGGAGAGAGTTTAAAGAACAGAATTTACCAATTAAAGATAATCACAGAAATCCGGCGAAGGTTTTGTCGGTACAGGAATTTAACTCCGACTGTTGACACAATTAACAGTGTGGTTCGATTATTTATAGAATTAAATTATCTAAACAAGGTTTAAATGAAGTGTAGGATATCTTACCCTTTCACAGTGAAATTCCGGCAATTTCAGAAACTTTCCGGCGAAGGTGAGATTTCCGATAAACGTTGACTAAGGTTGATTCTGATGATGGAATTGTGTTAGAGATTAACTAATCACATGTTTTAAACAAAAAGATTCAAAGGAATTACCGTGAGAATGCGATTCCCGGTTTTCCGGTGAGTTGCAGAAAAATTCCGGCGATCGAATTTAGAGGATCTTACAGTTCAGAATCTTGACGAAAATGAAATTGAGTGTTGTGTGATAGTTATGAATCGCGCAAGAGATCAGGACTTGGATTAAATTAGAGTTTGGTATGCTTTCGGTTTCAAAAACCGGAAATGATGAAGTCTTTAAGTTCATTCAATTCGGACATAATTAGAAACCGATATTCATCGGTTATAAGCTAGCCAAAAGAAGTCGAAATGATTTAGCGTTCGGTTTGCCGGTTTCCGTTATTCAGATGGCACCTATGGTTAATTCAAGTTCGCGTATAAGATCCATTTAGTTGCCAATTGTTACAGAAAACAAGTTGTGGCGGAGTGGTTTGGGAACCGGTTGATAAGTTGTTGGAGTGTTTCAGCTGACCCGGGTTCGAGTCCGGTCAGCTGCAAATGTTTTTATTTATTTTATTTTAACTTTTTATCCAATTTAATTTTTATAGTTTAGTTTATTTATTAATTATGTAATGTTTAAACTCAAAATAACCATAAATAATTACTGTATTTTCATAACTTGGTATTGGATTACAAAACGGAGCGGGTTTTGGAGACCCGATTTATACAAATGTTACATCGGCGTCCCAATAGTACATCGTGACGGGAATTTGCCGGCATCACCATGAAGTTGACGTTACTCGTTCGAGAGCACCTCCCATCAGATAAAGTAACAGGAAAGAGGATTTTTCCTAGAGGAAAGACATCCTCATTGCAGAACCCAGTTAATGGAAAATCAACTGGTTCCAAGCGTGCCTTATCCTCAGGATCTAGTTGCTTGAAACACTGCTCATACATGATATCCATGGAACTACCCGGATCTATAAACATATAGTCTGTTTGGTAGTGCCCAAAGATACTGGTGATAACTACTGGCCGGTCTTCTTGAGGACCTCCTGGAACGATAGGAAAAATGACTTGCTGTTCACGCCAAGTGTTATTTTGAAAATGTTGAAGGCTACGCTTGCGCGATGATCCACCTTGAATCATGGAAACGTGCTGTTTCATTTTCTTGTTGCTAGGCCCTTCGTTCTCGCGCGTAATCTGCTTAATCTCTTTGCGCACATTCTGGACTAGATGTGTAAGCTTCCACTCTTTAACGCTTTTTCAATCTCCGTGCGCAGACTGATGCAATTATCTGTTATGTGGCCTGTGTGTCTATGATAGTCACAGAACAAATTGGGTCTTACCCTTTTTTGTTTTTCATTGGTTGCGGCTGTTTAAACTGATAATTCTCAGTGCTGAGAACCTCAGTCGGAGATTTTGTTAAGGGAGTCCACTGACGTTCCCTATTCTCCTGCTTAATTGCTTTTTGAGTTGTTATCTTGTTGATTGTTGCTCGCGCATCAATTGGTGAATACGGAGGATACGAATTCTGACTTGACTCTTTCCAGTTTCTCTTATACTAGCGACTACCTCTACTTAGGTCTTGCGGACGGTTCTGAGGTAGAGGTGGTCTATTAGAACTTAAGTTGCGCTCAGTTTGGGCGTAGACCTTGGCTGCCACCATGAGTTTATCCCAGCTTTTTGGAAGGCCAGTTGTACCGGACAACACTTTAATCATTTCGTCGCACCTTACAGCATACTTGAACTGCGCACGTATAAGGTCTTCATGGACATCTCCAATCTCCAATACCTCTTTATTGTAACGTGTTATAAAATATTCGAGGCTTTCATCGTCCCTCCGCCAGATGTTCATTACATCTGAGGAGTCGCGCACGTATCACCGTTGCTGACTAAAGTGTGTAAGAAAATTTTCTTTTAAGTCATTCCAAGAGGAAAGTTTACCTGCCGGCAAATTATCAAACCAAAGGCGCGCAGCGCCAGTAAGGTTTGTACAAATAAGTGACACCACATTGGCAGTGTCCAGCACCCAAGTAACCCCGCATCGGTAAAGAGGCGCATGTGATCATCGGGATCGGTCAAACCGTTAAACTTTCCAACGTTGGATGGTAATTTCGCTCGCTCCAACGGAGCCAATGCTATCTCTCTGATAAACTTTGATTGTTCAGCTGCTTCGGTTGGGCGGTACACCAAATTATAATCATGCTCAGCTTCTGGATTGTATACTGCACGTACTTTTGGCCTGTAACTAGCGTGATCTGCAGATATTCGTTTAAAAATACTTGCACTATCCCCTTCCTCATAGGTTTTATCGAGCTCATCGTGTTGGGTGTCCCGTTTCTGCGAAGATCGCGGGCCCAAACGAGAGTGGACAGATGCGCGACGCTGAACGTTGTCTTCTTGCCTTCTATTACACGAATGAACAGGATCATTCCTGGTTTTAGAATGCATTTATGTTCCATCTCTAGGCATGCACGAAGGGGAACGAGCATGACCTTGAGTATTATAACTCAAAACTCGAGGTGCCGGCGAAGCACGGACCTGAGGAGCGCTAACCGGAGCTTGAAAAGCTGGAGTTCCGGTTTGGGCACATAACTGAGCAGACATAGCGTTTAGAGTCGCTTGAGATTTGATTAACCACGATAATGGAGTCTCTCCAGGTGGTAAAATCGACGTAACATCAACCTGAGGAGCCGCCGACGTTACAGGAATACTCGCATGATTAGGATCATACTGAGCATTAGCTTCGCCGGGATAATCCTCAACTATTTGTCCATCGACCTGAGGTCCGAAAACAACGCGTCGAATCCCTGATCGAGGACCTTGAAAAGATGATCCGTCAGCCATGACGCTGCAGATCTAGGTGAAACGAAACGAAAGGTGAGAGAATCGAAATCGGTGGGCGCCAATGAAGAAACCCTGGATCAACTAGACCGGACTCAGAGTAGATCTATGGAATGGGCTCTGCATAAAAGGGTTAACCCTCCGTTTGGTTTCACAAGGTAGTTAAATGAAGCATTTATCAAACAAGAATTTTCAAGGTTAACTTTGAACCTTGCTCAAGCCCGCGCAAGGTAGTTAAATGAAACATTATCAAACAAGAATGTTCAAGGTTAACTTTGAACCTTGCGCAAGCCCGCGCAAGTTAGTTAAATGAAACATTATCAAACAAGAATGTTCAAGGTTAACTTTGAACCTCTCGCGAGCCCGCGCAAGGTAGTTAAATGAAGCATTTATCAAACAAGAATGTTCAAGGTTAACTTTGAACCTTGCGCGAGCCCGCGCAAGGTAGTTAAATGAAGCATTTATCCAATAGAGAGTGTTCAAGGTTAACTTTGAACCTTGCCGAGCCCGCGCAACGGTAGTTAAATGACGCTTTTCCTCTCTGTGGATAATTTGGCGCAGAGTTCTAATAAATCTTGTTTTGGCAAAGAAGTCTGCGTGCAGTTTTCTTAAAAGTTATTAATGGGTATGGTTTCCTTGATTGGCGCAAGGTTTTTGGGACCATACCCCCTTCACAAATGAATGAGTGATAAATTCAACTGCCAATGCTCACGGCACTATAAAAGAACGAGCCACTGATACTTTACCTTTCCGCATCAGATATCGCTCTGGGAGCAGTCCTGCTAGTAGAGCGCGCATGAGTTCAAACCCTGATCTACTATGTCAGCAAGATGCTGACTGACACAGAGACACAATATCCTATGATGGAAAAGCTTGCTCTAGCTTTGGTCCACGCATCCCGTCGGTTGCGTCGGTATTTTTCTGGCCATGTGATAACAGTTCTCTCGAATTATCACTTAGGCCAAATTTTGTCGAAACCAGACATATCTGGCCATCTAGCAAAATGGGTGATTGAGCATGGTGGACACAACATCGTGTACAAACCACGCCCAGCAATAAAGGGCCATATATTAGCCGAATTCATTGCGGAAGTACCATAGAATAAAGCGCAAGAGTGTGAAGCTGTACAGAACCTAACGCCGGTTACAGATGACCGCGCGTGGATACTTCACACAGATGGCGCATCCAATGATGATGACGCAGGGGCAGGTCTTCGCCTAATAAGCCCCGACAATCAGGAGTTCACAAATGCCATCAGGTTGGATTTCAAAAGTACCAATAATGAACCTGAGTACGAAGCGTTCCTGGTAGGCCTTCGGTTAGCAATCAAAATGGGCACACAGAATTTGGAAACAAACGTCGATTCCCTTTTAGTCGCAGGATAGGTCAACGGCCTATACGACGCAAAAGGCGAAACGATGGCTTTGTATCTTGAGCAGGCGCAAGCCTTAATAACCAAATTCCAACACTTTAAAATAAACCATGTCAAACCAAAGCTAGAATAAACATGCCGACGCACTCAGCAAATTAGCCGCTACAAGCTTCAAGCACCTCGCACGTGAAGTGCGCATTGAGGTACTCAAGAACCATTCTGTTCCTTTGCGCTAAGTCAACATCATTGAAGTGGGGAATCTCTCCTGGATGCCTCCCATAATCATGTTCTTGCAACACGGGATCCTCCCTGAAAACAAAGTGGAAGCAATGAAGGTCCAGAACAAGAAACTCAACTATGAAAATGGTGGATGGTATCCTATATCGGAAGTCATACCTTGGACCGCTCCTCTGCTGTGTTGATCCGCAAGATGCGCAGTACTTGATCCGCAAAATACATGAAGGATTATGCGGAATTCACGCCGGTCCGCGCATGGTCGTAGCAAAGTTCATGAACGGCAGTTACTATTGGCCTAGCATGCACCTAGATGCGGTCGAAACACTACGGAAGTGCGCATCATGCTAGAGCCATGCTCCGAAGACATTGCGCCTCAAGAATCCTTTCATCCCTGTGACAATAGCATCGCCCTTCCAGCAATAGGCAATCAATATGGTGGGACCACTCCCAGATGCCCGAGGCGCGGTGAAGTTCATAATCGTTGCAGTCGATTACTTCACTAAGTGGGTAGAAGTCAAACCCCTTGCATCCACTGCAACAATTGTAGTTTGGAAATTCATTTGGGAGCACATCATATGCCATTTCGAGTTACCCCTGCGCATAGTCAGTGATAATGGCCCAATTTCGCAGCTGAAGAACTACAACAATGGATGAAGGAAATGTATATCGAGCATGTTTTCATTTCGGTCACGCATCCCCAAGGAAACGATCAAGGGGAGAGCATAAACAAGAGCATCATCGAGGGGATCAAGATGAGATTGGGTACGGTGCGAAGAGGCTGGGTAGATATGTTGCCAAGCATCCTTTGGGCTCATCGAACCATGCCAAAGACCAGCACAGGCGAAACTCCTTTCAACCTCGTGTATGGGACGAGGCACTGATTCCTGCAGAGATAGGCCTCCCATCACCACGAAGACGAACGCAGACTTGACTTGGACTTACTAAAAGAAAGGCGTGAAAATGCTGCTATCAACGAAGCAAAATACAAGTCCAAGCTCGAAAAACACTACAACGCGCAAGTCCGCATATGCACCTTCTTACCCGGTGACTTTGTTCTACGCGACAATGAAGCGTCTAACACTGAACGTCCTGGGAAACTCGCACCTAAGTGGGAAGGTCCTTACATTATCCATGAAGTCCTAGGAAAGGGCGCTTACACCCTTAAACGCTTAGACGGTACAAATATTCCTAGGACATGGAATGCGCAATAGCTAAGATGATGTTACATGTAAATTAGCAAGTTCAATATCTTATTGTCTACCTTTTACATGGCTCTTACGCCTCATTGGTAAATAAAGACAAGGGTTACATGAGTTATTTTATCTGAATGTTTCGTTACAAATGCGCGAAGCCACTTTGGGTCTCCACGAAAACACCTCGGTACACAATGACTCTTGAACCAAAATTTACTATCTACTGCATGTGCATGGGAGCGGATGCTCATACACGAGTTCATTACCAGTTTTATTCGCTATACCTACACAAAGTTGGTCCTTTTTCACGCAAATATTGTAACTGGAAAGAAACATTTCATTGAAGATAAAAATATTTACAATGTACAAACTGGCGCAGTGCGCAGTACATTCAAAGATCCTACAAAGATATTATAATAAGGATCCAACACTAGTATTCATCCGTAGCGGCCTCGACTTCTTCCGTAAATACGTCTTTTAAGCGATCCACGAAGTCGACGTGTGTGAGCGCCACGCTTAAATATTCCATAGCCGGGATGTTGAGACGGTTGTACTCCTGCTAAGCCAGGGAAAAAGTAGCTCAACGTTGTATTTCAGCCTTTTCCACCAAGGCCACTTGAAGATCTTTCCGAGTGCCCTGGAGATCTTTTTGTGCGCCCTGGAAATTCTTCTTCGCACTCTCCAAAGCGGCGCAAACAGCAACCTGGTCATATACAAAAGGTTAGTATGACATTCGTAGCTCATACAAATGAAGGAAAAATAGTAAGACAAGTTTTTACCTCTCTCTACTCACTACGCTCGCGGTCCGCATCTGGCCTCCGCAGCCGCGACAATTGCTGCCTCTTTCTCCTTCTTCTCACGCCCTACCTCTACGTGCAACCGGGCCAATTCATCCCTTAATAATTTTTTCTCATTATTGTCCCTTTCACAAGCCTCCTTCCACAACTTGCACTCCTTCGCAAGTGTGGCATCGGAGCTTTCGGCCCTCCTCTTCCATCCCAGCGCGGCCCATTCTTCAAACCGCTGGCGTTCGCCGTATGCAGCTTCTTTGGCCTCCAACGCAGCTTTTTGCGTAGCCAGTTGGGGTCGCTCTTTATCCAGGCTCGCTTGGGTGCTTCGAATTCATTCTGTTTTTCAGCAAACCCCGCCATTCACGAACAATCCTTTGTGTAACAGTGGCGGAACTTGTAGCTACCTAGAGGTACGTGCGGGTATGTGGTTACTTGTTCATGTTCAGCACGCGCACGCACCTCCGCTGGAGGGAAGGCTCCTTTAAACCACTCACGGCATGCCGGCCAGTGAGAGAAATCATCTCCTTTCTTTAATTTCCACACAAGGGTGTGGATCTCTTCAGCATGAGCCGCGGAGTATAACTTGTAATAATAATCACCCGGGGTTTCATCCGGGCGGATTGGAGATCCTTCGGCAGAAGGGTTTCTACCAGATCCCCCGGCCTCACCCCCGGGCGCCGACTCCTCTACATGCACCCCTTGTGGAGCATCAGTTTGCGCACCCTCATCGGCAGCCATCGCCATCTGCTCCGTCTCCTCAACAGCACCCACATCACCAACAACCTGAGGTTCTTCCTCCACCACCATGGGTTCCACATTAACCACTTCCACGGATTCTTGCAACACCACGGAACCCACGTTAGTCTCCACCTGAGAACCTTCCACCACCACCTGAGGTACTTCCACCATCACATCAGGATCTTCCTCCACCACCTCATGTTCCGCCGCCCCAGCAACGGACTCCACACCTTGTGCACTGGACGCTTGCGTGCCTTCAACCACAGGCGTGGGCATTGGAGTATTCTTGGGTGCGGCCGGTGTGCTGGATTCCACAAAAACCGGCTGATCCCCCCCTGCGGGATGACAAACAGTCAGCTAAACATTATACGAAAACGTTCGGCTAATACAAGTTATAAAGTTACCTAAGGAAATCTTGGCGGTGAGCATCTCAGACTCCCCCTCTTCCCTATCACCTTCCGCGCAACCTTTTTAGAGGGCTGTGCGGAGATGTCCTTATTTGGACACCTCTTTCGCTTGAGAGGCTCCTCCGGGTTGGACTCGACCTCCACCGGGTCAGCAGGTTTGGCGGTCGGGATAACCACCGGCTTCAGCGCGGGCTTCTTCACACCAACAGGATCAAGACCCTACCATGAGTCAGATAATACTACATAAGCTTTCTAATGGTCAGACACAATGCGCTTACCTTTGGGAGGGTCCACCCTGGGTTGAGTTCAACTACTTCTCACCCGCCGCGCCCGACCCTGTGCGTCTCCTCTCCTCATGATCTGGGCCAATACCCAAGTTCTTCAAAGCGCCTGCACATTGGCGCCTACTACAAGGATAACTTATGCGCAATGTGCAATGGTACGCCTTCCTTGGAACCAATAGGTCATACAATGAACCTTGCGCACTCAGCGCAACGGTAAATTAGACCAACACCAATAGGTCATACAACGAGCCTTGCGCACTCAGCGCAACGGAAAGTTAGACCAACTCCTTTAGGTCATACAACGAGCCTTGTGCACTCAGCACAATGGCAAGTTAGACCAAACAACATAAGTCACATAGCGAACCTTGTGTACTTGGCGCAACGGTGAGTTAGACTTAGACGCGCATGATACTTGACCCTGCGCAGACCAACCATACTTACGCCAGTGACTGTCACACATTCTCCACTTTCGGCTGATAGCAGGTCTGACACCAGAGACAGCTGCCTTTACACGTGGCACCATTCAGCATCCGACAAAGCACACCTCCTGACAGAAAACATTAATTCTCCTACAGGGAACATTTAATGTTCGATGCAGAGGGACATAACGGATATCTCTAGTCGTCTGGGCCGGGCCCAAGGCCTATCAGCCCATCTCCTAGGCCCACTTACTTTCGGCTATAAAATAAGTATCGGACCACAAGGTAAATCATACACAAACACATCCAGAAATACTCGAACTTATCGCATGCTATTTTGAGCTTGCTTGTTTATTACTTGCAATCACCAAATACTTATTCTCACGCCGGAGTGTGATCATGGAGAAAACTCACCCTTTTCCCCGTGATGAGACTAACGGCGCTGCTAGTTTTGCAGATCAGTCCGAGTGAGATCACCCTGAAGAGCGAGCGAAAAGGCAACCTTTTATGTAGAAATATCTTGCTTGTAACTAATATATCCCCAGATATCTCTAGGTTCAATCGGTGTTTCTTCAATACTTAAAGTTATCAAAATACCCTTATAGTTAACAAACAATTTAGATGGAGGTAGTATCGGGGAGCAAAACGAAAAAAAAACATAGTAAACTATTGGAGGAAAATGGTTACTTTTAAAGGATTGGAGCAAAACCATTAAAACGACCAAATCACAGGGAGCAAAACGGAAGTTTACTCTAGAATAATATCCTATACCAGTTGCGGATTACCAATATCGCCAAATGCAATACCAGATGCCGATCTAACCACGTCTGTATTGAAGTGATATGTTATATAATCCCGGATAACGGGATTTTTGGGCTGGGCACACAAACCAGGCTCGAGTCTGACCCACTAGGATGGGTCACAGTGACTTAGTAACATCTATGATGAGCGACACGTACCATGTTACACTAAACATTCACCAATCTTGAGGGAAATGGGTTATGCTTTATTTATTACCTTGCCTGATTTACCCTATAGTCCCATACTATTATCTCAATCATCGACATATACTCGTTCTTACCTTGAAGGCTTATATAAGGGAAAAATCGTGTCTCGCTGTGACGAGACTAACGATGTTTTTTGATCTGCAAAAGTTCAGTTGGCCCTAGGTCTTCAAGCTGCATACCCATTTTGTGGTGCAAGGATGAATGAAGTGGTGGTTAAACAATATTACATAGAAATTCAATTCGCCCTAGCAGTTTTCACATGTGTAATGAACTTATTAAATATTTTATAAAAATAATGAACTAACTAGGTAATATATATATATATATATATATATATATATATATATATATATATATATATATACATGTAAACTCAGTGAGCTCATATTTAAGGTACATATGGAAGAGGGTTGTGATTTTGAACAGTGATTCTAGGGTAGAACTGATACAACGGTGAGATAAAGAAGCAATGTATAGTTTTTTAGTTGTTTATTGCAATTCATGAAACAATATTATTATCGGTTTTTGATCATCTGTAAAGATTAATGACCTCTAAGTGACATTTTCACCACATTAGCATCATAACATCTTTTAAAGAAATGTGTAATGTTCAATATCCTTTAAATGTCATTTCACTCATTACTTTCTAAATTTTTTTCAACCCCACACTGTCTAAATCTAATAATAAGTTTTCGATTTTTAGTGAATTTATCAAATAATTTATAAAAACAAACTAATTGGGAAACATATTTATATAGAGTAACCCAGCCTCACTAGTTAAGGCACGATATGGACGTTAATTGTGAATTTGAGAAAAAGATTATATGAAGCTATACATTTTTATTGTTTTTTAGGTCCCAAATCATTGTCGTAATTAAAATATTGATTCATTTTAGGCTAATTAAAATATTGATCATACGCAATATTTTATTAAATGTAAAATAACTAAGAATACATCTATATAAAGGGACAAACTATTGAAATTGCAATCAAAGTATATAACATGGCTCGTCCCAAAATATTCTTATTTCTTTGTGTTTTGACATTATATCATGTTTACTTTGTAACTTCATCTTTGGAACCATATACAATTCAGGTCGTCGATGGTACAATCAAGCATTTGGTTGCTCATATTTCCTCAAACAATCAAGATTTTGGAAACAAAACAATGACAACAAAAGGCGCGTTCAAATGGAACTTCCGGAGAGATGCTATGAGATGATTCGGTTCAGAGGCGAGTTTTTCTGGATGAAACCTGACAATACTGTTTTTAGAAAAGCTGATTTTCATGTTTTCGACAATGATGTTGCGGCGGAATGTGGGGAAAGCCGTTTAAAGGCTAATAAGTGTTTTTGGTTAGTAACAAATACCGGTTTTTATTTTGCTAAAGGTAAACCGTCCGGTTGGGTGTTTATGTATAACTGGCAAAGAGTGTAGTTGTGAAATTTATGTTAGTAGTTATGTTTCAGTGAATTGTTCTTGATAAAGAAATATTAATAGATTAATATTTACTTTCGATTTTTCAGTTTTGTTGTTCCAAAAAAGAATTTTGAGTTTGATGTATCCTTCTTGTTTATGCTCTTAAAGTTTGATTTAACTTCATAAATCTACGCCAAATGATATTACTATGATAAATAGTTAGTTACTAAGTTTTATTAATATTAAAATTTATATAATTACTACATGTTGGAATCATAGAAGAAACACTAGGTTAATCTCAGAGTCATGAATATCATCTTCACATTTTATAGCAATCCAATGGTTCACTCTAATTTCTCAATCAAATAAAACTCAGAATCGAAATTCTTAAAAAAAAAAAGAATTCGTGAACCAAATCCCTGACAAAATAATAGTTTCCCGATTTTTAGGGTAGGGGGCATTAACTACTTAAGCATTTGCTGAATAAAGTGGAAACAAAATGGTCCAAAAACAAAAAAATTATTAAAAGGGGTAAAAGTCAAGAACCACCTATATAGAGATTCCATTTAATTAAATCATGCGTAATGGTTATTATTGGAGTGTTTAGAGGCTTGATAACGCCCCCAACACCAATGAAGAGAAAAAAATTGAAAAGTAATGGGTGAAAGAATGTTAATTGGCGTTAACCATTACACATTTTTTTGAATGACGATATGATGCTAATATAGCTAGAAAATGCTCCTTAGAGAGAATTAACTATTACGGATGGTCTTAAAAGATCCACAACTCATAGAATACATATCTTTATACAATGATTTTGCTGGAACAGCTATTAACAAAAAAATATTTTATATGATTTAGTGCGATCATGTTCTCCATATAAACTTTTTCCTTTGCGTTAAAAGAAATGTTAAAAACAAGTCATTTTTAGGTTTTTACTCCTACACAAGATAATTATTTGGTATTTATGAAAAGGGGGATGATTACGAAGCTATTTTGGATAGCCATTTTTTTATTAAGAGAGTCCTAAAGATAATGTAAAATCAACCTTTAGTTTTATATGATATGGTTTAATGGGCTTCTGTATATTCTAAGTTAGTAACTTATTGAACTAATGGAATTATGGAAATATGTCAAATTTAAGGGGTCGATTGGGTAAATCCAAAGTGTGGTCTAATTGTAGAGGTGTGACAGTATCCGAAGATGCTTATGTGTAGTGTAAGGACTCATTATAAGTGCAGATCGTATAGGGTTAATATGTGGTGTATGAATCTCTAC
The DNA here is from genome assembly GCA_947069175.1 of Scalesia atractyloides. NCBI lineage: Eukaryota > Viridiplantae > Streptophyta > Magnoliopsida > Asterales > Asteraceae > Scalesia > Scalesia atractyloides. The sequence continues at coordinate 14,155,763 of CAMTDV010000002.1, forward strand.
TTGTGCTAATTATAAAAAGCGGGCGTAATTACCTTTATAAGTTTCTTTTATAGGAGTTATGGTGGTTTAGTCATAACCATTTCTACATGTGTTTCGTGTAAACAGGGGCATGCATCAAAATTATATGATTTCTTATCAACTAGTGAAATTTAACCCTTGCGTTGTGGGCGCGGGGTCGTAAAACGGTGCTAAGTATTTAGCAAACAACGACCCAAACCGAAAAAAGTCGTAAAACAAAAGTACGAATTTATACCACCATATGACGTAAAACGTAGACAAACTCAAACTTATACCAAGAAGCTTTAACTTAAAGACAAAATAAAAACAGATCTTGAAAGGTCAAAAGTGAAACATACAAACATAGGGGACTGAAAATGTAAACCAAATTTAATACAAGACGAAAACGCAATGTTTTAAAAACCGGTTTATACCGGCATGTTGAACCGGATGCCGGAAGCTTGGCCGGCACGAATCATACCGGTAAATTGAGGGAGCGACAAAGAAGTTGTACCTTCGGTAAATTGAGTTATACCGGTTTAAACTGGTATACTGATAACGGGTCAAAGGTTAAAATTTGGACTTTAAATCTTTTATGGGCCCAAAAAAATGACGATTTACATTCTTAGTAAAACCTAACGCCCAAAAAGGTACCAATAGTGAATTTTTGGATTATTTTTTTATTATGGATTAACTATTGAAATATATTTGATTATGAAATGATATAGTTTTATATTACTTTTTGAGTAATAATTGTATTTATTGATTTATAGAGTTAATTCGTCAACCCGGTTGAACCGCGCGGTACAACACGATTCAACCATTTCTGAACTTGACTCGATACGATTTAAAAATCGGTTTTTAAAACATTGAAAAACGATAAAAAAATAAAAAAACCTCACTATAAAAGAAATAAAAAATAAAAGAACTAATCAAACCACTATGAAGGAACCTAACCTAATTGTGTGTGTGTATTATATATATAAAATATAATGTTTGGTTAATAGATAGTTTAAATGCTGTTTTTTGGATTGCTTAAACATTGGAAATTTTATTATTTAACACTCAAACTCCTAGCAAGCGAGAAATTTGTGCACTAAATTTACATACTTGACAATTTATGTATGACGTGGTGAGATGATGAGTGTGGCCCACTTGAGACTTTTTTCTTGATCGGCCCACTTGAGACTTGAGAGTGCGGTTGAACACCAATTCATTCATATAGCTCGTATCTTGATGAGTTCATGTTCATTGGTTGAGTGATTCTCTTTATTACAACTTTGACCAGGTGGTGGAGGGTTTTTCCTTTTGGAATAAGACTAGGTTTCTTTTTTGAAATTAGAATTAATTTGATGTAATTTGAAAATAGGAGACTAGAAGTACGGTAACATCTGCTGTAAAAAAAAGATCAAGTGATCCTCAAAGGATTACTGCAACTTGTTATTTGGATCTGGCTTCAAAAACTTAAAATTCAAACCAAACCAAATCTAAATATCAAGTTTGAATTTGGGTTATAAATTTGGCATTCAAATCAAATTCAAATTTATGATTTTTGAACCAATTCTACTTCCAATTATTCAACTTTTTATTTTTAAGAAAAAAACATACATTTGTATGTGTATTTATTTTAATTATATATATAAATATATGATTTAATTTTTCTCATAAGGTTATTTAGATCAATCTACATTTAAAATTTCAAATTCAAATAACCTGAATTTTTTTTGAACGGTCATCTAAATCATCGAATAAGCATTCTAGGATGCTCTCAACCAAGCAAATGCATCACTTCTTTATAACAATTAGAGCTAGATGCATAACCAAACCACAAAACCAGTAGTGCCGGGCCTAATTGATACCTTCTCTACCATCCATTCATTTATCATTGAAGTAAATATTTATATAAAAAATCTCTTTAATCAATTAATTTCTTTTTCATCATCCCGCTAGAATACAGAGAATACATATGTGAAATCAAGTTGGCCGAAACCCAAAAAGCCCAATAAGTAATGGCGGGAACAAAAAAGGCTTTTAGGTTTTCACCATCCCGCCAACAATCCTTTAGCTTCCCTCGTAAGCTTATTTTCAACCTCCTATATAAACCCTAAACCCCTCACTTCTTCACACACTTTCATTTCCCCCTCTTTTTCCTCTCACTCTTTCAAAACCCTAACCCTAATATCTCTCAAAAATGTTGGAACTACGGTTAGTTCAGGGTAGCCTCTTGAAGAAGGTGATGGAATCGATAAAGGATCTGGTCAACGACGCCAATTTTGACTGTTCCGCCACCGGATTCTCGCTCCAGGCGATGGACTCCAGCCACGTGGCGCTGGTGTCGCTGCTTCTCAGATCGGAAGGTTTCGAACATTACCGGTGTGACCGGAACATTTCTATGGGGATGAATCTGAATAATATGTCGAAGATGTTGAAGTGTGCTGGAAATGATGATATTATCACTCTTAAGGCTGATGATGGCAGTGATACTGTCAGTTTTATGTTTGAGAGTCCTAGTAAGTACACATTTCTCTGTTTTGATAATGTTTTAGGGTTGATTTTGATTTGTTAGTGCTAATTTTAGGTATTAGGTTTTGTTTGTGTATATTTAAGCTTTAATTATGATTTTGTTAGTGCTATTTTTAGGTTTTAGGTCTTGTCGGTGTATATCTAAGCGTTAATTGTGATTTGTTAGTGCTGATTTTAAGTTTTAGATACTGTTTGTGTATATCTAAGCGTTAATTGTGATTCGTTAGTGCTAATTTGAGCTTTTAGTTATTGTTTGTGTATATTTAAGCGTTAATTGTGATTTGTTAGTGCTAATTATAGGTTCAAGTTATTGTTTGTGTATCTTTTAAACGTTAATTGTGATTTGTTAGTGCTAATTTTAAGTTTTAGGTCTTGTTTTCTATTTACTTTAGTTTTCAAATTGTAATCTCTATATCTGTCAGAATAACCGCATACATATTTGAAGCTTATGTTAAAATTATATACAGTGTTCTGTAACTTTTGATCTATATGTTTTGTAAGCATCTAAGTGTTGATTGTTATTTGTTAGTGCTAATTTTAGGTTTTAGATCTTGATTGTGTATATTTGATTATAGGTTTTCAGTATATAACTATATTATCAGTAAGAATTACAATTCACAAGTAATACATGTTTTAAGCTTATATTTGAGTTCATCTACAGGGTTTTGTAGCTCATCATCATTGGTTGTGAGCCTGTGAGTTTAAGTTACTAATTGTGCACTTTTACCTAAAGCTGTAGCTGAGTTGAGCTCAACTAGTCTGAATCAGTATTGTATGTATATAATTTGTTTCAAACATATAACCATGTTATCATTAAAAATGACAATAACAGTCTTTACATTCAATGTTTTCTGACTCAGAAGAATTTTGCTTAACTGTTGATATTTCTTGTATTTTTGAAGTTTAAGTTGTAACCGTATATTTGAAGTTTATCTTTGACTTTATATACAGTGTTTTGTAACTCATAATGGAATTTGTTCATCTGTTTATCTCTTACACAGATTACTAAGATGTTAGTTCAACCTGGATTTGTAGATTATTATTATGTTTTGAATCTATGTCTTTTGTTTGAAGAGAATTATAGGGAAAGTGTCTTGTTAGGAAACTTGCTAGTGTGTTTTTTTTATTGATATGTGTTGGTTATGAAGTCATGAAAATAAGCTGCTAATTGTGCATTTTTTCTGATATGTATGAATCTAAGTTACCAACAGTCTATTCTTGACTTGACATTTGATTACCCTGTTACCTTATGAACTACAGCTCAGGATAAGATCGCTGATTTTGAGATGAAACTAATGGACATCGATAGTGAGCATCTTGGGATTCCTGAAGCTGAGTATCATGCCATTGTTAGGATGCCCTCAGCTGAGTTTGCAAGAATCTGTAAAGACCTCAGCAGTATAGGTGACACAGGTAGTTTTCACTAGATTTATCTTTTAATCATGATGTTTTTAATTGTTAAAAAACTGAAAAAAGATTTTAATGGGTTGTTTGGTTTCTGCAGTTGTAATTTCTGTCACCAAAGAAGGTGTGAAATTTTCAACAAGAGGTGATATTGGAACTGCAAATGTTGTTTGCAGACAGAACACAACAGTTGATAAGGTATGGTTATATAATTGTGTGTATATATATTTGTTTAAATTTATCTTTTTCTTAATGCTTAAGGTTATAATTTCAATTTACAGCCTGAAGAAGCTACTGTGATTGAGATGAATGAGCCAGTTTCTCTAACATTTGCATTGAGGTATATGAACTCTTTCACCAAAGCAACAGCATTGTCAAGTACTGTCACAATCAGCTTATCTTCTGAGCTTCCGGTTGTTGTTGAGTACAAAATAGCTGAAATGGGCTACATAAGGTTTTACTTGGCTCCTAAGATTGAAGAAGACGATGAAGAAAACAAATCATGAAAACTTTTGAGATATCAAACTTTATGACTAGATTTACCCTTTGATTTCAAAAGTCTCTAGCATGTAACAAGAATTTGAAGCTTACTTGTATTATTGTTATGTTGGATAGTGGGACGCTTATGTAGGTTTTGTGTTTTTATGAACTTTGAAATTAGTTTCCCATTTTCTTTAGTTAGATCATGAGATATTTCCCAGTGTGATGGTAACCAAGTTTGAAATCAAGCACTTGCACAATAAAATCAAGTCATAGATTTGGACTAACAATGAAAATAATCAACTACGCTTTAGACTACCCGTTGTGGTTCAGGTGAACATCAGGATTCATCTTGTAATATTGTTTTACTTGGTGTTGTTTCACTTGGTGTGACTGGGCACTGGTTAAAACTGCTGAAGTCTCATGACCCTGTTGTGGTTCAGGTGAGAAGTGGTTTTAGTGATTTTTTAAAATAAAAAATGTAAATAAACAATAAATTCAAAAGATAAAATTTAGAGTTAAATGTTTGGTTGGTCCTTGTGGTTTGCAAAAATTTCAGTGTTGGTCCTAGTGGTTTACTATTTACACTCGTAGTACCAAAACTTGTAAAAAATGAACTCGCTTGGTCCCCTGCCCTAACTTCAGTTAAATAACTCTGTTAAAACACCCCACGTGTTTGGCACGTGAGGGCAATTTCGTCCATTCAGGGACACAACTAAGCGTTAATCTCTACCTAAATGTATAAAACAAACAGTCATAACTTAATCACTGGGTTTCAGTTTGGTACCTTAGTCGCACAAATGCACAGGTACGAGAAATTGGTGTGGCCGGAGAATCACGTAACTTTGGTTGGAAGTTTCGGTGGTACTTCCGGTGGTCGATAGAGGTGGCGTGTGGTGGAGATGATGACTGGTGTCGTCGATGTTGGGTTTTATGGTGTCGGTTTGCTTGCTGCCGGAATTTTGTTCGTCACCAGAAAATTTGAAAGAAACAGAGTAGAGAGAGAGATGGAGAGTTGAGATGTGGCCTGCGACGTTTAAGTCTCATCCCTATTTATAGACGACGTGAGACGCCTGATAACAAGCTTGTCGGTGACGGTGATCGGCAATGGTGGCGGGTTGTCGGATGAGCAGGCCGACAATAATCCTGCGTGGGCGTCTTGCATTCAGAAGCGTGAGAGCAGCGGGTTCCAGCAGCCTTAGTGAGACAGGGGCTACGTGCGACGGCTTGCAGCGGCGCGTTGCCGATTGAATTGGGAGTGACGCAACGCTAAAGTAAAAAGTCCGCTGCTCTTTTTCTTTTAGTTTTGTTTCTGTGTTGAAGAAGATGCTTGGTTGGTCCCTGAATGGACGAAATTGCCCTCACGTGCCAAGCACGTGGGGTGTTTTAACAGAGTTATTTAACTGAAGTTAGGGCAGGGACCAAGCGAGTTCATTTTTTACAAGTTTTGGTACCACGAGTGTAAATAGTAAACCACTTGGACCAACGTTGAAATTTTTGAAACACACAACCAAGCATTTAACTCTAAAATTTATAATAAAACATAGAACATAAAACATAACAAAATAACAGCAAAAAAAATGTGGAAGATGAGTGTTTTTTAAAGATAGAAGTGACAGAAATAGAGGAAGTGAGTATTTTTTAAAAGCTTGAGAGGGTTTATATAGGTTAAAATAATAAATTGCAACTTCTAAAAAAAAAAAAAAAAACTGTAACAGCTCTTTGGTTGTCCTCAATTTACAATGATTATCTTTCACCGCTATCACACCACGTTTCTTGCTCGTCGCGTGCTCTCGACACTGTGCTGTGTTGCTTGCAAGCAATGATGGCATTGATGTGGCTCACCTCGGCGGTAGCGGGTGCCGCAACATGTAGTCTTAGATAATTTGATAGTTTTTATCTGAATCACATTGTTCTACAGCTACTGCCACCATCAAGTACCACCCTTACCAAACTCTGACATCACCTAGTTCATAAGTTAAACACTAGTTTTCGACAACATCACATCACTACCAACTAATTTAATATTGTTCAAGAAAAAATGAAGAGTTGGTCTCAGAGAAAAGGGTAACTCTTTAGAAAGATTTTCATTGTAAAGCGCCCAGTCATGATCTTGTAAGTTAATCAACTTCACTTATATAGATAGTTTCTGGTCTTGTTACTTAAGCGCTTTTTATATTGGAAAAAAAATATAATTACAAACAAGCAAGATCGTCTATACGATATTATACTCTTCCCACTGGTTGCTAAATAAATATGTTGAAATTAACATCTAGACGCCGTTGGCTTTAACAGAGAGAGAGAAACATGAACACTATCAGCATGTTTAGCGTTTTAACTAAAGAATATGTACAAATCTGTTGAATATATGATGGTTTGATTGGTGTGTTTTTTACCACTAGATCTCTCTCCATGTCTCTGCTTTCAATTATCCTCCATAACGCAATGCTAATAAAATTCAACAATTAAATTATGAGGGGTTGGTGTGAACAATCTCAACATTCACAACACAGAAGCTATTTCTATGTGTGTTTGTAAGTGTAGAAACAAGAGAAACAGACTCAAAATTTGCTGCTAATCAATCTTTGGAATCAGTTGCAAAGCATCCTTCTAATACATTTAAGTGATAAAAGCTTCTAAATCAGTGCATATCAACTATGGTTGTTATGATATCTAATTGTTAACCTTAAATTTTCACCCTTGGATGGCGAAGGGTGACTGGGGGTGTTGCCCCATACCGATCAGCCTAAGTGTTCCTTGTAATGCATGGTACGCACCTAAGCTTTTGTATAAGGGGTCATTGTACCATACACTAACTAGCATACGTGATACGACTACATAAGGTCTTGCTGAACTACACTTTCAAATATTACATTAAAGAACTTCCCGTTCTTAGAGAAATTATCTGTCTTACGTGATTATTAATTTCTTATATCCACAATATTATAATTTGAAAATGATCTTACACGATTTAGAAAGCTATTCAGGGAGTTATGAATCCTAAGACCTACAACTTTGACCTTCTTAATAAGTTGAAAACGTGACACAAACCATTCACATGACTGATTTTACAAGCCAAACACAAATAATTACAAATCTTGAGATTCTAAACCATATGTTTGCATAAACTTCAGCAACAAAATACTACTGCTACGTAACAAAATCTCTCTCTATTTAGATGAGCTATGAAATTAGTGTTAACATGTTTCTAACCATTCATGCATTAAATAGAAACAACTAACAACCTGTTTTTGCCTATGCATATAATTTCGCCATACAAACAAAGTTTATTATGATACACGACACAAAATTTAGAAAACCATTATTTTTTCTCCCTCAATGATACCACTCATCTGGATTCCTGGGCAGTCCACCTAACAGGATCCTAAGCCATAGTTAGGTTACACGGTATGGGGACCGTGGAAGGGATCATGGTGGAGGTGCAACATGAACATGGCTTGCACCACGAGTCTCCCGGACCACCTCCTTGAATGAATGTTGTAGCGTTACGTTGGTAGAGAACGATTACAAGGACGAAGGATAATCACCACACCCCTATGGATGGTGATGGAGGGGAGTCACTGAGAGATGATGTGGAGGACGGTCACCAACCGATCAACCTTACCACGTTTGCTAGTCATTTAACCGAACCCAAAATTCATAGACGAGAAAGCTTTCTAAAGAAAGGTATGACACGTGTGATTCTTTATTTGCTATTAGTATCTTTTTCTATTAAAGAAAAGTAGGACCCACATGTCTTCTTTATCTGACAAACCTCTGCAGAAAAGAAAGAAAACTGTAGTAACACTGAGTCCTTTTCTTCCCCCTTCATTTTCACACCCCACCCATCATCCATACACCATATCCCATTTCCCCCACTCACCAAACCAAACACCCAACAAAACATGTCTACACTCAACAACTTTGCTGACGTCATTCACCCACAACCTCTGCCAACCGGACCTCTTCCCCCTCCGCCGCCGGCGACGCGGCGCGCCCTTCTCACGCGTTAAACACCGAACCCACCACTGCAACCGATGGAAACAGCAGCTTCGGATTATCCGACTCCGACGCGCACTCGTCGGCGCGTGTAGATTCCGAATGTGGGTCTTCTGGAATCTTCTCGTATAATCACAGCCGCATGGAGTCTTCGTCAGATGAAGTTGATTTGGAGAGTGGTGAGTTGGAGATGAAGGTGCATTGTTTTTGTCGGATTTGTCATCTGGGTTTTGAGATTGGTGGTGGTGGCGATACGGCGGAATACGGTGGTTGTGGTGGTGGTTGGATTGAATTGGGGTGTGATTGTAAAGGGGATCTGGGTACTGCTCACAAACAATGTGCTGAAACTTGGTTTAAGATAAAAGGGAATATGTAAGTTTTATTGTATCTATTTTCTTGCATTGTTGAATGTTGATGGTTTTAATTTGTTAAAAGTGGAATTGTTTGTTAGTGAAGTTTTTTTCAGATATGGGATTTTTTAGGTTACTTAAATTGTTTGTTAGGTTATCAAAACCGGTTTATATACCGTACCAGGTTGGGCTCGGCTTAGAAATGGTTTAATTGGCTGTACCGGGCGGTTTTATAAACTTGTGTATAGTACAACCACTTGGATTCGGAATATGGTTGTAGGGTTTGACTTTTATTATTGTCAAGGTTATGATTTTTGGGATCATAGTTAATGCATTTCATTAAGTTTGAATTTTGAAGATTAGGGAATATGCATTTATTGTTCTAGAGTCTACATAAGGTGTATATAGTTTATGAATATGAGATATATTTGCGACATTGGTCAAACTCAAAGTGAAGTTTTATTAAATGTAGATTAAAGCAGGACAAAGGCAAGAACATCTAGGCATTGAAAACACATAAGAGAGGATACATAAAATTTATGGAATTCTTGAGTTCTTTCCTATAACAAATTTTCATTTTGGCAGTCAAAGTCTCAAAAAGGTAAGAAACCTTAAGAGAATTCATGAAAATTTCCAGATTTGGAGATGTATTTTGACTTTTGTAGTCAAACACTTCTTTTGAATATCTTGTAATCGTTTTCTTTTTATGGTGGTAAGTGTACTCCACAACCTAAAGCTTGTGAGTTCAAATTCTGTAGAGCGCAGGTGTGGTGTATTTATCCTAGAAAATATAGCGATGATTGCTGTTCAAAAAGAAAAGAATATGAAATATAAGATATTGAAAATGAAGTGTTGACTACAAAAGTCAAAATACATCTCTAATTTGGTAAATTCATGATTTTTCTAAGTTTTTCGTGAGACTCTGACCGCCATAATGAGAATTTGTTATAGGAAAGAACTCAAGAATTTCATAAATTTTTTGCATTCTCTATGTTTTCAATGCCTAGATGTTCTTGCCTTTGTCCTACTTTATCTACATTTGATACAATTTAACTGAGTTTGACCAACGTTGCAAACATATTTTGGCAAAGGTGTAAGGTTATGTTTTGATTAACATCATGTTTATCCACTCAAAAAAGTTTATCTTTATAAGCAAAATCATGTCAATTTTGGATCAAGTGAATAGTTATGTTTGACTTTTTAGGTCAAATGTATAAACTACAAGTTAGGATACACCTGAAAGCTAACCCATTATGTAACATTAAACACCTTTGCCGTCAAGATTTAAGAAAAGACATGTGAAGGTCCAAGAAACAGTTTGGTATAGCAAAATAATGATGTGTCCGATTGATTAGTTTTTTTTTAAATCAATTATTGAATATTGATCATTTGCCAGACAGGCAAACCCCGTTACAAAAGTCAAAATAAGAACACTTTAACTTCCTTCTTATTGTCTATCACTTAGTGTTTTCAATCATTATATATCATCTGTATTCATTTCAATGAAATGCTAATGCTAAAATCAACGAGCTTGTTCTAAATGAGCCGAGTTCATTTATTGTGGTTCTCGTGACATATTGTATATTATACATAGCTTTAAATTTGAACCGAATAAGTCAAATATGCGATGAACAACATTGAGTTAAGTACAATCTAGTCATGCTAACGGAATCTTGTTTGTTAAAAAAAGAAAACAACTTATGCATCTTTACTATTCTTTTTTTGGTGGTCAGTTTTATATTCCTAACTTGTTTTGTTCTAATTTGTTTATATATCCAAACTCTGAAATGTCAAAGTTAATGATTGTTTTAGTAATTGTTTAGTGTAGTTGATGGGACAAAGGTCGGTTTATCCTTATGCTCTTTTTCTTGCCAATTGGCAATTTTTGGTGGTATATGATTTAGGTTACATCGGGTCGTTGCATTTCTTGCACTCTTTCATGTTATAGAGTTTCATATTGCTCCTAGAATAAGACTACTACTAGGTTACATTTAACTTTTTTTTAAATAATCAGAAATAACCATACTTTTTTATCTGGTTCTGTTAGTCAAACTTACATGTTTTATGTTTAATTTATGGTTCTTATGTTTCGGGATCTGTGAGATCTGTGGTGCTACAGCACAAAATGTTGGTGGGGACCAGACGCATGAGATGAGCCACACCATCACTGAGACCGAGCCAGTTGACCGGTCAGCCACAGGGTCCATGATGGTTCCAACCGAGCCAAGAACTTTCTGGCAGGGTCGCAGAATCATGAATATATCCTGTTGGGTTGCATGGTTTTTGGATTCATTATTTCTTGGCTATTTCACTTCAATGTATTGCCTTAATTTGGGTCATTTGATCAAAAACATTAAATGTGTTGAGAAGATATAGATGTCAGTTTGTGTTGTATGCAATGACTGTTGGATCACAGAAATGTATATACTCAGTAAGGGTGAAAGTATATCTTTGATGAGGTATTGAGTTCATTTTTCTTAGTATTTTTGCTCAAATGGACCTTTTCTTGTAGCATGTTAGCTCTCAACATGTATTTGTAAAGATTAGTTTTCAAACATACTTATGATATAAGTTTAAGTTGAACTCTTAAGTTACTAGGAAGGGGATCATCAAAAAGAACATAAAAGATACTAGAAAACTCTGACAAAATCACTTTTAAACACAATAATTTTTAATTTTACTTGTTTTTTCATTCTATTAGTATGTTACTTTTATTCATGGAAATTAAAAAGAAATAAAAAAAAATATATGTAGATCGATTAGCTAAATACATGAAACTCATGAACTACATATATAGCTTGTCAATCTATATATATAATTTAATTTTAATTTCTATAATACTAACCTTATAATTAAAGAAAATGAAAAAAAAAAGATTGGTTGGTAGCAATTTTCATGGTTTTCAAGTTTTGAATGGTTTTCCAATGAATCTAACCCTACTAATTTAATAGTTAACATAATAGCACTTTGTAACATAATAGTTTAATCTATTTATTTTAATAAACTACCTAGTAACACTTAACTTGTAATTTGACACTTAAACACTTGTTAAGTCACCAACCTTTAGATAAAACCTTTTGTTTATCTGATTAGGACGTTGCCAAGATAGCTTTTGGTTCGTCGCATTCCCGTGGTTTCGTCTTGGCAGGGGTGTGACAGTAGGTGGGCATTAGATGGTCAATGATAAGTTATCTGTGGTAATCATCTATGATTTTGTCATTATCCGCTAACTGATCTCTAGATGCAGTTGAGATAACTTCGATAATATCTGAAGCAATTTTCTCTCTTAAGGAAAGTATCTCAATTTCGAAATGTTTGGTCCTATCATGGAAAATAGGATTTGTTGTTCTTGAAATTGCAACTGGTTATCACAAAACAAGGAAATCGGTATTTTGACTTGAACCTTATATTCTGTAAGTACATAACACAATAATCAGCTTCAACAAAGGACCAAAGACAGAGGCTTTTTATTTTCCCACTAAACTAAAGAGTTGCCTAAGAGAATATATAAACCAGAGACCAATCTTCTTAAGTTTAAGCATTTACCCCATTTTAAATCAACATAAACACTAATTAAAAAAATACCTTTTTAGATAAAATTCCTTGGAGACCTTTTAAGGTACCTTAGAAATAAAATTCCTTTACTTGGAGACCTTTTAAGGTACCTTAGAAGTCCTAATGCAATTTGTAATGTGACTTTTAGAGGGTTTATCCAGCATTGACTCAAAAATTGGACAAGATAGGATATCAGGTCTAGTATGAGACAAATATATAAGTTTTCCTGTTAATTTTTGGTAACCAGTTATAAGCAAAGAAATTCATCATTTTGTTTACATAAAGACATAACCCAATAGTTTTGCTCAATAGGAGTATTAACCGGTTTGCAACCAGTAAGACCAAACTTAGGTAAGAGTTCCAAATAATACTTTCGTTGAGATAATCATATACCATCTGATAACCTAATCACTTCAATTTCAAGAAAATATTTTAATATCCCATGTCTTTGATTGAAGAAGGTTCTTTTTTATTACAGAACATCACTTCCGGTTTAAAACAATATCATCTACATAAACCAAAAAAGACAAGAATTATAGAATTTGTAAATTTAATAAACATGGAGTGATCATATTTACTTTGTTCAAAACTAAAATCAAGAACACTAACTAACTTTTCATTCCACATAGAAGGTGTTTGTTTTAAACCATATAAGAATTTAACTAGCTTAGCTTGTAGACTTTAGACTCATCCTTTGAATAATACCTCTCCTCAAGACTCATATAGACATCCTCTGATAGGTTACCATATAACAAAACATTGTTAGATGTCTAATTGATCAAAGATGCCAACCTTTTTCCATAGCCAAACTAATTATACATCTTACCATGACCATTTTTACTATAGGAGAGAAGGTTTCTTTAAAGTCTATATCCTCTCTTTGACTATATCCTTTAGCAACGAGTTTAGCCTTATATCTTTCTATCTCAGTAGTAGATTCGTATTTAATTTTAGATACCCATTTACATTATATGGTTTTCCTTCCTGTAGGTAAATCAACCACCTGCCAAAATTTGTTTTTATCGAGGCCTTCATTTCCTTATTCATAGCTTAAACCCAATTAGGATCGGAGGCAGCCTCCGTATGTGACCTAGGTTCATCACTCTTAGTTAAAATGGAGGTAAAACATAAATTTTCAAGAGATATATTTGAATAAATTAAACCTTTTTAAGACCATACTTGACTTTCCTTTCTATTATAAAATCTTGTAGTTTTTTTTTTAATTAGAATTTTTAGTGGATCTACAACCTAACTAGCAGTTTTAGCAGCGACTTGCGGTTGCTAATCATTACCAGGGGAGTTATTCTGAACACCTCTTCATCATTGGTATATTACCATCTTCATGAACTTCAGTTTCATCAAAGAGATTAAAGAAATTTAAATTGTTTATGGAGTTACCAATTTTTGAGTTTCATCAAATAGATAAAAGAAATTTTAAATGTTTATGAAGTTAACAATTTTTGAGTCAGATTCACATAAAGCTTTATTATCCTTGAAAGGAAAAACAATTTTCATTAAACCATACATCTCTAGAAAAATAATTTGTTTTTTAATCAATCCTCCATAGTTTATATCTCTTTTGTGTATATAGAAAAACACATTTTTCAGCATGACTCGCAGATTTGTTAGAATTGTCCAAGACATTACTAAAACAAAGACATGAAAAGTTTCAAAGATGGTTAAGAGAGGGTTTAAAGCCATAGACCAGATCATAAGGAGCTCTGATATCATATCAAATTTTGAAAGACTTATTTAATAAAAAAACATAAATTGTTTACTAGAACCCAAATTGAAATAACAACATAGATGAGATTTCTAGAACTGTATGCGTGTGTTTCTGTTTCTTTTTCTTTGTGATGATCAAGCCCATCAGCGGATATACGCAGCTAAATCAACATCTTAGAAAGAAGTCAAATGGACAAATATGGAGTATATCTAGTCAAAAAGTGAACAACAAAGGAAGATAAAACTTACAGTAAAAATCTAGTTGTTGCTTCCAGCAGGCTTAATGGTAAAGATGGTTTGAATCATAGTTAGAGCAACTACGATGATTCCAGCAAGTAGAGCAATGATATTCCATGGACTACTAAAGTAAGTACGCTTCAACCAAGCTATATTTTTTTGGCCAGTAACTATTGCAGTACATATTCAATGTTTCCCATTGATCTTCATAAAAGAAATCTACAGTTGTAACATTTTTGCCTATGTTGTTGATCATATTAGCAACTTCTTCATTTGATCCCAGATAGTTTACAAGGACTCTCGAGCCTACCAATGTGGCAACATCTTCTTGTGTATTCACCAACATATCCATGGCAATAGCATAAGATGTAATATGATTACGAGTTTATATGACTGCTCTAGGCAATATGACGAGTATTATTAGTGGAAACATTATCTATTTTTAGAGGTGCTTCAAAGAGGTTGTAGTAAGACAGAATTGGATAGAAAAGTTCTACAAGGGAGGCGTTAGGCTTATATTTCAATATAGTGCACTGAAATATTTCATGAAGAATAAAGAAAGGGATTTGGTTTTCTAGCGATACCAAATCTTAGCTACATTTTGGTCTAGTATAGTGGTTTCAATTAATTCATTAGATTCCGAAAACTCAAGGCCGTATTGGATGTATCCAAGTATGAAACAAGCATCCACGACCATCATTTCGGCAATTTCAGCATCATCATAAGTCTTCGTCCAAATGTAACATGCCTTGATTTGTTCCATTGAAGCGTACACCTTCTGCATACACGATTTCAATATTTCCTCTTTTGGGACACGGATAAGACCCAATAGATTAGTCAGATAACTTACTTTCTGCCGTTCAAATGCTTGAACATTCTTATCTTTGCAGAGGTCCAATAGAGACCACCTGAGGGCTGAAAGAACTTGGGCTCAGATCTCGTAGTACACCAGGTACCATGTAAATGGACGGTGAAGACCGGTTCCTATGCTTGTCTTCATGTTCTTTTACACGATTAAGAAGTTGTAGGACACTCTTTTGGGTTATGTCTATGTTTCCAAGCTCCAAATCGCCGTCTTACATGGTAAATGTTCTTGCCTCCCCAATTATGGGGTTAGAAACAAGACTAGAGGGTAAGAAAGTATGTATGACTGGTAAGGACAGAATTCAGTAATATTGTTGAAGATTAGTGAGAGCTAGCTATATTTTATTTTTTCATTTCATTACCATGCATCACATTACTTCAGAATGAATTATCCTATGGAAAGGCCAAATATACTATTCCTTTCTTAAAAATGTAAATATTCTGATTCCTATCTTCTAGCTCAGCATTGGTGTATGTAAAAATGGGTAGTATTAGCTATTTGGGTTTTCTGTCTGAATTTATTTGAACATAGAACTTTAAAGCTAAAAAGATATTTAAGTTATAACTTGCCGCAACTTTGACGGCTTGTGCGTTCCTAATTCGATGACTTACACATTATCACGAAAATTTGATTTTAAATGAATTTTATCGGATTGTCGATAGATATAATAAGTATGTCGCGGTACATTCGGAGTTAATAAAAACCATATTTTAAAGGTTATAGGACTGGTCCAGACATTTGAATAGCGAACGAAAGACTAGGAGATTGGGTCTAGAAAGCATTTCCAGCAGGGTTGACGGCTGTGTGGCATATAATGAAACAATGTTAATGTGACAAGTGGATTGGATAGAAAAATTAATTAAAAAAAATAAAAAACAAGAGAAACAAATGTGAGGACTGTGCGTGTATAAATTGGGCCTGGTTTTCTACCCATTTATTTACGGCCCAAATTGCTAGTTAATTTTTGGTGTTAGATTTTCTGGATTCTTGGTAGTTGGGAGCCTAAAAAGTGCTTGTAACTTGCTCTTACAAAGTGTAGTAAAGTGTGGTGTAAGGTTCAGTTTTATGATAGGACATTGGTGTAAGTTTAGCATTGAGTGAACGTGTGACTTTTTCGTTCTAAAAAATGTTTCATGGGGATTTGTATTAAGAAGATCTAAAATCCCGATGTAATGGTCATTGGCAGACCTTAGTTTGGGCCTGGGTAGATTCGTTACTGGTATTTGTCATAGTTAGTTAAATTTATATATTTTACTAAGGGTTGTGTTGTGTCCCCTTTACCCTATGTTTTAAAACCGGTTTAAACTGGCCAATTGAACTGGTTAAACCAGATGTCAGATGCTTGACCGGCATGAATCATACCGGTAAACTAAGGAAACGACAAAGAGGTTGTACCACTGGTTAATTGGGTTTATACCGTTTTAAATCGGTATACCGGTACCGGGTCAAATATCAAAATTTTGAACTTTTAATTCTTTGGGACCTAAAAAAGGTGATTATTTACCTTTTAGTTAAAGTGTAAAACTTATGGTACGTTTGGTCTGCATCAATTCAATGGAATTTAAGAGATTTTGGAATCTAAATTTCATCTCTTAAGATGTTTGGTTTACAGAATTTGATAGAATTGCAATCTCAATTCCAATTGGAATTAGAATTGGAAATTGGCTTGAATTCCACTAAAGGAATTCAAAATCCTTCCTATATGTGAAGGAATTAAAGTAAATTCACTGGAATTTTTGACCGTTTCGACCCGAATGGTTTCGACTCAACGGTTTCGATCCAAACCTTTTCGACCCGTAATGATTCGATTCGAACCGTTTTGACCCGTACCGTTTCATTCGGCCCGAACCGTTTCGCCCGAAGACCCGTACAATTTCAACTCGAACGGTTTCGACCCGTAGTGTTTCGATCCGAACCGTTTTGACCCGTACTGTTTCATTCGACCCGAACCGTTTGAACCGAAGACCCCTATAGTTTCGACTTGAACGGTTCCGATGCGAATCGTTTCGACCCGAAGTGTTTAGATGTGAGCCGTTCGACCCATACCGTTTCGACGCAACTCATTTTGATGCGAACCGTTTCTACGCGAACCGTTTCGACCCGTACTGTTTCGACGCTAACCGTTTTGACCAGTACCGTTTCCACCCGAACCGAGGGTTGTGGGTGCCGGGTGATGGATTCCAATTCATTTGACAACCAAACACATAAAAAATAGAATTGAGATTCCAATTCCAACAATTTTCAATTCCAATTGGAATGTTAACTTCCAAATCCAATTCCTTCAAATTCTAATTCCTATACAAATTCCAATTCCAAAACATTCCGTGAACCAAACGCCCCTAATGCCCACAATTGACAATCCATATCGATCAAACTTCTTTCTTACTCAAGGATAGAAAATCATTGGGTTTTTCAAATTAAGTTCTTTAGCCGACCATTCAGGTTTACATTCTTTTGACTTTTGTTCAATCATTCATGATGTTAATTGTTATAGTGTTTGCTAATTGCTATATAATGAGTATTTAATCATGAACTTTTGGATATTTTTTTAATTATTGATTAACTTTCGGATTTGTTTTTGTTATGAAATGATGTAGTTTTGGATTATTTTTTAGTTGAAATTATATTTTATGGATTTATAGAGTTAATTAGTCAACACGGTTGAACTGCTTGGTACAACCCGGTTCAACCGTTTGAACCATTTCTGAGTCTAACCTGATACAATTAAAATACCGGTTTCTAAAACATTGCATTTACCCAAAAAAAATTAATACAAGTTTATGTTTGGGTTAATGGATATTGGATTTAAAATAACCCTAATTTTCACCATTTGACTGATAATATTCCTAACTTATGAATTATACCACGCCACTCTCAAATTTAATTTAGTTTCCTTTGCTACGTCGCTATACAAATTCCACATCACATGTGCCATTCATAAAAAAATAAAAAATAATAAGGAAATATTTTAGGAAAACTTTCGGATGTAGTGCATGCATAATTTTTGGGTCATTATTGGTGATTATTTTAACATATTGGATTGTTTTGGTTTTGGGTTCCAAATAATTTATCAATGGGTCACTAAGCGTGGGGAGTTTTTAGAATCCGAATGATTAGAGAGGCGTGTAGTCACTCTCATATCAAATTATTTCGGCGGTTCTACCGAATAATCCAATCGGATACAACTTTGTGCGTATATGAACTCTTTCACCAAAGCAACAGCATTGTCAAGTACTGTCACAATCAGCTTATCTTCTGAGCTTCCGGTTGTTGTTGAGTACAAAATAGCTGAAATGGGCTACATAAGGTTTTACTTGGCTCCTAAGATTGAAGAAGACGATGAAGAAAACAAATCATGAAAACTTTTGAGATATCAAACTTTATGACTAAATTTACCCTTTGATTTCAAAAGTCTCTAGCATGTAACAAGAATTTGAAGCTTACTTGTATTATTGTTATGTTGGATAGTGGGACGCTTATGTAGGTTTTGTGTTTTTATGAACTTTGAAATTAGTTTCCCATTTTCTTTAGTTAGATCATGAGATGTTTCCAAGTGTGATGGTAACCAAGTTTGAAATCAAGCACTTGCACAATAAAATCAAGTCATAGATTTGGACTAACAATGAAAATAATCAACTACGCTTTAGACTACCCGTTGTGGTTCAGGTGAATATCAGGATTCATCTTGTAATATTGTTTCACTTGGTGTGACTGGGCACTGGTTAAAACTGCTAAAGTCTTATGACCCTGTTGTGGTTCAGGTGAGAAGTGGTTTTAGTGATTTTTTAAAATAAAAATGTAAATAAACAAAATAAATTTAAAAGATAAAATTTAGAGTTAAATGTTTGGTTGGTCCCTGTGGTTTGCAAAAATTTCAGCGTTGGTCCCAGTGGTTTACTATTTACACTCGTGGTACAAAAACTTGTAAAAAATGAACTCGTTTGGTCCCCTGCCCTAACTTCAGTTAAATAACTCTGTTAAAACACCCCACGTGCTTGGCACGTGAGGGCAATTTCGTCCATTCAGGGACCAACCAAACGTTAATCTCTACCTAAATGTATAAAACAAACAGTCATAACTTAATCATTGGGTTTCAGTTTGGTACCTTAGTCGCACAAATGCACAGGTACGAGAAATTGGTGTGGCCGGAGAATCACGTAACTTTGGTTGGAGGTTTCGGTGGTACTTCCGGTGGTCGATAGAGGTGGCGCGTGGTGGAGATGATGACTGGTGTCGTCGATGTTGGGTTTTATGGTGTCGGTTTGCTTGCTGCCGGAATTTTGTTCGTCACCAGAAAATTTGAAAGAAACAGAGGCCTGCGACGTTTAAGTCTCATCCCTATTTATAGACGACGTGAGACGCCTGATAACAAGCTTGTCGGTGACGGTGATCGGCAATGGTGGCGGGTTGTCGGATGAGCAGGCCGACAATAATCCTGCGTGGGCGTCTTGCATTCAGACGCGTGAGAGCAGCGGGTTCCAGCAGCCTTAGTGAGACAGGGGCTACGTGCGACGGTTTGCAGCGGCGCGTTGCCGGTTGAATTGGGAGTGACGCAACGCTAAAGTAAAAAGTCCGCTGCTCTTTTTCTTTTAGTTTTGTTTCTGTGTTGAAGAAGATGCTTGGTTGGTCCCTGAATGGACGAAATTGCCCTCACGTGCCAAGCACGTGGGGTGTTTTAACAGAGTTATTTAACTGAAGTTAGGGCAGGGACCAAGCGAGTTCATTTTTTACAAGTTTTGGTACCACGAGTGTAAATAGTAAACCATTGAGACCAACGTTGAAATTTTTGAAAACCAACCAAGCATTTAACTCTAAAATTTATAATAAAACATAGAACATAAAACATAACAAAATAACAGCAAAAAAAATGTGGAAGATGAGTGTTTTTTAAAGATAGAAGTTGACAGAAATAGAGGAAGTGAGTATTTTTTAAAAGCTTGAGAGGGTTTATATAGGTTAAAATAATAAATTGCAACTTCTAAAAATAAAAAAAAACTGTAACAGCTTCTTTGGTTGTCCTCAATTTACAATGATTATCTTTCAGCCGCTATCACACTCACGTTTCTTGCTCGTCGACGTGCTCTCGACACTGTGCTGTGTTGCTTGCAAGCAATGATGGCATTGATGCGGCTCACCTCGGCGGTAGCGGGTGCCGCAACATGTAGTCTTAGATAATTTGATAGTTTTTATCTGAATCACATTGTTCTACAGCTACTGCCACCATCAAGTACCACCCTTACCAAACTCTGACATCACCTAGTTCATAAGTTAAACACTAGTTTTCGACAACATCACATCACTACCAACATATTTAATATTGTTCAAGAAAAAATGAAGAGTTGGTCTCAGAGAAAAGGGTAACTCTTTAGAAAGATTTTCATTGTAAAGCGCCCAGTCATGATCTTGTAAGTTAATCAACTTCACTTATATAGATAGTTTCTGGTCTTGTTACTTAAACGCTTTTTATATTGGAAAAAAAATATAATTACAAACAAGCAAGATCGTCTATACGATATTATACTCTTCCCACTGGTTGCTAAATAAATATGTTGAAATTAACATCTAGACGCCGTTGGCTTTAACAGAGAGAGAGAAACATGAACACTATCAGCATGTTTAGCGTTTTAACTAAAGAATATGTACAAATCTGTTGAATATATGATGGTTTGATTGGTGTGTTTTTTACCACTAGATCTCTCTCCATGTCTCTGCTTTCAATTATCCTCCATAACGCAATGCTAATAAAATTCAACAATTAAATTATGAGGGGTTGGTGTGAACAATCTCAAGCATTCACAACACAGAAGCTATTTCTATGTGTGTTTGTAAGTGGTAGAAACAAGAGAAACAGACTCAAAATTTGCTGCTAATCAATCTTTGGAATCAGTTGCAAAGCATCCTTCTAATACATTTAAGTGATAAAAGCTTCTAAATCAGTGCATATCAACTATGGTTGTTATGATATCTAATTGTTAACCTTAAATTTTCACCCTTGGATGGCGAAGGGTGACTGGGGGTGTTGCCCCATACCGATCAGCCTAAGTGTTCCTTGTAATGCATGGTACGCACCTAAGCTTTTGTATAAGGGGTCATTGTACCATACACTAACTAGCATACGTGATACGACTACATAAGGTCTTGCTGAACTACACTTTCAAATATTACATTAAAGAACTTCCCGTTCTTAGAGAAATTATCTGTCTTACGTGATTATTAATTTCTTATATCCACAATATTATAATTTGAAAATGATCTTACACGATTTAGAAAGCTATTCAGGGAGTTATGAATCCTAAGACCTACAACTTTGACCTTCTTAATAAGTTGAAAACGTGACACAAACCACTCACATGACTGATTTTACAAGCCAAACACAAATAATTACAAATCTTGAGATTCTAAACCATATGTTTGCATAAACTTCAGCAACAAAATACTACTGCTACGTAACAAAATCTCTCTCTATTTAGATGAGCTAGAAATTAGTGTTAACATGTTTCTAACCATTCATGCATTAAATAGAAACAACTAACAACCTGTTTTTGCCTATGCATATAATTTCGCCATACAAACAAAGTTTATTATGATACACGACACAAAATTTAGAAAACCATTATTTTTTCTCCCTCAATGATACCACTCCTCTGGATGTCCTGTCAGTCCACCTAACAGGATCCTAAGCCATAGTTAGGTTACACGGTATGGGGACCGTGGAAGGGATCATGGTGGAGGTGCAACATGAACATGGCTTGCACCACAGTCTCCCCGGATCACCTCCTTGAATGAATGTTGTAGCGTACGTGGGTAGAGAACGATTACAAGGACGAAGGATAATCACCACACCCCTATGGATGGTGATGGAGGGGAGTCACTGAGAGATGATGTGGAGGACGGTCACCAAACCGATCAACCTTACCACGTTTGCTAGTCATTTAACCGAACCCAAAATTCATAGACGAGAAAGCTTTCTAAAGAAAGGTATGACACGTGTCATTCTTTATTTGCTATTAGTATCTTTTTCTATTAAAGAAAAGTAGGACCCACATGTCTTCTTTATCTGACAAACCTCTGCAGAAAAGAAAGAAAACTGTAGTAACACTGACTCCTTTTCTTCCCCCTTCATTTTCACACCCCACCCATCATCCATACACCATATCCCATTTCCCCCACTCACCAAACCAAACACCCAACAAAACATGTCTACACTCAACAACTTTGCTGACGTCATTCACCCACAACCTCTGCCAACCGGACCTCTTCCCCCTCGCCGGCGACGGCGCCCTTCTCACGCGTTAAACACCGAACCCACCACTGCAACCGATGGAAACAGCAGCTTCGGATTATCCGACTCCGACGCGCACTCGTCGGCGCGTGTAGATTCCGAATGTGGGTCTTCTGGAATCTTCTCGTATAATCACAGCCGCATGGAGTCTTCGTCAGATGAAGTTGATTTGGAGAGTGGTGAGTTGGAGATGAAGGTGCATTGTTTTTGTCGGATTTGTCATCTGGGTTTTGAGATTGGTGGTGGTGGCGATACGGCGGAATACGGTGGTTGTGGTGGTGGTTGGATTGAATTGGGGTGTGATTGTAAAGGGGATCTGGGTACTGCTCACAAACAATGTGCTGAAACTTGGTTTAAGATAAAAGGGAATATGTAAGTTTTATTGTATCTATTTTCTTGCATTGTTGAATGTTGATGGTTTTAATTTGTTAAAAGTGGAATTGTTTGTTAGTGAAGTGTTTTCAGATATGGGATTTTTTAGGTTACTTAAATTGTTTGTTAGGTTATCAAAACCGGTTTATATACCGTACCAGGTTGGGCTCGGCTTAGAAATGGTTTAATTGGCTGTACCGGGCGGTTTTATAAACCTTGTGTATAGTACAACCACTTGGATTCGGAATATGGTTGTAGGGTTTGACTTTTATTATTGTCAAGGTTATGATTTTTGGGATCATAGTTAATGCATTTCATTAAGTTTGAATTTTGAAGATTAGGGAATATGCATTTATTGTTCTAGAGTCTACATAAGGTGTATATAGTTTATGAATATGAGATATATTTGCGACATTGGTCAAACTCAAAGTGAAGTTTTATTAAATGTAGATTAAAGCAGGACAAAGGCAAGAACATCTAGGCATTGAAAACACATAAGAGAGGATACATAAAATTTATGGAATTCTTGAGTTCTTTCCTATAACAAATTTTCATTTTGGCAGTCAAAGTCTCAAAAAGGTAAGAAACCTTAAGAGAATTCATGAAAATTTCCAGATTTGGAGATGTATTTTGACTTTTGTAGTCAAACACTTCTTTTGAATATCTTGTAATCGTTTTCTTTTTATGGTGGTAAGTGTACTCCACAACCTAAAGCTTGTGAGTTCAAATTCTGTAGAGCGCAGGTGTGGTGTATTTATCCTAGAAAATATAGCGATGATTGCTGTTCAAAAAGAAAAGAATATGAAATATAAGATATTGAAAATGAAGTGTTGACTACAAAAGTCAAAATACATCTCTAATTTGGTAAATTCATGATTTTTCTAAGTTTTTCGTGAGACTCTGACCGCCATAATGAGAATTTGTTATAGGAAAGAACTCAAGAATTTCATAAATTTTTTGCATTCTCTATGTTTTCAATGCCTAGATGTTCTTGCCTTTGTCCTACTTTATCTACATTTGATACAATTTAACTGAGTTTGACCAACGTTGCAAACATATTTTGGCAAAGGTGTAAGGTTATGTTTTGATTAACATCATGTTTATCCACTCAAAAAAGTTTATCTTTATAAGCAAAATCATGTCAATTTTGGACTCAAGTGAATAGTTATGTTTGACTTTTTAGGTCAAATGTATAAACTACAAGTTAGGATACACCTGAAAGCTAACCCATTATGTAACATTAAACACCTTTGCCGTCAAGATTTAAGAAAAGACATGTGAAGGTCCAAGAAACAGTTTGGTATAGCAAAATAATGATGTGTCCGATTGATTAGTTTTTTTTTAAATCAATTATTGAATATTGATCATTTGCCAGACAGGCAAACCCCGTTACAAAAGTCAAAATAAGAACACTTTAACTTCCTTCTTATTGTCTATCACTTAGTGTTTTCAATCATTATATATCATCTGTATTCATTTCAATGAAATGCTAATGCTAAAATCAACGAGCTTGTTCTAAATGAGCCGAGTTCATTTATTGTGGTTCTCGTGACATATTGTATATTATACATAGCTTTAAATTTGAACCGAATAAGTCAAATATGCGATGAACAACATTGAGTTAAGTACAATCTAGTCATGCTAACGGAATCTTGTTTGTTAAAAAAAGAAAACAACTTATGCATCTTTACTATTCTTTTTTTGGTGGTCAGTTTTATATTCCTAACTTGTTTTGTTCTAATTTGTTTATATATCCAAACTCTGAAATGTCAAAGTTAATGATTGTTTTAGTAATTGTTTAGTGTAGTTGATGGGACAAAGGTCGGTTTATCCTTATGCTCTTTTTCTTGCCAATTGGCAATTTTTGGTGGTATATGATTTAGGTTACATCGGGTCGTTGCATTTCTTGCACTCTTTCATGTTATAGAGTTTCATATTGCTCCTAGAATAAGACTACTACTAGGTTACATTTAACTTTTTTTTAAATAATCAGAAATAACCATACTTTTTTATCTGGTTCTGTTAGTCAAACTTACATGTTTTATGTTTAATTTATGGTTCTTATGTTTCGGGATCTGTGAGATCTGTGGTGCTACAGCACAAAATGTTGGTGGGGACCAGACGCATGAGATGAGCCACACCATCACTGAGACCGAGCCAGTTGACCGGTCAGCCACAGGGTCCATGATGGTTCCAACCGAGCCAAGAACTTTCTGGCAGGGTCGCAGAATCATGAATATATCCTGTTGGGTTGCATGGTTTTTGGATTCATTATTTCTTGGCTATTTCACTTCAATGTATTGCCTTAATTTGGGTCATTTGATCAAAAACATTAAATGTGTTGAGAAGATATAGATGTCAGTTTGTGTTGTATGCAATGACTGTTGGATCACAGAAATGTATATACTCAGTAAGGGTGAAAGTATATCTTTGATGAGGTATTGAGTTCATTTTTCTTAGTATTTTTGCTCAAATGGACCTTTTCTTGTAGCATGTTAGCTCTCAACATGTATTTGTAAAGATTAGTTTTCAAACATACTTATGATATAAGTTTAAGTTGAACTCTTAAGTTACTAGGAAGGGGATCATCAAAAAGAACATAAAAGATACTAGAAAACTCTGACAAAATCACTTTTAAACACAATAATTTTTAATTTTACTTGTTTTTTCATTCTATTAGTATGTTACTTTTATTCATGGAAATTAAAAAGAAATAAAAAAAAATATATGTAGATCGATTAGCTAAATACATGAAACTCATGAACTACATATATAGCTTGTCAATCTATATATATAATTTAATTTTAATTTCTATAATACTAACCTTATAATTAAAGAAAATGAAAAAAAAAAGATTGGTTGGTAGCAATTTTCATGGTTTTCAAGTTTTGAATGGTTTTCCAATGAATCTAACCCTACTAATTTAATAGTTAACATAATAGCACTTTGTAACATAATAGTTTAATCTATTTATTTTAATAAACTACCTAGTAACACTTAACTTGTAATTTGACACTTAAACACTTGTTAAGTCACCAACCTTTAGATAAAACCTTTTGTTTATCTGATTAGGACGTTGCCAAGATAGCTTTTGGTTCGTCGCATTCCCGTGGTTTCGTCTTGGCAGGGGTGTGACAGTAGGTGGGCATTAGATGGTCAATGATAAGTTATCTGTGGTAATCATCTATGATTTTGTCATTATCCGCTAACTGATCTCTAGATGCAGTTGAGATAACTTCGATAATATCTGAAGCAATTTTCTCTCTTAAGGAAAGTATCTCAATTTCGAAATGTTTGGTCCTATCATGGAAAATAGGATTTGTTGTTCTTGAAATTGCAACTGGGTTATCACAAAACAAGGAAATCGGTATTTTGACTTGAACCTTATATTCTGTAAGTACATAACACAATAATCAGCTTCAACAAAGGACCAAAGACAGAGGCTTTTTATTTTCCCACTAAACTAAAGAGTTGCCTAAGAGAATATATAAACCAGAGACCAATCTTCTTAAGTTTAAGCATTTACCCCATTTTAAATCAACATAAACACTAATTAAAAAAATACCTTTTTAGATAAAATTCCTTGGAGACCTTTTAAGGTACCTTAGAAATAAAATTCCTTTACTTGGAGACCTTTTAAGGTACCTTAGAAGTCCTAATGCAATTTGTAATGTGACTTTTAGAGGGTTTATCCAGCATTGACTCAAAAATTGGACAAGATAGGATATCAGGTCTAGTATGAGACAAATATATAAGTTTTCCTGTTAATTTTTGGTAACCAGTTATAAGCAAAGAAATTCATCATTTTGTTTACATAAAGACATAACCCAATAGTTTTGCTCAATAGGAGTATTAACCGGTTTGCAACCAGTAAGACCAAACTTAGGTAAGAGTTCCAAATAATACTTTCGTTGAGATAATCATATACCATCTGATAACCTAATCACTTCAATTTCAAGAAAATATTTTAATATCCCATGTCTTTGATTGAAGAAGGTTCTTTTTTATTACAGAACATCACTTCCGGTTTAAAACAATATCATCTACATAAACCAAAAAAGACAAGAATTATAGAATTTGTAAATTTAATAAACATGGAGTGATCATATTTACTTTGTTCAAAACTAAAATCAAGAACACTAACTAACTTTTCATTCCACATAGAAGGTGTTTGTTTTAAACCATATAAGAATTTAACTAGCTTAGCTTGTAGACTTTAGACTCATCCTTTGAATAATACCTCTCCTCAAGACTCATATAGACATCCTCTGATAGGTTACCATATAACAAAACATTGTTAGATGTCTAATTGATCAAAGATGCCAACCTTTTTCCATAGCCAAACTAATTATACATCTTACCATGACCATTTTTACTATAGGAGAGAAGGTTTCTTTAAAGTCTATATCCTCTCTTTGACTATATCCTTTAGCAACGAGTTTAGCCTTATATCTTTCTATCTCAGTAGTAGATTCGTATTTAATTTTAGATACCCATTTACATTATATGGTTTTCCTTCCTGTAGGTAAATCAACCACCTGCCAAAATTTGTTTTTATCGAGGCCTTCATTTCCTTATTCATAGCTTAAACCCAATTAGGATCGGAGGCAGCCTCCGTATGTGACCTAGGTTCATCACTCTTAGTTAAAATGGAGGTAAAACATAAATTTTCAAGAGATATATTTGAATAAATTAAACCTTTTTAAGACCATACTTGACTTTCCTTTCTATTATAAAATCTTGTAGTTTTTTTTTTAATTAGAATTTTTAGTGGATCTACAACCTAACTAGCAGTTTTAGCAGCGACTTGCGGTTGCTAATCATTACCAGGGGAGTTATTCTGAACACCTCTTCATCATTGGTATATTACCATCTTCATGAACTTCAGTTTCATCAAAGAGATTAAAGAAATTTAAATTGTTTATGGAGTTACCAATTTTTGAGTTTCATCAAATAGATAAAAGAAATTTTAAATGTTTATTAAGTAAACAATTTTTGAGTCAGATTCACATAAAGCTTTATTATCCTTGAAAGGAAAAACAATTTTCATTAAACCATACATCTCTAGAAAAATAATTTGTTTTTTAATCAATCCTCCATAGTTTATATCTCTTTTGTGTATATAGAAAAACACATTTTTCAGCATGACTCGCAGATTTGTTAGAATTGTCCAAGACATTACTAAAACAAAGACATGAAAAGTTTCAAAGATGGTTAAGAGAGGGTTTAAAGCCATAGACCAGATCATAAGGAGCTCTGATATCATATCAAAGTTTTGAAAGACTTATTTAATAAAAAAACATAAATTGTTTACTAGAACCCAAATTGAAATAACAACATAGATGAGATTTCTAGAACTGTATGCGTGTGTTCTGTTTCTTTTTCTTTATCAAACCCATCAGCGGATATACGCAGCTAAATCAACATCTTAGAAAGAAGTCAAATGGACAAATATGGAGTATATCTAGTCAAAAAGTGAACAACAAAGGAAGATAAAACTTACAGTAAAAATCTAGTTGTTGCTTCCAGCAGGCTTAATGGTAAAGATGGTTTGAATCATAGTTAGAGCAAATACGATGATTCCAGCAAGTAGAGCAATGATATTCCATGGACTACTAAAGTAAGTACGCTTCAACCAAGCTATATTTTTTGGCCAGTAACTATTGCAGTACATATTCAATGTTTCCCATTGATCTTCATAAAAGAAATCTACAGTTGTAACATTTTTGCCTATGTTGTAGATCATATTAGCAACTTCTTCATTTGATCCCAGATAGTTTACAAGGACTCTCGAGCCTACCAATGTGGCAACATCTTCTTGTGTATTCACCAACATATCCATGGCAATAGCATAAGATGTAATATGATTACGAGTTTATATGACTGCTCTAGGCAATATGACGAGTATTATTAGTGGAAACATTATCTATTTTTAGAGGTGCTTCAAAGAGGTTGTAGTAAGACAGAATTGGATAGAAAAGTTCTACAAGGGAGGCGTTAGGCATATATTTCAATATAGTGCACTGAAATATTTCATGAAGAATAAAGAAAGGGATTTGGTTTTCTAGCGATACCAAATCTTAGCTACATTTTGGTCTAGTATAGTGGTTCCAATTAATTCATTAGATTCCGAAAACTCAAGGCCGTATTGGATGTATCCAAGTATGAAACAAGCATCCACGACCATCATTTCGGCAATTTCAGCATCATCATAAGTCTTCGTCCAAATGTAACATGCCTTGATTTGTTCCATTGAAGCGTACACCTTCTGCATACACGATTTCAATATTTCCTCTTTTGGGACACGGATAAGACCCAATAGATTAGTCAGATAACTTACTTTCTGCCGTTCAAATGCTTGAACATTCTTATCTTCTCTGTGCAGAGGTCCAATAGAGACCACCTGAGGGCTGAAAGAACTTGGGCTCAGATCTCGTAGTACACCAGGTACCATGTAAATGGACGGTGGAAGACCGGTTCCTATGCTTGTCTTCATGTTCTTTTACACGATTAAGAAGTTGTAGGACACTCTTTTGGGTTATGTCTATGTTTCCAAGCTCCAAATCGCCGTCTTACATGGTAAATGTTCTCGCCTCCCCAATTATGGGGTTAGAAACAAGACTAGAGGGTAAGAAAGTATGTATGACTGGTAAGGACAGAATTCAGTAATATTGTTGAAGATTAGTGAGAGCTAGCTATATTTTATTTTTTCATTTCATTACCATGCATCACATTACTTCAGAATGAATTATCCTATGGAAAGGCCAAATATACTATTCCTTTCTTAAAAATGTAAATTATTCTGATTCCTATCTTCTAGCTCAGCATTGGTGTATGTAAAAATGGGTAGTATTAGCTATTTGGGTTTTCTGGCTGAATTTATTTGAACATAGAACTTTAAAGCTAAAAAGATATTTAAGTTATAACTTGCCGCAACTTTGACGGCTTGTGCGTTCCTAATTCGATGACTTACACATTATCACGAAAATTTGATTTTAAATGAATTTTATCGGATTGTCGATAGATATAATAAGTATGTCGCGGTACATTCGGAGTTAATAAAAACCATATTTTAAAGGTTATAGGACTGGTCCAGACATTTGAATAGCGAACGAAAGAACAGGAGATTGGATCTAGAAAGCATTTCCAGCAGGGTTGACGGCTGTGTGGCATATAATGAAACAATGTTAATGTGACACGTGGTGTAATTTGATTGGATAGAAAAATTAATTAAAAAAAATTAAAAAAAATTAAAAACAAGAGAAACAAATGTGAGGACTGTGCGTGTATAAATTGGGCCTGGTTTTCTACCCATTTATTTACGGCCCAAATTGCTAGTTAATTTTTTGGTGTTAGATTTTCTGGATTCTTGGTAGTTGGGATTTACTGAAAGCCTAAAAAGTGCTTGTAACTTTATCTTACAAAGTGTAGTAAAGTGTGGTGTAAGGTTCAGTTTTATGATAGGACATTGGTGTAAGTTTAGCATTGAGTGAACGTGTGACTTTTTCGTTCTAAAAAATGTTTCATGGGGATTTGTATTAAGAAGATCTAAATCCCGATGTAATGGTCATTGGCGGACCTTAGTTTGGGCCTGTGTAGATTCGTTACTGGTAGAGATGGGCATAAAAACCGGTTCCGAACCCGAACCGGTAGAACCGAACTGGAACCGGTTCCAGTTCCTACCCGACATTAGGTAGAACCGGTTCCGGGTTCAAAATACCCGTTGGTTCCAACCCGGTTCCACAATTTTACCATTTGAATCGGGTAGTAACCGGTTCCTAACCGTACCCGGTTCCTACGTGGAACCGGTTCCTGACCGTTATAATATTACCGTTGGAACCGGTTATAGCTGTTAAAAATGTTACCGTTGGAACCGGTTCCTGACCATTAGAACCGATTCTATATATATTTTTTTGAAATCTATTGTTTAGCACACAATTTCTCATATCTATTCTTCTTGTTACATTTCTTTCTTGTTCTTTTTCACATTCTAATCAACAAATGGCCTCAAAGAGTTCCAAAAACGCAAATTCCCAATCCGTTAACAATGTTCCTCAAGATCAATCGGTTCCATATGTGGTTGGAACATTGTCTCATAATCGCAGTAAGGAAGTTTGGAGCAATTGGGCGTTGGTCGAGATGAGTGACGGCTCGCAAAAAACTCAATGTAAACATTGTGGATCGTTATTAGCCAAGGAATCAAACTCAACGTTAACGAAGCATATTAATAAGTATTGCAAAGTTTTAAAGGAAATGACATCCGGTCAAGTTCCACTATCCAAAGATGGTACCATTTTTCGTTATGAGCAAAAATTAGCTCGCGATCGGATGGCGAAGTTGGTGATACAAAAAGCGTTGCCGTTTGGACACTTCGACGACCCCGATCTTACAAATCTTATTCGGGAGACGCTACAACCTCGCTATAACATGTAAGTCGTCGCACTTTAAAACGTCTTTGTTTAAGTTTATGGGAAAATGCAAAAAAAGATTTAATTGTTTTTTTTAAGAATTTAAAAACTAGTGTAAACCTAACTAGTGATGTGTGGTCGGCTCCACATGGTTTACCGGAATCGTACATATGTGTCACCGCTCATTGGGTTGATCCCGATACATGGCAAATGATGAAGCGTTACGATTGCGTTTGACGAGTTTCCTTCTCCTCATACGGGAGAAAATATTTATAAAATTATAAATGGCACAATAATTAAATATGGTTTAGAAGATAAAATGTTTTCAATATCCTTTGATAACGCTTCAAACAACACAACGGCGATTGAAAAATTAAAGTTGAAGTACAAACCAATACTTGATGGTGTTTTTTTCACACACGATGTTGTTGCACATATTATTAACTTAGTAGTGCAAACCGGTTTAAAAGATCAATTTGTATCGGATTTTATTATAGCATTTAGAGCTATGCTCCAAGATGTTTTCAAAAGTGGAAAAGAAAGATATCAAGAATATAAAAAACTTTGTAAAGATGTCAACCAAAAATTATTGGACCGAATTGGGATATACCGGCTCGTTGGAATTCAACTTGTCATATGTTTGAAATGGCTATAAAGCAAATGGGCACTTTAAAATCTTTTCATACAACTTTAAGTGATGAGTACCTTGTCGTCCCCTTTCCCGACACGGCTTGGGAAAATATTAATAACCTAAGTACTTTTTTACAAGTTTTTAAAACTACAACGACTTTGATTTCCGGTGTTTATTATCCTACTAGTTCTAAAGTTGTGGACCAATTGTATTTGATAACAACTAATTTTAAAAAGTTTGAAAATTCTAGTGACATGTTAAGGAATATGACGAGACCAATGATTCAAAAATTTTAAAAATATTTTTTAGAATTACCACCCATTTTTCTATGTGCCGCTGCTTTAAATCCAGCTTTAAACGTACCGGGTGTTAAAGCTTTAATTGATGAAATTTATGACAAGTTGGATATGCATGAGGAGGATCCAACTTTAAAAGCAAAAACAAAAAAAATATTCAATGAGTGTATGGCCAAACTTTATGATCATTATTTAAAAAAATATGGTGAAAAAAATCATACAAATTTGTTTGAGTCTCGGTCCATGGCCTCTAACGTTTGAAACAAGCGGTGATCCACTTATAACCATGTTGAATGTCGTTAGAGACGAGACCGCTAGACAACAAAGGGGTAGTGAACCAACAAGTGAACTTGGGAGATATAAAAAAATCAGTATTCGCTTACTATGACAACCGAGGAGTATAGGAAATTTGATGTTTTGGCATGGTGGAAATCGAAAGAATCCGAATACCCGATTCTAGCCACCATGGCTCGTGATATACTAACGGTCCAAGCTTCCACGGTAGCTTCGGAAAGTGTGTTTTTTCTTAGTGGCAGGGTTTTGTCAATTAGAAGAACAAGACTAACTCCGGAATCGCTAGAGATGACAATATGCTTAAAGGACCATTTGGATGCCGTTGATCGTGTTCAACATAAAACTAGTCTAGAAGATGAAGTTGAGTTAGAGCATAAAATTGTTGACGAAGAGGAGGACGAAGAAGTGGAGACTAACGATTCGGACGACGATTGTACCGAGGTACTCGCACCTAAGAGAATCTCATCGGAAAGTGTTGCACCTGCCGCTAGTAAACGATCAAAGAAATAAAATCTTACTAGAACCGGTTCTGAGTAATTTTTTATTTTTTTTTTTGTAACCGGTTAATTTTTTTTTATATTGTAACCGATTAATTTGTTTTTTAATTTTAACCGATTATTGTTACTATTTTTATTTATCAATGTAACTAATAATAAAAATCAAACATAACAAACACAATAGAAAGAAACATTACACAAACTTTATTAAAACACCAACGATAACATTTATCAGGAACGGTAAGTAGGAAGGGTTTATATACAAAAAAAAAGATTTTTTAATCAGGAACCGGTTCCACCGGTAACATTTTATCAGGAACCGGTTCTGAACAGTAAAAGTCGGTTTTTTACTGTCAGGAAACCGGTTCTGAACAGTAAAAGTCAGGTTTTTACTGTTCAGAACCGGTTCTGAACAGTAAAAGTCAGGTTTTTACTGTCAGGAACCGGTTCTGAACACTATCAGGAACCGGTTCCGCACCATACCCGGTTCCACACCATACCCGGTTCCATAATACCCGTACCGGTTCTACACGGTTCCATATTCTTGGGTGTGAACCCGGGTAGGAACCGGACCCGGTTCCACACCATACCCGGTTCCAATGACATCCAAGCAGAACCGGTTCCGGGTAATAATAAAACCCGATTATGCCCATATCTAGTTACTGGTATTTGTCATAGTTAGTTAAATTTATATATTTTACTAAGGGTTGTGTTGTGTCCCCTTTACCCTATGCTTTAAAACCGGTTTAAACTGGCCAATTGAACTGGTTAAACCAGATGTCAGATGCTTGACCGGCATGAATCATACCGGTAAACTAAGGAAACGACAAAGAGGTTGTACACTGGTTAATTGGGTTTATACCGTTTTAAATCGGTATACCAGTACCGGGTCAAAGGTCAAAATTTTGAACTTTTAATTCTTTGGGACCTAAAAAAGGTGATTATTTACCTTTTAGTTAAAGTGTAAAACTTATGGTACGTTTGGTCTGCAAGAAGTCAATGGAATTTAAGAGATTTTGGAATCTAAATTTCATCTCTTAAGATGTTTGGTTTACAGAATTTGATAGAATTGCAATCTCAATTCCAATTGGAATTAGAATTGGAAATTGCATGAATTGCTTTGAATTCCACTAAAGGAATTCAATTTATGTGAAGGAATTAAAGTAAATTCACTGGAATTTTCGACCGTTTCGACCCGAATCGGTTTCGACCCAACAGTTTCGATCCAAACCTTTTCGACCCGTAATGATTCGATCGAACCGTTTTGACCCGTACCGTTTCATTCGACCCGAACTATTTCGCCCGAAGACCCGTACAATTTCAACTCGAACGGTTTCGACCCGTAGTGTTTCGATCCGAACCGTTTTGACCCGTACTGTTTCATTCGACCCGAACCGTTTGAACCGAAGACCCCTATAGTTCGACTTGAACGGTTCCGATGCGAATCGTTTGACCCGAAGTGTTTAGATGTGAGCCGTTCGACCCATACCGTTTCGACGCAACTCATTTTGATGCGAACCGTTTCTACGCGAACCGTTTCGACCCGTACTGTTTCGGCGCTAACCGTTTTGACCAGTACCGTTTCCACCCGAACCGAGGGTTGTGGGTGCCGGGTGATGGATTCCAATTCATTTGACAACCAAACACATAAAAAATAGAATTGAGGTTCCAATTCCAACAATTTTCAATTCCAATTGGAATGTTAACTTCCAAATCCGATTCCTTCAAATTCTAATTCCTATACAAATTCCAATTCCAAAACATTCCGTGAACCAAACGCTCCTAGTGCCCACAATTGACAATCCATATCGATCAAACTTCTTTCTTACTCAAGAATAGAAAATCATTGGGTTTTTCAAATTAAGTTCTTTAGCCGACCATTCAGGTTTACATTCTTTTGACTTTTGTTCAATCATTCATGTTTAATTGTTATAGTGTTTGCTAATTGCTATATAATGAGTATTTAATCATGAACTTTTGGATATTTTTTTAATTATTGATTAACTTTCGGATTTGTTTTTGTTATGAAATGATGTAGTTTTGGATTATTTTTTGAGTTGAAATTATATTTTATGGATTTATAGAGTTAATTAGTCAACACGGTTGAACTGCTTGGTACAACCCGGTTCAACCGTTTGAACCATTTCTGAGTCTAACCTGATACAATTAAAATACCGGTTTCTAAAACATTGCATTTACCCAAAAAAAAATTAATACAAGTTTATGTTTGGGTTAATGGATATTGGATTTAAAATAACCCTAATTTTCACCATTTGACTGATAATATTCCTAACTTATGAATTATACCACGCCACTCCCAAATTTAATTTAGTTTCCTTTGCTACGTCGCTATACAAATTCCACATCACATGTGCCATGTCATAAAAAAATAAAAAATAATAAGGAAATATTTTAGGAAAACTTTCGGATGTAGTGCATGCATAATTTTTGGGTCATTATTGGTGATTATTTTAACATATTGGATTGTTTTGGTTTTGGGTTCCAAATAATTTATCAATGGGTCACTAAGCGTGGGGAGTTTTTAGAATCCGAATGATTAGAGAGGCGTGTAGTCACTCTCATATCAAATTATTTCGACGGTTCTACCGAATAATCCAATCGGATACAACTTTGATTTTGAAGAATGAACAACAATGTGCGTTTTGTGTGGAAATTCATATGAACCCATCTGACCAAAAGACACCCTGACAAATTTTGGAGATAATTTGCAGAGTTATTAGCGGTTGGAATTCAAACTTCAATTTTAATTAAATTGCCGCCTTATTTTTATCTGCAAAATTGTGACGAATTTGTTTATAAAAATAATTTTTCTAAGGCATTTTCCATAAAACAATTTAATCAAAATCGAATTTTGAAATCAAAATCGACCCCAGCCAGGGGCTCTGCCCCTTGGACCCCGCCAGGGGCTGCCACCCCTGGAACCCTGCTCCCGGGGGCGTTGCCCCTTGGAATTATAACAACTCAAGCAAGCGTGCACTCCCGCAAATCCTAACTTGTTCGATGTACATCATAATTCCCTTTGGTTACCAAGTTAATCCTGATTACACTAAAATATCTAACAAAGTGTTGAACTGATGAAGGGATAATCATGGCTCATAATGGGTTTTTCAAAAACGCTTCTTGTTCTTGCTAATGGTGTTGAAGAATTTTGTTTTTCATACTTTGATTTTTATACTCTGCTATCTTCTGTGTTTGATATATGCAGTTGATGCTGTTTGTTTCACATAATTGAATGAAATCTTAAGGGAATTGGAATGTTGATTTCACTATTTATTTTGTTGGTTTCAACAAGAAAATGAATTGGAATTGAGCACAACATAAGGGAATCTACAATCTAATTCCATCAAAATTTCATTCCATTTTGCAAAACAAACACACCTAAATTACAAATCAAATTTCAATTTCTGTGTGAATTCCCATTCCAATTCCATTACAATCCATGAAACAAACACTAAAGTTGTGAAATTTGGCTTCACAAGTGTCGTAATTGTAGACTGTGGGCATGTATAGCAAGAACAGAAATACAGATTTGTGATGTTTGCTTACGGTATCTTCCTTTTATTTAAACGGCCCATTTCGAACGACAAACAATTTTGTTAAAACTCATTCCGACCCAAATTAAAATGATCATTTTTAAAAGATACTTTTGACACGTTATCCCGATTGACCCAACCTGCCCATTTTAGTATACTTCTGCAATGAAAGCTACTCGCCGAAAAATGAATATATAGTATACTTCTACAATGAAAGCTAGTCAGCGATAAATGAATGTATATAACATTTTAAGACCTTGGTTTCTTTGTTAACTGATATCGACCATCAAGCTCATCCAAGAATTAGGGGGATTCATACTTGGACCAACTAGAGTATGACAAGTGCCGATTGATCTGAAGAAGTAAGCGAACTCAAATAGGTCTTATTCACAAGTAAACAGGTCGAAGTCTCACTTAAGACTAAAACATGTACTCTTCTAAGTCTACACAAGATCCAAAAACACACTTGAACAATTTTCATATATGATGGACATCATGCAATTGAACTAAAGATGCTTATCAAAAACTAACAAAAGAGATCATGTCATATGTTATCAGAGTATTTCTACACCAGTAGACACATTTTTTTCTACTGTCTTATATCCTGCTACACCATTTTACTAGATTATATATAAAAAAAAGACAATAGTTCCATTTTAAACCCTTCCAACAGGTGAAAGAGGTGGAAGCGAAGCAAAACGAACTGGATTCGGGTCGTTTGTCACTCGTTTGGCGACATACGTTGGGGATTCTTGATGCTGAGATGATTTTCTGCATTCCACAACTGATATACAAATGGCGAACGCTTGTAACGGTGACAAAGATGAATTATATTCAACAGAAAATAACCCTTCTTTTATTGGACAAAGGTTGAAAAAATGCTTCTGGTTCATCACATCCCCCTGTTGAAAGAATATACCGAGTAGATTAGAATCCTCTAGCGACAATAACAAGTAGGGTGTTAAAATGTGTTCACAGGTTGGCAGTCGAACCTGATATAAACCCGAAAATCGTGTCAGACACATGAACCGGACAGGACACGAATTTTCACAGGTTGACACAAACACGATCTATTTAACCCGAAAACCTATATTTTAATACTCGAAAACTACAAACTTTACAGCTAATACATTTGTATGATAAAGTAATTAAAATATAAATTTGTTTAGTTGTATATTTTGTAGTTTTCAAGTATTTAGTTGTAAATTTTGTAGTTTTCAACTTAATTGTAAATTCACAACTTAATTATCTTAATTGTAAATTTACAACTTAATTATCTTAATTGTAAATTTACAACTTAATTTATTTAGTTGAAAATCTTATATTTTGTAGTTTAAACTATAAATTGGAATTCATTTCTCTGTCTTTAAAATTTGGCATAAAATATCAAGTCAGTTGAAGTTAAGACAAACCAACTTTTTTAAAAGAAATTATACTAATGAACGAGTTAAACTGGCCAACCATAACATGACCCGTTTAGCTAAATGTGTCCGTGGCTTTGTGGTTGCCCAAAACCGACCCGAACCCGTTTAAAATAACCCCAAACCCGTAAATTCCGTATTGTGCAGAAATTCACACCCCTAATACCGAGTTTAGGAAAATCGTTTAACCATCGTATTATAAAATGAGTGCCAGACACAAACAATTAGACGTACCTGAAAGAAAAGCTCAAATTGGCCATTGGATGAGTTTGATCTTCCGCTAGACTGCACCTGATTTGTTAACGTTCTTAACCTGCAGCCCAAATCCCAACCACCACAGTCACATACACCACCAGATCGCCATCTGTCAGTTAACGGCGAAGGTTTACCATTACTTGCCACACCATGATTTCCGCCAGGTAGAATCACCGTTGTGCTAAACCGTTCCTGATCCTCTTCATTCTCCACATTTCTTGAAAACTTCACAACAATTGCTGCATGTTCATCATACGGGTTCACACGAAACAAAGAGAACTCCCTAGTGTCAGAATTATAAATGGAACGATTGGTAACCGTCATTTGAGCCATTACATTCGTGGCATAACCATGTCCTTTGTCTTTTCTGCTATTAGATAACCAAATCTTTTTCTTGATTTCATCAATGGTGAAGAACGTGTAGATCCAATGGCTGCTGTTATCTTTCCCGGAAGAACTTAAATCCCGCACAGTGGCTGCAAGTATGTTGTTATTGTTTTCAATTGCGAACGTGAATAGAGGCCGGCCGTTCTTTACAGCTGACTGAAAAAGAGCTTGTCTTGTTGATGTCGGTTCACACGTGTCGTTTCTTGGGTCCAATTTTGAAATCGCTTTTACTTTTGAATCTTCTTCCATACATTGTCGGGAATTTGTTGCCTTTAGATGGAAGAGTGGTTCGAATAACCGTCTTAATGGACTTGAATGAGAACGTGTAGAGACACGTGTTATTATTATTATTATTATTATTATTATTATTATTATTATTATTATTATTATTATTATTATTATCAGTAGTTGCCCTTTGAGAAATGGGCGATTCGGTTCTTTTTGTATTGCCAAAACTAAATCGTCGAATTGGAGACATACTTCTCAGTTTACTAGCAGTAGGATTACCCGTATTAAGATCCGGATTTTTCAAAGAAAAAGACAGTCTTTTTACTTCAAAGGTATTGCTTTTCTGATAAGAATGACTTTTTTCATCCGTTTCACTGTTTACATGAGATACCATAGGTGAATAAACGATTGTTTTTCGCCTTTCGATCTCATCAAGATCCTGAGTTCTGTGAAACGGATCTTCAATCTTCATCTTTCCTTTCAAAGATACCGCACTGCTCGTATAATTTCCCATATCAGACGAAGATGCGTTAAAATGAGATTGTAAGGTAACCCTGGGAGGTCTTTGATCGGAATATGAATATCTTTGACCTACGGTTGACTGGGGAGTTGACCTTGCGGTTAAAGTTAACGGGGAAGAGTAACTGCTAGAGGGTGAACATTTATTAACATGTTGATATTGCCATTTTTGTAACTTCCCCCAATCCATTACTCCGAAATTCAAAGCTTTATCTGATGTATCTTTTCTTGTTTCGAGATAACTTGGCAAATTTGACATGTGCCTAACTATCTCATCGTTATTTCCAACTTCTGTTTGATTTGACAGTGATGCTGCCGCCATATCTAGTCGCGACTTCACCTCTTGATAATGAAAATCCGTATACGACAGACGTCGGTTCTCCAATTCAAATTTGCTTCTCAACGTTTGACCATATTTTGACCGGGCTGAGATCGGGTCGCCCATTTTGTGTAATGTATTGTCAACAAAACTTCAAGTTGAAGCCGATTTTAATCGAGTCAATCATCTCCGCCAAATCAACGCAAACCTACATATCAATCAACCAAAAAAAATAAAGTAATGAATTATTTAAAAAAAATGTTTTTTTTTTCTGGCTGCTTTAAGTTGAAGTAAAAATCCACAATATTCATATGAATCATATTGCTTGTTAAACTATAGAAAATTGACATGATCATCAACCACCTATAGGTAGCATTTCACATGATCATATTGTTTGACTATCACTTATTCACTTGCTTAGAAATTAAGATAAAAGTAAAAATAGACTTAAAAATAACCTCTAAATCAGTTTAAGAAGTTTAACCCCATTAGAAAAATGACAGATTACATTTATGCACTAGACATACACAGTTGACACTTGACAGTAAACTGTACAAGTAAAAACAAGCTTCAGGTGAGCTGTATTTGATTGGTGGTTCTAGATCTGCAAAACAGAGACAAACTGGAGTATATAGACAAGGAAGAAACTGAAAGTGTGAACTGATGGTCCTACAGTTTTTGACATTGAGAAAAAAATTTAAAAAAACTGCAGATTGTCACATGAAACAAGATTCCCTGAGGAGTATAATAAGGGTGAATAACAGTTCAAATTATTTTGAATATTTGAAACTCTGATAGGTACAAAGGAAACAGTACAAGTTTACAGATTAAAACACATAAATAAATATATAAATAAATAAATAAAGACTCAGGGGTCTGACCACATTCTCTTATCTTTTTGAGTTTTTCCCTTTTTAATTTGTAAAAAAAATATAAAAAATATTGTGTAAGTAGAAACAATCTTGGATTCAAGATATGATTCAAAGGAAAAAATGATTAATGATTACTTTCAGATAACAAAATGTAAAAGCATTTCCTAACAAGTAACAAGAAAAAAGATCATTAAAGTGTGTGAATTTACCAATTACAGTTGAAAATAAACAAGTATATTCAAGATTTCTCACATACCCACCAAGAATATCACTTCAAAACAACTAAACTCATCAAGAATCATTAAACAAAGTAACTAAATAGCATTTATTCACATAGACATTTCATCGAACACTTACCGGACGTGAAAATAAGAAAGTATCTGTAACATTTCTCACAAACCCATCAAGAATATCACTTCAAAACAACTAAACACAACAAAAATCATCAAACAAAGTAACTAAACAGCATTTACTTATTGGGGCATTTCATCGAACACTTACCGGACGTGAAAATGCCGATGGGTTCTTCAAAGAAGAAGAAGGTGTATCGATCGGCGCACCAAGAAACCTTAGTTTGGCACTGCAAGTGAAGGATATTCGACAGAGAACTCGAAGAACACTGATAAAGATTTGACTTTTTATAAAAACCCAACGGTCCCAAGAAAGAATTTACAGTAAGAAGTGCCAAAGTGGTGGTGTTGTGTGTGTGAAAGCAGGTGAGAGTAATTTAAGGGGGTGAATTCACTTTGAACTCTTGCAGTAATGTCAGAGAGAGAGAGAGAGAGAGAGAGAGAAGACGCGTTGGATTGGACGGTTGAGATTAATGTTGCAAGATATACCGTTGGATTATTTCTGCTTACATAAATTAGTGATTATGTTACTTTTGTTGAACTTTATTTTTGTTTTCTATAAACAATAATGGTAAATGTAAGCTTTATTAATATAATAAACATGGTAACATGCGTGTGGGGCAAAATTTTTGATATAATTTCATGCATGTGTGTTAAATTATATGTATTCAAGAAGTTCTTTACTAAAATTAATTTATAGGTATTGATATAATTTCATGCATGTGTGTTAAATTATATGTATTCAAGAAGTTATTTACTGAAATTAATTTATAGGCATAGCACCGAATTAAACAATATTAGATATTAAATTTATATTAAATATAAATGAGTTTTAACATACAAAATAACCTTAATGTGAGAAAAGAGAAGTGAAAAAAGTTTTTTCACCATCTACTTAAGTATGATGTTTAATTGCAAAATATAAAAAAATCATAATTTTACACTACTAAGGTAATTTTGTAACTTTTGTAGAGTAATCATCAGTTTTACATAATTAATCTACTAGTGTCAAATCACGATTTTATTAAATTATGAGCTAAAATACGTGATTAATAAGATGAGAAAAAATTCAAAAAAAAAATCTCTTCTTCACTTCTCACTAGGACTGTAAACGAACCGAACGAACACGAACAAGACGTTGTTCGTGTTCGTTTGTTAAAAAATATATGTGTTTGCGAACCGTTCACGAACACTTATCGAACGAAATTTTATGTTTGTGCTTGTTTGTTAAGGAAATGAACTTGTTCGTGTTCGTTTGTTAATTTTACGCAACGAACGTTGACAAACACAAATAAGCACAAACTAATGTTCATGAACACAAATGGAAACAAACGAACAGAAACAATTGTTCATAAACAAAATTATAATACACTGACACTTATTAGATATTTAATTTGTCGAGTTTTGATATATTTACATAAATATAAAAACTAAAAACACTAATGAACTATCGAACACATACGAACAAGTTACCGAATGTTCACGAACATAAACGAACGAACGCGACCTCTGTTCATGTTTGTTCAGTTAACAAAACGAACGAAATTTCTTGTTCGTGTTCGTTTGTTTAATAAACGAACGAACACAAACGAACTTCCCGCCGAACAGTTCACGAACTGTTCGTCAAACGTTTGGTTTGTTTACAGCCCTACTTCTCATGTTAAGCTAATTTATATGTTAAGACCAATTTATGAAGTTTAATTCTAAATTTATGATATCCAAATGCACAATTTTCCTTGTTTGTAAAAAGTTTGCTTTTGTTTCAAGTGTTATTTTGGACTTGTTCAGTATTCAAGGCAAGTTAAACTGTATAAGTATATCCCGCATATATTTATAAAACTCTTTTTATTTAGAAAAAACAATTTTAACAGTTTTGGGTCAAAACAAAATCGATAAGGAATATTCTTCAATAAAAAGTTTATTAAATAGAAATGAACTAGTTCACTTAAGAAAAGACTAAGGGATTGTTTGACAACTTCTGAATAGGTAAGTGATAAACCAATAAGATGTCTGAATCATTAAGTGTTGAACCAGTAATATGTCGGAACCATTAAGAGTTAGTATAATGTTTAACTTTTAGAGGCAAATGTCTGACCAATTCAGATAAGGTGTCTTAACCATTCAAAGACAAATGTCTGAATCATTCAGACATCTACTCGCGAAACAAACAGTCTGAAACATTAATGCTGAACTAGTAAGAGGTCTGAACCACTAAGAGTTTCATTAAGAGCTAAACAAATAACCCTTAAATTACTCTTTATTACTAATGACACTTGTCTCTCCCTCATTCTCGCGTATACTTTGTACGCCAATTGTGTCATGTACATGATCTTTACACAGTATACACGGGTCCATAAACAAAAAATCTTATTTTATTGTCCTTTATTATTATTTTCATTTTAGACTTCTAGTTTTATATAAACTAAGTCGACTTAGGACCCACATATTGTGATAGGGCCCTTAAACCCCAAAGGAAAAAAAATAACATTGAATCACAGATGCGCGTTATAGTGTGTTAACTCACAAAATTTAGATTGAAACGTAAAATGACAAATTTGTTAAAGATATAAAGCATAAGGGATCAAAGTTGAAAGTGGAAAAGTGTTCAGATAAAAAAAACGAAAAATGGTTTTTGACAAAGCTGTAAAAGAAAGAAAGTATAAGGGTGAAAAATGTAACAAAATTGAATACCAAACTTGATAATTAATAAATATTTATTTAATTAATTAGTTAATATGTTGAGGAAGTAATCAAATGCTTTTTTATAAAGAAACAAATGCACTTCTCCTTTGAAAGAAAATGTGTTGTGTTTTGATCAAAGGTTGTCATACATCTTGGTTGTTCAAATGATATTCTTTTGTGCATTGTGATGATTTCTCTCCGTACCTTAGATATGGAAATAAACTTTATAGCTGACCCATTGCAGTGTGCTGTTGCTGTTTCGGACCGGCGTACCCTGAGAACAGACGATAAATCTGCCGGTTCACTGTTTCTGTCTTTAGTTTTATTCCTTTCAGTAGTAATTTTCTAACAATTCTCATATTTCGTTTCTTATAGTTTGAAAAGATTTTGAATCTCTTACCATGATCATCCCTATTGTTCTTTTCATCCCTCGTTCACTTGATAACTTATGTAGGTGTGTGACATTGAAAGCTATGGTTTTCTCCGTCTATGCTTTTAGTATGTTAGTTTCTTTGTTCTTTTTTTTTTCTTGATAATCTAATAAATATGGTCTAACCCCAATATTACTAAATCTACTATTAATCTTCTTATCCCGAGAACATTAAATTGTTATACAAGTAATTCAATCTTATTTTATTGATGATTTCACACATTAGAAAGAGCCGCTACGTTTCCAAGCTTTAAGAAACCATTTCGTCATGGTTAACTTTTTCAAGTGGATAAAGGTTTCATCTCAAGGCTAGATAAACATACACCCAAATCAA
Source organism: Scalesia atractyloides (assembly GCA_947069175.1). Classification (NCBI taxonomy): domain Eukaryota; kingdom Viridiplantae; phylum Streptophyta; class Magnoliopsida; order Asterales; family Asteraceae; genus Scalesia; species Scalesia atractyloides. The sequence goes on from CAMTDV010000002.1 coordinate 14,200,029, forward strand.
ATGAATATAGTTTTCTCTGGTGGCTGACATGAAGAGAAGTTTGGCACATAATGCAGTTGGAGGAGTTTGGAGCCATTGTGGTTAAAATTTAACCATGAAAATTGTACTTTCACATGTTATACAATTTTAATTAGAAGTGTTAAATGATATCGTGTTAATAGATTGATGAATGGAATTTGAAAATATGATATCTAAACCCAAAAATAACACGTATATTCCCAAGCCAAATCATAATTATTTTACATATTTATATTCTAAAAGTACAAATAACAAAAACTACAATTTTGTAAAAAAATAATCATATTTAAACTAAAACTATATAATCTCATGCTAATTACTATGGTATCTATTAAATTTTGACATGAAATATCTAATTCATCAAATATAAAAAGAAAGGTTAATAAGTCAAACTAACCTGTTTAATTATATGTATTCGTAAGTTTAATCTAAAACTAACCCGCACTTCTTGTTCAATCCCTAGAATATGGGCGAATTAAATTAGATCAGTCAGGTACCAAAACACAAACAAGAAAATCTAGAAGCTCACAAGCATTTTATTCGTTATCAAAGCAACTAAGAACAATCGCACCTATGTTATGCATTATTCGAACACCTTCTGGGTTGACCTAACACAAAGAGAAATTTTTTAACCGGAGATTTCAATAGACTTGACAACAGGCTTTTTCACTTCTTCTTTGGGCACCGTAATTGTAAGCACTCTGTTTTCCATGGCCGCCTTCACCTGATCCATTTTAGCATTCTGCGGAACCTGAACATCCTTGTGAATTTGCTTCCTTTTTTTCCTCATTCTATTATTATGATTTTTTGTTTTCATTAATCCCTTTAAATTACCATAGTGATATTTTATTATTTTCAAACTGTGATCGTTATAAAAATAAGTTTTCAAGTTTATTTCAATTTTCCAAGTTACTAAATATAGATATTTAAAATTTAAAATATGTATGCAAGTCTGAAAAAACTTTTTTATCATTTCACTGTTACTGTTACGTAGGTAGTGAAACTTTAACCAATCAAATCATTAGAAGTATATAGTAGTTTAGCTAAAATTAAATAAAAAAATAAAATTACATGAACGGTAAGTGTGTAGCAGACCTCACCCCATGCTTCCTTCATGCCCATTAACATAATAGCACCTAAAAGGGATGTGAGCTTTTGGCACCCCTATTGTTTTGATTTCGCTGTCTTAGAGGCATTAAAATGGTTTGGTGGCTTGAAGTGCCACCCAACTACACACGGTCTTAAATAGTAAAGATAGAAGTGATGTAACTTTTGTTTGTATTGTTTTTTTTTTATTATTTTCATCTTTACACTATATAGGATATACACTTAACTCATTTAACTTTTGACCAATTATGTTTTTCTTTAATAGCTTGGTTCATGAGCTTTTTAAAAACATTGAAGACGTGAATGTTTTGAATATATTTTTTTCTCGTCATTTCGAAATAAATTTTGTTGAAATTAAGGTTGTGTTAAAGATATATTCTTTTTTTTAATTTCTCTTTTTAAATTCCTTTGACCAAATTTTCATTCTCTTGTTAAAGATATAGCTTTACGGAAGAAGGAAACCATGGCATCAGTATAATGACTTTAAGTGGCTCTTTGTTTAAATTTTAATGAGGTTCTTAATGGTTTAGATTTTTTATTAGTTTAACCTGTTTGTTTCGCGAGTAGATGTCTCGAATGATTTAGAGATTTGCCTCTGAATGGCTAAGCATTATATTGAGTCTGAATGGTTAAGACCTCTAATGTGTATTGGTCAGACATTTGCCTCTGAACAGTTAAGCATTATACTGGCTCTTACTGGTTCAGCACTTAATGATTTAGACCTCTTACTGGTTCAGCACTTAACCATTCATAAGTTGCCAAACAACCCTTAATATTGCTTCTAGCGATGATTCTTTGATCAAGTTATATCTTCCTAATTTGTAAAGCAGAAAACCGTGAGTGTCGCCACAGGAAGAGAGGTATCTCTGCGATCACCCTCCGAAGTATGAATAAATACATAATCAGAATGAAATTTAGTGCGAAAAGTACAAGTAAGGTGAGAGCATAAGATTTAGAGAGTTAGTGAATCAATGTTAACTTGAGTCGTTGACTAGATATAGGTGGGAATTATGATTTATGTTACTATCATGTGCTGTGGTCTCTATTGGTAAGCATAAATGTTTTGCTAGTGACATCATAAATTCCGTTAGTCAGGAATAAACATTCATTTTGTCATGAATGTACCTCCCTTGCCACATAGGTGTAACAAAATTATGTATCAATCAACCCAAGTTATTTTAGTGAAATGATACTCCATTAATCTTTCTGAGTGGACTTCGGGTTACACCTCTACATTTACCATAATCACTAATCATATCATATAACTTAAAAAGTTGTATTAACATATGTTAGAAGAAGTTGTTAGCTACAGTGAAAACTATATTAACATGTAGGTGACTTATAAAAACACTTACGTGTTGAAAAAAACACCAAAGAATTAGGAAAAAAAGAAAAGAAATGGAAAACTGGCCCAGCCCAGCCTACAATTAAAACATGTTGCATCAAATGGGCCTGGACAAGTTGAAACTTCTGCATAGTAGGCCTGTTACCTATAGAAGGATCAAGATGTTTCTTTGTGATTCCAGATGCTATCTATCTATCTATCTATCTATCTATCTATCATTATCAAAGAGTCATCATGAAACTTCCAGTAGCTCCTATCCATATGTATATAGATCATTCCTGCTCCCCAAATTCCTTACCAAAATCAACGGTTGAATTAGCGAAATACAAAGTAATCGAATTCTTCAAAAGTTTTAGTAATTCGATAGCCAAAACATTTGAAAATGTCGATCATCCCAAGCTTGTTCGGTGGCCGAGGGAGCAGCGTCTTCGACCCATTCTCCCTAGACGTTTGGGACCCGTTCAGAGACTTCCCCATTTCATCTTCCTCTGATGCTTCAAGGGAAACTTCTGCGTTGGTAAACGCCCGTGTGGATTGGAAGGAAACGCCCGAAGCTCATGTGTTCAAGGCCGATCTTCCTGGGATCAAGAAAGAAGAGGTGAAGGTGGAGGTGGAAGATGGAAACATCTTACAAATCACCGGTGAGAGGAATGTGGAGAAAGAAGATAAGAATGATAAATGGCATCGGGTTGAACGAAGCAGCGGCAAATTCACAAGGAGGTTCAGGTTGCCGGAGAATGCTAAAATGGATCAGGTGAAAGCGGCCATGGAAAACGGGGTGCTCACGATTACTGTTCCCAAAGAGGAAGTGAAGAAGCCTGATGTCAAGCCTATCGAAATCTCCGGTTAATTTATCTTTTTATCAACTTCAATCATATTGTCATCATCAAGTGTTTGTGTATGATTTTCTAGGGTCTATGTGTTTTGTGTTTCTCGATGAAATGTCTGTCATAAGCTGTATACATTTGTGTAACTTCGATGATGATTGATGAATAAAATGTTTGATAATACTCTACAGTTCCGTGAGTGATCCAAAATTTTCCGTTCAAAAAAATATTTAAATCACTAATTAAAATGTGCTTTTTAGATGAGTTGTGATATATTATACTTGTTGATTGTGTTCATTAATGTTAAATTATGTTTGTTTTTGTTTGTTTAGTTTATTTAGTTATGTTCATTTGTGTTCATTTATATTCGTTTAAGTTTGTTTGTGTTTGTTTACATCCATAAACTGTTCATTTAGGTTTTAAACGAATGGACATGAACGAACATGAACATGAAAATTGTTACATTATATGTTCGTGTTCAATTAAAATTAAATAAACACGGACATGCCTTTTATTCATTTTCGTTCAATTTGTTTACATGCTTGCTTTTTTCTTCAAATTTTTATTTATAGATTCTGAAAGTATTCATTTAACATGAATCACTAACTGATCATATACTTTACAAATCGTATTAGAGCTTAGTCATCACTAATCTTTTTTTATGTTTAAACAACTTTAATTTTCTTTTATTATTTTCCACTAAAAATATATTTTATAAGTTCTTTTAGCTTTGTCATTATATAATACTGGAAAAATGTGTATTTCTATTATCAAACCATTTAATTTTATTAGAGTAAATTTTTGTTTTCTTCCCAGAGGTTTATCCTTTTTAACTAGTATAATCCAAAAATTTAATTTATAACAAATCTAGCTCTGAGGTTTACATTTTTAACGTTTTTCATCCAAATAGCAACTTGGTTTCTTTTTGTTAAGTTTGGGTTAATTGACCAAAATGCCCTCAGGGACTGAAGTAGAAGATAATTTATATATTTAAAAATATATATATTTAATATTGTTTAATGTTTCACACACACACACATATATATATACATATATATGTTACATTTAAGGTAAAATAGTTACGCCACATGTATATGTAATTTCGCACAATAATAAATAATGACACACAATAATTACGCGCTAGTAAAACATAATTACATATAAAAATTACGCAACGCGTAAAAATATAATTCGAGTATGGTATTGCCATGGTTTATTTTTAAAAAAATTTGAACGGCAATTTTGGATCACTGACGGACTTCTAGAGTATCGTCGTGCCACCAGCAGAACCACCCGATCATATCCATCTCCACTAGGCAATAATGCCTACATATCAATCCAAGAGGAAAACCAAACAAATCTGGGAAAAAACCCTCTTGTGGGAATCGAACCCATGACCTAATAGTCATAAGCCTTATCCCACCTCCAAATGCCACTAAACTATAATGTCATTGTCACACCCCGACCCGCAGCGGAAAAAGGTGATCGGGGCATGATTGGGTTTTCATCAAAGCTCATGACATTTATTATAATGTTTCATATTTATTATTACAATTTAAAGGAGATCATACAATCAAATCATACTAGTACAACATGTTCTATACATCTTTCTAGACTTCATTATTTTTCTTCTAAGGCACTTTTCCTATGTGTTCCTTGCTTCATCATGTCCACCTGTATCATGTGTAAAAATGGTTTTTGCGTCAACAAAAAGTTGGCGAGTGAATCCTATGAAAACATTTAAACGTGTTTATTGTATTGATTATAAAATAAAGTGCATAACCACATATGAGTAAATGCAGATGTAAATTTATTCACATAACACATAATATTTAATATTGTACACACATACAACAAATGATTGTTTTGAGGCACGCGTTGTTCAACTCGTCTCTCACGAGGAACTGATGGGCCTAATGAATGAGTTTTGAGGCACGCGTTGTTCTACGAACTGATGGGCCTAATGAATGAGTTTTAAGGCACGCGTTGTTCAACTCGTCTCCCACGAGGAACTGATGGGCCTAACAAATAATTTGCATACAACTTGACAATATGTAATACATCACAACAAACAATATTTACATTCTAAGTTTAGATCATAATATGGTATAGCACGAGTTTGAATAAGCGAATTAATTTAAGCGACACATGATACACCCCAAAACATGAATAAAAAGGGGGATTTGTAAGAATTCACTCACAGTGGTTGCGTTTCTTGGATTGATGATGAATGCGCACGAATTTGGATTTAACCACGAGAGAAACTAACCTAAATAATAACATAATGGTTCGGTAAATAAATGGATTTTATTAACAATTTTATTAGGATTTTTAGATTTGTTCTTGTGAGTTTAAGGTCATTTTCTAACTTTAAAAATATTATTTTTAAGTATTTTTAATTGATTTTTAAATTAAATAAATAAATAAAAAAAATTATAAAAATGTTGACTTTTTGACTTTGACGGTTGACCGAGCGTTGACCGTTGACCGGTCGGACCGTGTTTATTATATGCGCTGAGTGAGGTTCGAACTCGTGACCTCCCGTATGCGTGCACGCAGCTCTACCAACTGAGCTACGTGTCTAACCCGAAATAATCTTGATTTTAATTATATTTATATACTATTTAGATTATTCAGAATTTTATTTAATTAAAAATGTTTTTAAAATTGTCTGACCGGCTGATCATCGCGGGAATCGAACTTGTGCCTTTGATTTGTTTGGCACCCAGCCCAACCAGTTGGGCTGGGTGTCTAACCCATCTATTATATGTTTTATATTATATTTAACAATCAACTGTGAGAGTTCTGTTTAGTTAGAAAAAAACGTTTTAATGGCGTTGGAACCGGACCCATACGCGAATCGAACTCATGACTAGTGTTTTAAAATTGCACACAGTCCACCACTGGACTGTGTGTCTAACCCGGTTATTATTCCGGTTTTTATTAAATTTATATGCTATCTCAATTCATCTTCTTCATACACTTGAACCCAGAAAAATCAATACGACTGTTTAATCAAAAATTCTTGTTGAATTAGTTGATTGCGTATACTGATTAAAGAAATTAATTTAAACAGAAAGGTTTTAAGGATGTTGTACCGAACAGGTGTGATTTCCGATGAATTCCGGTGACTGAAGCTTTTCCGGCGACGTGTAACTTGCGACAGAGAATCTACAGGAAGTCTGAGGTGAGTGTGGGTGACTTCTGTCCGAGCTCTAGATGTCCTATTTATAAGGTAAAGCAACAGTGGGATAGATTCTTCGGTTTTCCAGCAAGTATCTGAGAATTCCGGCGAACACAGATAAATTCCGGCGACTTGCGGCGACTGATTCAGAGTGTTTTAGCGAGAGTTTAAGAGAGAGTTTGAGAGATTAAACGGGTTGGATTGAGGAAATTAGCCCTGTATTTATAGGCTGCTATGTGCGATTTGATTTTTTGTTAACTCGGCGGTTATGACCGAAATTGGTGCTAGACATCGGTTATAACCGATGTCGTCGACGGTTATACCGTTATAGTCAAAGGAATAATGGCTGAACTCACGGATTGCCAGATTTTCCGGTGATTGCGAGTTCGGCCGCGCTGAAATCCGATTTTGATTTTGAGTCTTAACTTAAATATTATCTGTTTCAGTATTCTAACAAAGAAGTCAAGTGGCGGAGCGGTGAAGTGTTTGTTTGGTTATGTGCGAGACCCGGGTTCGAATCCCGGCGTCTCCTGTTTATTTTTTTGTTCAGTTTTTATTATAATTATAAATTATGGTTTTTAAATTCCAATTTATTTATTGATTATGTATCGTTTAAAATTAAAATAAACAATATATACGCGACGAAAATTTTGACTGACTATTCGGTTAATAAACGAAGCGGGTTTTGGAAACCCGTTTTTTTACGGATGTTACAGTATCCCCTACTTTTAGAAATTTCGTCCCGAAATTTAAGTAGTAGTGGTATGTTTGACTTGAAGATGGCGCTTTAATTTTTGACAATTACCTAATTAGAAGAGGGTGAGAGCTTGAATTTTTTTATTTGAGGCGGTAACGTTCCGAGTAAGGGTTGAATACCCTGCTACAGGAATCGCTTTTTGATGCCTAAGATAAGGAATATTGATAAACAGAGTTGATTGACTAGGTATGATCTCATGCACAAGAGTTCTGAGAGAATCGATACGTTTGGAAAGATAAGGTTATATCCTAAAACAAAACTTCTACCACTAAAACCTACATGGAACCTCTCATAACTGCCTGACAATGCCTCTGATCCTTTGCCAAGAATACTTATATATAGGAAGTACCAGCGGCGTATCCACCATATTCTCGTCAAACTTTCATTGGCTTTATCAGTAAATTATGATTAGTTCTATGTGACTCTAAAACCTAAACAAACACAACAACCAAAGCTTGAGTCTTAATTCTGAAAGTATACATGTTTGAACGATGACAGTACCTCTCTCGTTTGTTATGATGAAGAGGTTAGTCTATGTAGAAGTGAGACACAACCCAACTTCTTTGAATGATGCGATTGAAATACGTGGAGATGTATGATGATATGAATGCTAAATCAGTGAGTATAAAACAAACTTCAACCATGACATTACTAAATCCTACATGGAACTTCTCATAACCGCCTGAGAATGCCTCTGATCCTTTGGCAAGAATACTTATATATAGGAAGTACCAGCGGCGTATCCACCATATTCTTGTCAAATTTTCATTGGCTTTATCAGTAAGTTATGATTAGTTCTATGTGACTCTAAAACATAAACAAACACAACAACCAAAGCTTGAGTCTTAATTCTGATAGTATACATGTTTGAATGATGACAGTACCTCTCTCGTTTGTTACGATGAAGAGGTTAGTCTATGTAGAAGTGAGACACAACCCAACTTCTTTGAATGATGAGATTGAAATACGTCGAGATGTATGATGATATGAATGTTAAATCAATGAGTATAAAACAAAACTGAAATAGTAATTCGCATTAAGATTCTTGGATAAAATTCCAATTTATAATTGAGATACATGAAGATTGAGATAACATAAAGAAAACATAAAAACTAAATGGTTGGAGCTGAATCTTGATTTTTGGTGAAGAAAACTAGTTGGGTGGTTCGTTTGGGCCGTCATTATCTTCAACAGGATTGGCGTTGATGTTGTAAACTCTTCCTCTTGCTGGTGGCCTAGTGGTTAGGTTTTCTTGATTTGCTTGGTTAACTGGGTTTGCTTGAGCTTGGGCGTTTATGATGTTAACCAATCGAGGGCACGTGTTTCTAAAGTGGGTAGGGTCACCACAATTAAAACAAGCTCGAACATATAGGAACATGGGGTATTGGGCTTGTTGATATGTTTGGATCATGTTTTGAGTAGGGGGTGAGGTTTGGTTTTGAGGGGTGCGGCAAACCTTGCTCAAATGACCATAGCGTCCACAATTCGCACATAATCGACAAGGTAAGGTAGATGGATGGTGATAAAAACAGGTGTTGCATTGAGAGTGAGGTCCAAAGTAAGGTTTCTTATTTGGGTAAGTTGAGTTGGGTGCTACTTGAGTGATTGGGATAGCTTGGAGGGGTACGGCTTGTGAGGCTGGTTGATTGCGTTGGGTGACAGCGAAAAGTTGCCCATCTCGTTTTCTCTTAGAAATGGGTTGAGAAGGGGATTCGGTTTGGGTGGAGTTTGAGGTTTCAGTTGATGCTTTATCCTTCTTCTTCTCCTCCTTGAAGTCCTTATTTCGTATGCGGTTCTCGGTGAGCTTTGTAGCTAACTCCATTGCTGCTTCCAAAGTTGCAGGTGTGGTACTTATTACAGAGTCTTGAATTTTTGAAGGAAGACCTCGGATGTAGTGCTCGATCAAACGGTAGAGGGGAGTGAACAAGTTGGGGACCATTTGATTTAACTCAAGAAATCTCTTGTTGTATGTGGTGTAGTCGCCTTCCTTTTGTTTCAAAGCATAGAACTCATCCTCCAATTTCTTGATTTCGCTTCTTGGGCAAAATCGTCTTGTCATGATTTCCTTCAACTCTTCCCAAGTCAAAGTCATAGCATCTTCAACACCTCGTTTGGCCTTCTCTATATTCCACCATGTAAGTGCTATTCCAAGTAAACGACCGGTAGCATATCGCACTCTGCGATCATCGGGGCAATCACAATTTAGAAAAGTGTTTTCCATTTCCTCAAACCAATGGAGGAGAGCGGTGACACCTTCAGTCCCTTCGTATTTTGGAGGGTCGCAGGATTTGAAATGCTTGAAGGTGCATTTAGTGGTATTTGGGGGAGGGTTGATAACATTTTGATCTTCTTGGTTGATTGGGTTGACGGGATTAGCGGTAAGGGCTTGTTGAACTTGAACTACAATGTTGGGTATTACGGCAGCCATTTGTTGAGCGATTTGGGCAGCCATGCGCTCGCGGGCTTTTCCTGATCTCATCTTCCTACGAGCGAGACTAGAGGACATCTACAAGAAATACATATCAAGAGTATGAGTTGGACGTTCTAGGGGTCATGTGTCGTATTTAGGAATGAACATTCATAAAATAAATATAGAATAATAAATCTACTACATCCATAGGATGTCTTGGGCTTTGCATGCCGCCATACTTCACCTTCGCAATCATGTGGGCCCCCATGATTACCGGGTTTTTCATATGGTTCGCATGTGTTAGCCTGGTTACGTACACTAAAACCCGGAGAAAATCGAGAAATATGTATGTAACGTATGAAGTTCGGAGTGCATCCAGGTGTGGACGCGGTGACACCTCAAAGTGGGGTTAGTTCGAACGACGTTTGGTGTGGCATGCTTTGGCCTAATAGGTCCTTCGTACTCTCATCGTTAGTCCCCAGGTAGGCAAACTGGTCCGTTATATTGGATTTATACGAATGCCAACCTAGACAGGACGTTCCGACTACCAGTACTTGTACCCTTACAGTTACTACATGCCCGTCGCAGAACTCACTTTGATGAGATTGAAAAATGAAAAATGCGACAAAATCTTGAATAACGGAAGTATGAAGATGATTTGAATATGTGAACATTGAAATATGTATGATGAATATGTACGTAAGTATGTATGTTTGACTGTAAGTATAATTCATTATGTATCACAAAATGTAATATTGGAAGTGTTTGCATGCATTTGTGTATGTAATAAATATGAAAGAAATAAACATCATGAGTTTGCATGTAACCACATAAACAATTAAAATCTAATCAACTATAGTATAGGCTCTAAGGGTCTAATAACCTATCGTATATCCCTATAGTCAAAAGCTCTGATACCAATCTGTCACACCCCGACCCGCAGCGGAAAAAGGTGATCGGGGCATGATTGGGTTTTCATCAAAGCTCATGACATTTATTATAATGTTTCATATTTATTATTACAATTTAAAGGAGATCATACAATCAAATCATACTAGTACAACATGTTCTATACATCTTTCTAGACTTCATTATTTTTCTTCTAAGGCACTTTTCCTATGTGTTCCTTGCTTCATACTGTCCACCTGTATCATGTGTAAAAATGGTTTTTGGGTCAACAAAAAGTTGGCGAGTGAATCCTATGAAAACATTTAAACGTGTTTATTGTATTGATTATAAAATAAAGTGCATAACCACATATGAGTAAATGTAGATGTAAATTTATTCACACAACACATAATATTTAATATTGCACACACATACAACAAATGATTGTTTTGAGGCACGCGTTGTTCAACTCGTCTCCCACGAGGAACTGATGGGCCTAATGAATGAGTTTTGAGGCACGCGTTGTTCTACGAACTGATGGGCCTAATGAATGAGTTTTAAGGCACGCGTTGTTCAACTCGTCTCCCACGAGGAACTGATGGGCCTAACAAATAATTTGCATACAACTTGACAATATGTAATACATCACAACAAACAATATTTACATTCTAAGTTTAGATCATAATATGGTATAGCACGAGTTTGAATAAGCGAATTAATTTAAGCGACACATGATACACCCCAAAACATGAATAAAAAGGGGGATTTGTAAGAATTCACTCACAGTGGTTGCGTTTCTTGGATTGATGATGAATGCGCACGAATTTGGATTTAACCACGAGAGAAACTAACCTAAATAATAACATAATGGTTCGGTAAATAAATGTTAGGATTTTTAGATTTATTCTTGTGAGTTTAAGGTCATTTTCTAACTTTAAAAATATTATTTTTAAGTATTTTTAATTGATTTTTAAATTAAATAAATATATAAAAAAAATTATAAAAATGTTGACTTTTTGACTTTGTCCGTTGACCGAGCGTTGACCGAGCGTTGACCGTTGACCAGACCGTTGACCGGTCGGACCGTGTTTATTATATGCGCTGAGTGAGGTTCGAACTCGTGACCTCCCATACGCGTGCACGCAGCTCTACCAACTGAGTTACGTGTCTAACCCGAAATAATCCTGATTTTAATTATATTTATATACTATTTAGATTATTCAGAATTTTATTTAATTAAAAATGTTTTTAAAATGTCTGACCGGCTGGTCATCGCAGGAATCGAACTTGTGCCTTTGATTTGTTTGGCACCCAGCCCAACCAGTTGGGCTGGGTGTCTAACCCATCTATTATACGTTTTATATTATATTTAACAATCAACTGTGAGAGTTCTGTTTAGTTAGAAAAAAACGTTTTAATGGCGTTGGAACCGGACCCATACGCGAATCGAACTCATGACTAGTGTTTTAAAATTGCACACAGTCCACCACTGGACTGTGTGTCTAACCCGGTTATTATTCCGGTTTTTATTAAATTTATATGCTATCTCAATTCATCTTCTTCATACACTTGAACCCAGAAAAATCAATACGACTGTTTAATCGAAAATTCTTGTTGAATTAGTTGATTGCGTATACTGATTAAAGAAATTAATTTAAACAGAAAGGTTTTAAGGATGTTGTACCGAATAGGTGTGATTTCCGACGAATTCCGGTGACTGAAGCTTTTCCGGCGACGTGTAACTTGCGACAGAGAATCTACAGGAAGTCTGAGGTGAGTGTGGGTGACTTCTGTCCGAGCTCTAGATGTCCTATTTATAAGGTAAAGCAACAGTGGGATAGATTCTTCGGTTTTCCGGCAAGTATCCGAGAATTCCGGCGAACACAGATAAATTCCGGCGACTGATTCAGAGTGTTTTAGCGAGAGTTTAAGAGAGAGTTTGAGAGATTAAACGGGTTGGATTGAGGAAATTAGCCCTGTATTTATAGGCTGCTATGTGCGATTTGATTTTTTTGTTAACTCGGCGGTTATGACCGAAATTGGTGCTAGACATCGGTTATAACCGATGTCGTCGACGGTTATACCGTTATAGTCAAAGGAATAATGGCTGAACTCGTGGATTGCCGGATTTTCCGGTGATTGCGAGTTCGGCTGCGCTGAAATCCGTTTTTGATTTCGAGTCTTAACTTAAATATTATCTGTTTCAGTATTCTAACAAAGAAGTCAAGTGGCGGAGCGGTGAAGTGTTTGTTTGGTTATGTGCGAGACCCGGTTCGAATCCCGGCGTCTCCTGTTTATTTTTTTGTTCAATTTTTATTATAATTATAAATTATGGTTTTTAAATTCCAATTTATTTATTGATTATGTATCGTTTAAAATTAAAATAAACAATATATACGCGACGAAAATTTTGACTGACTATTCGGTTAATAAACGAAGCGGGTTTTGGAAACCCGTTTTTTTTACGGATGTTACAGCCATGGACAATTTAATAATACACTACTACGCGCTTTACCGTGTCTGTGTTAGTGTGTTGTGTTTTCCGTCGTATCGTACCAAATTCATTAATGAGCAAATACACAAAGTGAAGACACATGTATCATAACAACTCTTTTGAAAACCACGTTCGATTATTAATTCATCAAACATTTTATATCATTTTCTTGAAATTGTTTTAGGTTATACACGATATGCTATTTATTATTGTAATGTGTCGCTGTGTGTGTGTATATATATATATAATGTTTGTGTATGTGTTTTTCTTGGCACATCTCTTTAGTCGTTAAATTATTTAAACTTTGTAACACCATAAAAATTTTAAACATTTAACAATAAATTAAATTTATATAAATATAATTTTATATATATATATTATATTTTTATATATAAAGAATTAACTTTCATTTTAGTGAGTATTTATAGTCAATTAGTTAAGACTTAATAGAAAAAAACAAATTAAGTTAGTCATTTGGATAAAAGCCATGGACGAAAAAGAGAAATTCACTCATTTTATTAAGATAAAGGAAGTAGAAGTAAGAAAGAAAGGGTAAAAAGATTAAGAAAAAGAATTCAAAAGAAAGTGGAAAAGGGCCAAACAGGCCCGGCCCAGGCTACATTTTGATTATCTATTGCACAAATGGGTCGTGAGTTGAAACTTCTTTCATAGAAGAATCACGAAGCCTCTTCATGATTCCAGCGACTATCGATTTCATTATCAACCAGACATCATGAAAGTTCCCGAAGATCCTATCCATTTTATATATAAGTCGTTGCTGCTCCCTATATTCCATACCAAAATCAGCAACAATTCAATTGAATCAGTGAGATACTTAAGCAATCCAGTAATCAAGTTCTTCATTCTTTCAACAGTTTCAAACATTTGAAAATGTCGATCATCCCAAGCTTGTTCGGTGGCCGACGGAGCAGCGTCTTCGACCCATTCTCCCTAGACGTTTGGGACCCGTTCAGAGACTTCCCCATTTCATCTTCCTCTGATGCTTCAAGGGAAACTTCTGCGTTGGTAAACGCCCGTGTAGATTGGAAGGAAACGCCAGAAGCTCATGTGTTCATAGGGTGGAACAAGAAGCACATGATGACACATGGCAACTAAGTCTTCTCTAACATAGAAAATTTCACTGTCTTTATATCTGACCATTTAGGATTTTCCATGTTTAGGTTATCATAGATCACACTAGTGCTAAAAGATGGTTTACAATTAATGATTCCAAAACCGGGTCAATCATTATTCATGAAGCCGGACTCATTATTGCTTCACTAGTTGAATCGGTCTTAAAAACTGAATGTCATGAGTTTAAAAGTTTTAAAGACATTGAAGATTTTGGTAGTAAATTATTGTATACTTCGATTAATATTTTATCTACATATAAAAAAAATACTAGTTACAACGGTATCAACATTGCAAAGTAGTTGCATGGTTCAGTTAAAAAATAGTAGGTTTGATCCAAATATTTTAACTTCACATTTGGACTTTAGTCTTTTTGAGTAATAATGCTAAAACTTGGGTTTATGGATGAAACTTAGAAAATATAATTCATTTTTAGTTCCCCGAATGTTAAATAATAAATACCTAAACTTTAAAAATCTTGTTACATATGCTTCAAAAATAATATAATCATAAATTTAGCTTAATCATCAACTAGTTGAAATGGTAACACATAAGTCTCTTTCACACTTGAAACGGTTCAACCATATGACACGTATCCGATTCAATCCGATTAAGATCAGAATATGTTGGTTTTTCGTTGTCTTGTTTCCGATTGAACATTGACCAGCGTAGTCACTAGTTTCTAGTGTAAGGGGGTGGTCTAGTCCGGTTCTCGAAGCATTCTTATGATGATGATTGATTTGAAGAAGGTGAAACTAAAACAATACATTAGCTTTGATTTTGTAAATTTTGTAATTTATAGTGTTTGTTATGCAGATTTATTGGGTGAAGTTATTGGTTGTTATACACAATAATAATCAAGCTTATCAACATTAAATAACTCATTTGTTTTAATATAAAGTCACTCAACTTTTTATTTAAGTGTTTCAATCCTATGTAACTTTTTCTATGAACATTATTTTTTATAATCGAGTTAAATGAAAATATACATTAATGTTGGTTACTATCTAGTGATTATTACTTTTTTTAACACGACTTAAATTTAATAATTATAAAGCTTAGTTATTATTTATTAAATTGTTTTCTTTATTATCGCAAGCTACTTCAGGTGGCCACATATTCCATTATCAACAAGTGCATCCACAGCTACTTATAGCAAATTTTCTTGAGGTATTATTAATTCTTTTGGTATAACTATACTTGTTAATAGATATGTAAGAGTAATATTGCGATAGATAATTCTTATATAAATTTCATTAATATCCAATGTCAATAGTTTATCTTTATCTATATGATAGATTGATCTCAACTCAGAAGAAAGAACTGTTAATAGACACAAAACTGTCCATTTTGGTTTTATATGTTTGAATAAAATGCTTAGCCAATTCCAGGTGTTTAAGCAAAAAAAAAAAGTCATGCATAGCGGGTAGATAGTTTGAGAGGTGACAAAACCTTTTACCTTTAATTACAAAACCAATAAACCGACCCAAATACTTAGCCTAGCATAAAATAGATATGGTATTCACCTTATTAATATGTCAAATCAATGATGCGCTATATTAGGCACCTAAATTGAATCGAACCCTGTCAGGTGTGTTCTCTTTGTCAAATGTTTGTATTTTTGTGATTATTTTATAACTGCAATTGCTAAATATCAAATGCTTATTACAGATATCTACACCAATCTATTCATGACATACCTCTAACAGAAGATCTATTTTTAATCCAAAGATACGCTAAAGCCTTAATATCCTCCAAGGTTTTGGAAGTAGAGACCGCCTTGTCATGAAAGATGGCATCATTTCTAGCCTTCCATATGCACCAACATGTTATATAATGATACCTTGAATTATTCAGCGCCTTTGTCAATCCATTCGATGTATTTGTGAGCCGAAATCAGGTCGCATACGGAGAATGCATAGATAGGTTGAATGCCACACCACCTAGAAACCCCCTGCCAAATGACCGCTGCGAAATGACACGAAGTGAGAAGGTGTTCGCTTGACTCTTCTTCATCCGCCTACAATCTGCAGCATGTTGGCCCAACATATATTTGCCTTCTGTTCAGCGCCAAAGAAATGAAAAATTATACAAAGTTTTAATACCATATCAGTTGAAAGTTTAAGACAAATATTTGAATATTATTTTCATCCAATATATCATTCGGATGTGTGAAGATTTCATAAGATAAGTCATAAGTGTACAAAATTTTTAATATCATAATCGTTTTTAAAGATAAGGCTATTAAATCATGCTAAGTGATACACGTCTAGCACGCCTTAAGGAATTGAAATGAACATACTCGAGAACGCCATTCACAATTTTCATTTTTCTCTACTACAAAGTACAATATTAATATACATTTTATAAAGATAAAAAGAAGACGAAGCAAAACATGTAGAAAAAAATACCCAACAAATAAGGCCCGTCTAATTTACTGATTTACATACCCATAGAGGTGCACGAAAAACCCGTACCCGGAACCGGTTATTTTTGTACCCTGGTATTGTATACCGTAACCGAACCCGACCCTACCCGTAAGGTATGGATAGGGTATACATTTTGAACTCAATACCCGTAACTGAAACCGTATCCGATTTATACACGAAAATACCTGGAACCGGTCTTACCCTATATCCGAATCTGGTTATACCCTATACCCGATACCAGTTTTTTTTAATACCCAATAGAATACCCAATTTTTAAGGTATATTTTTATGTTTATTTTGCAACTTTTATACTTAAGTTTTTTTTTTAATGCATATTATAAAACAAATAGTTTGTATTTGAGTGAATTTGTGTTATTGTAATTTGTTTTTAATTACTTTTACAAACCAAATTTAATTTCTAAACCGCATCTATTTTTATTTAATATAAAAAACATAATTTTTTTAAAATCAGGTATTAATACCCGATTGCAATACCCGGTTATACTGTACCCAATTATACCTTACCCGGGTACATAGGGTATGATTTTTCAATACCCGATCATACCTGGAACAGGTCCATACCTAAAACCGGGCATCAACAAAAACCCAATTTGTGTACCTCTACATACCCATAATATCCTAACCACCTAGAGATGGTTGTTCTACTAAACCTTTTGAATTTTATTAGCACAGAAGGCATAAGAAGAAAATATTCAAAAGAAAGTAGAAAAGGGCCCGGCCCAGCCTACAAATTAATAATACTGCATCAAATGGGTCGGAAGTTGAAACTTACGATCAAAAGTAGGCCCATAGAAAGATCAAGACTGTTCTTCATCATTCCAGCGACTATCGATTTCATTACCAACCGGTCATCAAGAGGTTCCCGAAGATCCTATCCAAACATATATAATCTTCAGCAAGAAAACAATTAAATCAGTGAAATACCTACATAATAATCCAGTAAACAAGCTCTTTCCATCTTTCAACAGCTTCAGCCAAACATTAGAAAATGTCGATCATCCCAAGCTTGTTCGGTGGCCGACGGAGCAGCGTCTTCGACCCATTCTCCCTAGACGTTTGGGGCCCGTTCAGAGACTTCCCCATTTCATCTTCCTCTGATGCTTCAAGGGAAACTTCTGCGTTGGTAAACGCCCGTGTTGATTGGAAGGAAACGCCAGAAGCTCATGTGTTCAAGGCTGATCTTCCAGGGATCAAGAAGGAAGAAGTGAAGGTGGAGGTGGAAGACGGAAACATCTTACAAGTCACCGGTGAGAGGAACGTGGAGAAAGAAGATAAGAATGATAAGTGGCATTGGGTTGAACGAAGCAGCGGCAAATTCACAAGGAGGTTCAGGTTGCCGGAGAATGCTAAAATGGATCTGGTGAAGGCAGCCATGGAAAACGGAGTGCTTACAATTACTGTGCCCAAAGAAGAAGCGAAGAAGCCCGATGTCAAGTCTATTGAAATCTCTGGTTAAAAAATGTGTGATTTTAGAAACACATCCTGTCAAGTCCAAAGTTTATTTAATTTTCCTTGGTGTGAAGTGTTCGTGTCGGTCCACATCGTGTTCAATGAAATGTACCAAGCATAAGTTGTATGCTTTTTCTGTAATTTCGTTGATGAATAAAAGGCTTGTTAGCTTCTAAATTCGATTCAAGATTACAATTGTATTTCAAGACAAATGACAAAATCAAGTGTAGAATGTCACTCCAAAAGTAATGTGGAGAATCAAAGTGGTAATTGAATTTAGGTTAAACATTTTATAGAATCTCCAACTACAATGGTTCCAGACTTTCCTAACGATATAACTGGCATAACTGGACTAAGTCCCGTTTGTGTAATGGTTCTATAAATTCATCTGAAAAGATGACTCACCTCCTCTAATTTCCAAGATTGATATTTAAAAAGTCGATTATTTTTATGATTTTAAAATATTATTGATATTTAAACAGTCGATTATTTTTATGATTTTAAAATATAAATTAAGGTGAAATAAAAACAAAACTGGACTTGTACACTAGGTACATTTATAAAAAGATCCTTGATATAAAACTTAGACCATGTCTAATGAGGCAGACGCTTTTAGCTCATTTTTAACAGTTGGGTTGTTAGTTTTGGCTAGCTTGTTTTTAACAGTTGGAGTGTTAGTTTTGGCTCTCCTATCCATGGAAACCTTTCCCACCCTTCCACATGAACGTCAAAAGTAAAGAAAGTGGGGTTTGTGTGCGCCGTACGAGGTGCGTTGGGTTGGGTTAATATTAAGAAGAAAAAAACAATTTTATGTTGTTAAAAATATTTTATTCCAAGAGTTTCACATTTAAAATTTATTAGTTCTAAAATTTTACTAGTTTAACGTTTTCATAACTCACTAGTTTTACGTTTTATAAACTTCTTTTAGAAATTTTAAACTTCCCTCAACAAATGGCATCGGGTTGAACAAAGCAGCCGCAAATGGAGTAGGTGAAGGCGCCCATGCAAAACGCCAAAACGGGATGCTGCCCGAAGATGAAGTGAAAAAGCCAAATGTAAGTCTGTTGAAAAAAAATCATGATTTAGAAATATTATCATCATATCAAATTCTTAAGTACGGGTTTTCTTGTGCATGAAGTGTTGTGTTAGTCCACAACGTGTTCAATGTCATGTCTATAGCTTAAGTTGTATACTTTTCTTTATTATCTTTGGTGATGAATTAAAATGCTTGTTGGCTTCTGAATTCGATTCAAAGTTGTAGTTGCACTGAGATACATAATTTACATATCCATTATGACAAAATGAAGTCATATAAAGAGTTATGTGAAGGACCGGAGTTATGTGAAGGACCACCAAGGTTAGATGCAAGTTTCACAATTTCTTGAATATTCGAAGAGATTTGCCTCATTTCATTTCCTTTTCTATCCACCAAAAGTCCATTATTATTTATCATTCAGTCTGGTTAGAACCCTTTAGAACATCGGTTAAGGTGTCATATTTGAATTTTTCTTTTACCGGTTTCTACCGTAACCTCTTGCTGTCAGTGGTTTCTACCATAACCTCTTGCTGTCAGTGGTTTCTACCATAACCTCTTGAATGCATGCAACACAATGGCAAAAGTTGCGGTTTATTTGGTCCTATGGTAGTCCATATCATTATCAAAGAAATAAAAAACCCCCAATTGCCTTTTGAGCTTTTTTGATGCGTTACTTTTATCTCTTTCATCATAGCATTTTTATCTCTCATGCTATCTTCTTTCTACTTCACTCTTTCAACATCCCCATTTTTTGAATTTTCAAATGTTACAGTGGTGCTTACAGTGGTTGAAGAAGGTGAAAAAGTAGAGTAAGTCGTACTAATAAGAAAAATTAAGTTTTGATAAGTTTCTTATTGTTTAGTGGTATCTTAGTTTAAGTATTGTATTTTATATTATTTGTTATTATCATTTTATGCAGATTTATTACGTGGGTAATGTTATAGTTACATGTTTCATAAGTGTTGATAAAACTATATTATATTAAGTTAAAAACCAATCAAAGACCGATCTCAACAATCGGTCCTTTCAATATTTTGTAAGAACCCTTTGATTTTTTGATTGAAGTATCAACAAGACCGCTTGAATGATAAGTGTAAACACACGGTGATGAATGCCACATTGTTATAATAGTTTTTGATATATAAAAAGTGTAAAATGTGACCCACCATCAATTATGATGGCATGAGGAAAACCATGCATTGAAAAAAAAAATATTGACAAACTTGTATCCAACACTATGGCCATTGCTTTTGGTGGCTCGGCAACGGAGTGATACATAGTCAAACAATCAAATGTAATATGCTAAAATGGGCAAATGAGTATAAAATCTATTTACACATCAAATAACGAGTATTGGATACGAACATTTCTCTCTTTTCGAAACTTCCTTAATTTATGACCACGCGGAACAATGTTTTGATAATCAGAAGCATCACAAAACATTTACCGAGAAAAGTGTTAAAGGCGAATCAAGATTGAACAGTGATATACCGAGTCAGACTGCATTTGTTTACAAAGGGTTTTAAGGTCCAAAACTTACTGTTCATCAAGGCATGGGTTTGCAGCAAGTTAAATTGTGAGATGTTGAAAAACATTCCCAACTTTTTGGGTCATCACGTGCATGAGCATTCTGTTTTTATTATGTTATTTTTATTAATTGGTATTTCCATTATGTTTGTTTTATTCAGTAAATTAGGAGATGAATAAGTCCTAGAGGTTGGTTAGTGGGTCTTGGTTTACTCCTTTTTATTTGGTCAAAGTCTATGTGAACGTGGGAACTGGCCCACGTTTTTGTTTGTTATTTATTTCGATGTAAGTTTTTGTTTTAACTATTCAGAAAAAAGCTCGAAGCATTTTTATGAGCATCTCTCTTTGCATTTTGTTCTCTGTTATACAAATTCTGTTCTTGCTGTGTTTTGATTACCATTCCCCTAATTTAACATACTTTTCTTGTTTTAATATGATTTGATACATTATCTTTGTACTGTTCTTTAATATCACAAACTGTTTAAAATTAGACCCAATATAGTACTTAAAATTTTATGAATCACTCAAAAATATAACAGGAATATGTTATCCGTTTTGTAAGTTTAAAAACCACACTTTTAGTTGTTCTGTAATCTGTATATTCTAACCTTTGACGGATCTTATTTTAGAGCGTTTTATATGTGCGTCTCGGAAGATAGAACTTACCATGCACCGGAAATCTGCCTTCTTGGTGGAGCTGAGGGATAATCTTGTATGCAGGAAAGAAAGCCGCACTGCTGGTATGCATGATGATAGACGGCAGACCCAGATCCACAGCAACCGATCCTCCAAAAACCATGAGGTTATCATGTATTATAACGACTGATTCCTTCTCGGGCGCGCTTATGATCTGAACAAGATGTTCTTGCAGATGGGGCCTGCAGTTATCATTCAGAGCTTGCAAGAACTGAAGGAAGCTCGTAAAGTTACCAGGGCCCGATAAGTTATCGCGCAAAGGGAGGAAGGTGAAGTCAGGGTGACTTGAAGAATCAGGTGGGTTGAATTCCGGGTGAGCAATAGTTATGGAAAACCCTTTGGAATGAAGGTAAGTGCCCAGTTGGAGCATGGGTGTCATGTGGCCTTGTAGTGGACTTGCTACCAACACCAATCGCCATCGTCTTCTGCCGTTATCCGCCATCTCTGTTGTATGATGGTTAAGATATTTTCTTTCCTATAAATAATCTTAGAGAAGTTGAAATTTCGATGGTTGGTGGCAATTTCTTTGACATTTGGTCTTATTTTTATTTGTTATAATACAAATTATAGGTTCATATATACTTTTCTAAGACATTTAGTCATTTATACTTTTTTCTAAGACCTGGTTGACTTTTTCATATATACTTTTTGTCTAATCTTTTGGAACTTTTAATAATATTCAATATGTTGATTATAATTACAAATAATTAACATCTTGCAAGGGTTTTACATGTTATATTCATAATTATATACATGTCATATTCATAACTCTTGCTCTTACTAGATGGGTTCATCCTTTGACATTCTTTTATGTTTTAGCATTATAAAACAAGACCATGACAATCTTAGGTTCCGCGAGGGCCCAATTCATGACACTTCGTCTTACATGTTTTGATGTTTCCATGAGTTTGGGTATGAACCAAATCAGATTGGGTTGACACCGAAGACAGGAAAGACAAAATCAAAGACTAGACCGCTAGAAGATCGAAGTTCATTTGGTGAGATAACACAAAAACCATTGATATCATATGTTTATGTAGTTGACAAATTCCAGCTAGCCAACTCCTCGTGTATTAGTATTTTAAAAATTGATGATTTACTTATATTTGACGTTCCATGCATCTCACACGATGATATGTTTATTTATTTTTAAATATAATCATGATCCAGTATTGTGATAGGAATCTTATGATATTTTATGCTATGCATAATATATATATATGGTAGTTGATCAAGTGATGATAAGGAATTTTCATCTTTTGATATGAAACATTCGTAGCGACTTCGTTTTGGATTTAGCAATCTGAATGACTACACAATCAAATCAAAGCAAGTAACATATGATTAGCATCTAATTATCAACAATTAACTATAGAAACTAGTTTTATATCCGTCCGTTATTGTCCGGCTATTTCAATGTAATATCAAGTTTCAAATTTCAAGAATCATCGATTAGTCAAGCATTCTAGTCTCAACATTCAATCATGAAATTGATAACACACTAAGGCTTGACGGTATGGGGGTCGTCCCCGGGTCGGCCTGGTGCGGCGATGAGGCTGCACCCCCCCCCCCCCCCGGGTCGTCCCCGTCCTCTCTGTCGCCCCTAGACGTTCTTGCACAGCCTCACTTCTTTATCCAGCACACACACGCACAACTACACATACATACATATGTGTATAAAAGGGCTCATCCCCACACCCTAGGCTTATCCCTTTAGGCTCATCCCCCACACCCGCCTACGTGGTGAATCATCTTTTGAGAACCACTCTCCTCCACACCCCATAGTCTAAAAAATGCACTTAAATAATCAATAACCATTTTAAAGTCTAAACTTTCAACAACTAATTTCAGTATTCAAGGGTGGAAGTTTAAAAAGAAACACAAACCTAGTTATTTTATATACATAATATATATATATATATATATATATATAATATAATTTATGAACTTTTAATTTACAGTAATTTTTGTCCTTTTATGATTTTTGTCTTCTATGAAAAAAATTTCATCTTTCCTTTTTTTTTTTTTTATAAGTTTCAATCAAACCTGTGTTGTATATGTAAGAAAACGAATGTATAATACTGACCGAACAACGTCAGTACCGAAATTGATATTCGTTTTTATTCTTTCGATTGATGTACACACGTCTCGATTTTTTTGGTCATATCATGACATTCTTTTTGTTTCTTTTTCAGTAAGTGTCGGTATCTTAATGAACCGAACCAATATCAAATGAATTCCTTCCATTAACGTTATTTTTATTAATGCGTCTACGTTTCCATTAAAAATTGGATCGCCCCGCAGCAGAATGCGAGTGTAACCCTCTAGTTTACTAAACAAAACAATTGAAACATAATTTACTAAATTTTAAATATGTTAGTCAACATAACCGCTTCTAAGGTTTAGACACAACTACACATTGATAGTGATAATTCCAATCACAAAACCTACAAACTACATACTAAAGTAAAACGGGTTATTGGATTTTAATAATCATAAGTTTCACCTGTTGGCTAATAATAATCCCAACTCTAAAAGTTCTCCCAACGATCACAACTTGTAAGAATTTGGCCGACAATTGAACAGCCCCTGGGCGTAACACCTTACCACTGTATCAACCAGCTATACTCCAAGCTTAAGAACAAATCTTCTAATCCCCGAAGCTTCCTTAATAGCCTATGTCAATGCTATGTATTCTATTTCCGTGGTAGAAAAGCTACCACATGTTGTAGAGATGCTTCCTAGCTGACGACACTTCCCAAAACCTTGAACACATGCCCTGTACATACTACTTCTAGTCAATTGAATATCCCATTGGCTATTACGCCTTACCAATATATCGACCATCTTTACTCCAAGCTCAAGGACATATCTTTTGATCCACAAAACTTCCTTAATAGCCTCTGTCAATGCTATGTATTCTATTTATGTGGTGGAAAGGGCTACTGCATGTTGCAGAGGTGTTTTCCAGCTGATTACACCTCCAAAACCATCAAATTTAATATTACAAAAATCAAGATTTTTAGTGAGAGACTCGCTGGATGCCGAGTTGCAACTTTTTTTGACATGCCCATGATTCTGGTGGTGCGTTCTATTGTTGATTCTCCTGTATCACCATGAAATGAAATGAAACAAAACAAATGTAACAGAATTCAAGTAAATTCTAAATATATTAGTCAACATAACTACTTCTGATATTTAGACATTACTACAAAATACATACCGAAGTAAGAACGTAGACGGTACAAGCTTTACCTTTCTTATTGAATATTGACAATGATCCGACAGAATTGCAATAACAAATCTATAAACATGCTGCAATGAATTCAAAACAAATGGAAGACAAATTTACATACCTGAAAGTGATCTTTCTGCGAGAAGATAACTGGAAATTTTTGGTGTCAGTTGAGTTGGAAGACGAAAGCAACGTTGTAGCTCCGACTCCTTAAAAATTGAAGCCTTTTTCTTAATTTCTACAGGAGAATAAATCTTGCAAGAGGATCAGCTGATGATCAAGTTCAAAACACAAACATTCACTACACTTTATACTTTATAATGTGTGGAGGAGGCAGTGAAAACGATGAAGCTTTCTTGTTGTTGATGTTGTCATTGTAAACAAAAGATGTCACACTACTAAAGATGAAATGCAACTGAGGACCTAAAGTTCTGTAACGTCCCAAAAATCTAATTATACATGTATATATATGTATTATTTGAACATACTACAAGTAATAACTAGGAGTGTCAACCTAGTTAGGATGTGAATTAGAACTTTAACTTTAAAGAATAAGCTTTTAGCCATTTAAAAATAAGTGTTCATACTTGAGGGACCAAATATGGAAGGAATGGAAGTTAATTTATTAAAACAATTAAAAACACACACATATCAGTGTGTGTGGGTGTCGCAAGGAGCAAGAGAGGGAGAGGGGAAAACCCTCATCTTCACAATCAAGAAATTAGAAGGAAAATCATGGCCAAATTCACTGCATGAACACTTAAATTCAATCATCTAAACTAGTCTAACAAGAGGTAAGTTGAATTCTATGATTTGATGAACTTTCATAAGTGGATTTTGATTAATCCATGAAATTGAATGAAATTTAGTATGAACATTTGATAGAATCATTATGTAGAAGATGAATTATACTTGAATTTTGATTATCTTGATGATTTAAGTTGAAACCTCTTTATAATAGAATTATGAAGAAGTATGATAATTATATTGGTGCAAATTCATGTAATTTTGATGTAAAATTAGTATGTAGTAGAGCATTAGTTAGATAATTTTGTGCAAGATGATGATTGTATGAATTTGATTGATTATAATGGTTTATGTTGTGAAATAGGAAGAATATGCATAGAATACTTGTACATTATGCTTTACTAATGATACGCACACCAAGTGTTTGATAAAATGCTTAAAAGATGAATTATAACATGTTATGATGATATCTTGTTGAGAATCATTTGCTAAAATGAAATAAAAAATGAATGCACAAAACGATTGATATTCTTTCGATAAAAGACTTATGATGAATGTTCAAGGCATGGAAAGCTAAGTATGTATTTGTTAAGTGTAGATGTGAAAGAAGAAGGATCAAGTGAAAAAAGGTCACAAAGTTCAAACGATCAATGTAAGTTCTTATGCTTATGAGTTCTAGCGATGTATAATGTTTATGCTATATTGTTTTGTTAAGTATATAAATTGGTATATTGTAAATGAAAATTTGTAGAAGTTCGATTTGTGTAAACCGGTGGAACAAATAATAATGATTGATGAATGAATTGGGAATTAATGTCGAACCGGATATAGAAGATAGAAGGATAGAAAGTACGATTATATTTAGTAAAACTATTGTTCAATCGAAAAAAAGAAATTGAAAAATAAGATAAGAAGACACCGAAGATTGACATGTATCTAAAAAAGATTTTCATTTATTAGTTTAGAAAGATGCAATTATTGCGCTAACTTCAGAGTATTTCGTAAGCGTATTTGATTAGGAGTGAGTTTGTGGAACCGCCACTAACCATTGTATTGTTTTTTTTAGTTTACACAGCTTAGATTTAATCTTAGCTCGATCTAACGGCTAATATTCAATCTCCAAGCGGTTACATTTTACGCCAACAATATAATATATAAATAACAAATCTAATTTATGACATATTAATAATATTATTTTTCATTTATTTTAAATAAAAGTCATATTTAAAATATACATAGTAATAAAATTAATATTATTAATGGTTGTCTAAGAGGTTGATACGTGTTGTGCTCTTGTTCCGTCTTATATATTTGAAAAATCAAGATTTTACATCAATTAAGTTTAATATAACTATTTCAGAATATTTACCATGTTTTAAATATATAAACAACTTTCCTAATTATATTATATTTTTAATATATTTTAGTTATGTTTCTCTCTATATATCTATCTCTCTATATATATCTATATATTCATCTAATTGTAATGGAAAAGATATATTCATAAAATTATTCAATTGATTTACGAAACAAATCTTCACGTACATCATCTTCTATACTGGGTATGTTAGTTTTTCTTTTCAATATGTTCAATTATTAAAATTAAAATATGTTTTATTTTTTAACCACCTTACATCAAAGTTCTTATTGTATTATTTACTACTCATATGTGTAGTATGGCATGTGTGATCACTGTTGATGTATTTTCCTCACTCAAAGAAGGAGTGTGGTTAAATATGATTTTAGTTACTGTCCACTTTATTTGGCACAACATTGATCATAATAGATTGTTTCTCATTTTCCTTGACGAACATGTATGTAACGTATTGAAAATTTATTTGTATAAACATTTTTTAAATCTTATAGAGACAAAAAATTGCAGCAGTTGTTCGGAAAGATCTTATGCACTTGTATGTTTATGTTCAACTGATTGTTCTGCATTTTCTTTGAATCATTTTCAAGTTGAAAAAAAATCCTTAATTATCATGACTACCCAATTCCAAAAGGTTTTACTTTGTATCCATTGACACATTCTATTCAAACATTGATGCACGACCGTAAGAATTTAAAAAACATTACCGGTAAGTATGTACTATTATTGCTTATATAATTTTAACAATGGTTAGATTTAAGTACACAATTTTTTTTTATACGTACACCCATCATGATATAGTATTCTTATTTTTTTAATAGATGTATTAACAAGGATATTACTACCGGACAACTAGATTGTTGATATTATTTTATAGTATTTCTTCAAGATTTTACGTAAGTCGCTATTTATATTATAACTAGTAAGATCAACTACGCTATGTTGTGGGGTTTCGGTCGATATTTATTTCGGTTCAGTATAGCAACCAAAACAAACATGTTTAAAAGAATATTGACACATGTTTTATATTAACCGAATACCATAAAAACAAATTTAAATTGGAACAGGCTGATTTTAGATTAAATATAAATGCAAATGTAAACATTATCTTAAATATAAGTTTAATAAAAAAAGGAACCAAAACCTAAAACACTAAAGATAAAGAAATGTAAAAAACGAAACTAATAAAATCCAAAAAAAACAATAAAGAAACAAAAAAGTCAATAGGCTGATGACACTATTCACACAATTTGCTAATTGTAATTTACGTCAAAACGTAAAACAACTGAAAACGTACATAAAATAAACACAAAAACGGATTATATTTGACCCAGCATATTTCCGAAGAAAATTTACGTAAAATCGTAAACCAACTTAAATTTATACCGACACATTCATAAAAATAAACACGTAAGAAAATAGTTACGCCATGTTGCGACGAGTCGAAACGTAAAGTGACTCGAATTTATACCATTTAATGAAAATGTATCATATTTGACCCGGTTCGTTTACGAATAAAATTTACGTCAAAACATACATAGACAATCTGAAAACGTACATAAAAATAAGTACAAAATGTATTATATTTGAGGCTACTTATTTTTTAAAAAATAAAATTTATATCAAAACGTGAAACAACTGAAAACATACATAATAATAAGCATTAAAACATGTTATATTTGACCCAAATTATTACCAGAAAATATTTATGTCTAACGTAAATCAATTTAATTTACACCAGCATGTAAAATAAACATATAAAACTTGACTATAAAGTTTTAATAAAATTAAGGGATTGTAATTATTAATGTTGAAAATTGAGAGTTAAAAGTATAAAAAATTAAATAAATAAAAGATAGAAAAAAGTCAAAAAGCAAGAAAAACAAATACAAAAGTAAAAAAATCAAAAAAATAAGTTATTATTCATGTAACTTACAAATGTATACATGCATAATGTATAACAATTCAAATCATCAAACTATCTAAACTTAAATTTCAACCTGAATTATACGAAAATTATCGCTTTTATGATGGCAAACTTAACAACGCCATCATAGATCATTCTAAAGTTAACCATAATTTATAATGTCTTTTAATATAAAATTGTAAAAATTAAATCTTATACAAAAATTTATGAAATGCATATGTTACAACTTTACCTCAGGTATTAAAACCTGATGATGGCAATGATGTTAATTTCAATAACTTTGTTATTATTTATTTAGAATAGTTAGAAGTAGAGATAGGGTTAAACTACTAATATTAGGTAGAGATGATAATATGGCAAATAAAACAACAAATATTTTATACAAAGATTTAAAGATATATGAATTAGTTTTACATTTTAAGATTTATAAATACTAACTCTATTTAGAATTTTGTATTTTTTTATTGAGTGTTCTATGTAGTTTCAATTCAAAATTATATTTACAAAAGTTATTAGTTTTACACGGGTAACTAACATATATATATATATATATATATATATGATCAAGGAAAAACTCATCTGAGTTGTGAAAACTTAGTAAGCTCGACCTTTTCGTGCGAGTTTTGCTCCCATTTTTTCCACACCCTTAGATTAAAATGTTAGAAAACGCTACAGTAAAAAATTAAAAAAAATCGAAGTGGTGTTTTTCGGCCCCTTACATTAACTATAAAATGGTGATAACCTAAACATGACATCACTTTTTACAGCATTTACGGTTGTCGTAAATGAAAAAAAAACAAGTTTTATTTTCTTTGGAAAAGTTGCTTTTTTTAGGATTTTTGGTAAAAACGATTTTGAAAAAACCTTTCGTAAGGCCAAGTTCTCTAAGTTCTCACAACTCGTATAGGTTTTCATTTTACCCTAACCCTATATGTGTATATATACATATATATACTGCATATTTTTTGTATTCAATAATGCACAAACTATTATGGTATTTCAGTGTTACTAATTAACATAGGCTAGTTTTATGATAGATTCAAGTAAGTTGTATACACCATTATATGGTAATAAACTCAAAGTTAGTATATAAAGTTTTTACAGATTATATAATCGTATCTTTTTAATTGTAAAACACTTTGTAATACATGGGTGTATAGTAACCTAGTGTCTTCAACTTTTTATAAAAATTACAAAAGCATTTCTCTAACTGCAGAACCAGTTAAGTTTTAACATTTCATCAGTGTTAAGATTTTTTTTCTATATATTTAGTTTTTGGAAAATATATAAATCTTGGTCACTATTTTAGTGATTACTTCAGATAACTGTGAGCACAAAATAGTCATTGGACAATAACTTACCAAAATGAAGCAATAATAAAACTTGAATGATTTTTAAATTAACCAAAAAAAAACAAGTAACTTACTAAAATAACATTGAAATTTGATTGTTATGTTATGATCTCTCAAAATTAAAATATATTCCATCCTAAACTATAACAAACACAAACAAATACATAGATACAATAAAATCATGTATATTTTCCTTCTAAATTAATGTATATGCATTATTGCCTAATGGAAATGGATATGATCGGATGATTCCGCTAATGGCACGATAATACTCTACAGTTCCGTCAGTGATCCAAAATTTTCCGTTCAAAAAATATTTAAACCACTAATTAAAATGTGCTTTTTAGATGAATTGTGATATATTATACTTGTTGATTGTGTTCATTAATGTTAAATTATGTTCGTTTTTGTTTGTTTAGTTTATTTAATTATGTTCATTTGTGTTCATTTATATTCATTTAAGTTTGTTTGTGTTTGTTTACATCCATAAACTGTTCATTTAGGTTTTAAACGAATGGACATGAACGAACATGAACATGAAAATTGTTACATTATATGTTCGTGTTCAATTAAAATTAAATAAACACAGACATGCCTTTGTTCATTTTCGTTCAGTTTGTTTACATGCTTGCTTTTTTCTTCAAATATTTATTTATAGATTCTGAAAGTATTCATTTAACATGAATCACTAACTGATCATATACTTTACAAATCGTATTAGAGGTTAGTCATCACTAATTCTTTTTTTATGTTTAAACAACTTTAATTTTCTTTTATTATTTTTCACTAAAAATATATTTTATAAGTTCTTTTAGCTTTGTCATTATAATACTGGAAAAATGTGTATTTCTATTATCAAACCATTTAATTTTATTAGAGTAAATTTTTGTTTTCGTCCCAGAGGTTTATCCTTTTTAACTAGTATAATCCAAAAATTTAATTTATAACAAATCTAGCTCTGAGGTTTATGTTTTTAACGTTTTTCATCCAAATAGCTAACTTGGTTTTTTTTGTTAAGTTTGGGTTAATTGACCAAAATGCCCTCAGAGACTGAAGTAGAAGATAATTTATATATTTAAAAATATTATATATATTTAATATTGTTTAGTGTTTCACACACACACATATATATATCTATTACATTTAAGATAAAATAGTTACGCAACATGTATATGTAATTTCGCACAATAATAAATAATGACACACAATAATTACGCGCTAGTAAAACATAATTACATATAAAAATTACGCAACGCGTAAAAATATAATTCGAGTATGTTATTGCCATGGTTTATTTTTAAAAAAATTTGAACGACAATTTTGGATCACTGACGGACTTCTAGAGTATCGTCGTGCCACCAGCAGAACAACACGATCATATCCATCTCCACTAGGCAATAACGCCTACACATCAATCCAAGAGGAAAACCAAACAAATCTGGGAAAAACCCTCTTGTGGGAATCGAACCCATGACCTAATGGTCATAAGCCTTATCCCACCCCAAATGTCACTAAGCTATAATGCCATGGACAATTTAATAATACACTACTACGCGCTTTACAGTGTCTATGTTAGTGTGTTGTGTTTTCCGTCGTATCGTACCAAATTCATTAATGAGCAAATACACAAAGTGAAGACACAAGTATCATAACAACTCCTTTGAAAACCACGTTCGATTATTAATTCATCAAACATTTTATATCATTTTCTTGAAATTGTTTTAGGTTATACATGATATGCTATTTATACATATATACATATATATATATATATATATATATATATATATGTATATATATATATATATGTATATATATATATATATGTATATAATCTTCGTGTATGTGTTTTTCTTGGCACATCTCTTTAGTCGTTAAATTATTTAAACTTTGTAACACCCTAAAAATTTTAAACATTTAACAATAAATTAAATTTATATAAATATAATTTTAAATATATATATATATATATATATATTATATTTTTATATATAAGAATTAACTTTCATTTTAGTGAGTATTTATGGTCAGTTAGTTAAGACTTAATAGAAAAAAAAATTAAGTTAATCATTTGGATAAAAGCCATGGACGAAAAAGAGAAATTTACTCATTTTATTAAGATAAAGGAAGTAGAAGTAAGAAAGAAAGGGTAAAAAGATTAAGAAAAAGAATTCAAAAGAAAGTGGAAAAGGGCCAAACAGGCCCGGCCCAGGCTACATTTTGATTATCTATTGCACAAATGGGTCGTGAGTCGAAACTTCTTTCATAGAAGAATCACGAAGCCTCTTCATGATTCCAGCGACTATCGATTTCATTATCAACCAGACATCATGAAAGTTCCCGAAGATCCTATCCATTTATATATAAGTCGTTGCTGCTCCCTATATTCCATACCAAAATCAGCAACAATTCAATTAAATCAGTGAGATACTTGAGCAATCCAGTAATCAAGTTCTTCATTCTTTCAACAGTTTCAAACATTTGAAAATGTCGATCATCCCAAGCTTGTTCGGTGGCCGACGGAGCAGCGTCTTCGACCCATTCTCCCTAGACGTTTGGGGCCCGTTCAGAGACTTCCCCATTTCATCTTCCTCTGATGCTTCAAGGGAAACTTCTGCGTTGGTAAACGCCCGTGTAGATTGGAAGGAAACGCCAGAAGCTCATGTGTTCAAGGCTGATCTTCCAGGGATCAAGAAGGAAGAAGTGAAGGTGGAGGTGGAAGACGGAAACATCTTACAAGTCACCGGTGAGAGGAACTTGGAGAAAGAAGATAAGAATGATAAGTGGCATCGGGTTGAACGAAGCAGCGGCAAATTCACAAGGAGGTTCAGGTTGCCGGAGAATGCTAAAATGGATCAGGTGAAGGCAGCCATGGAAAACGGAGTGCTTACAATTACTGTGCCCAAAGAAGAAGCGAAGAAGCCCGATGTCAAGTCTATTGAAATCTCTGGTTAAAAAATTTGTGATTTTAGAAACACATCCTGTCAAGTCCAAAGTTTATTTAATTTTCCTTGGTGTGAAGTGTTTGTGTCGGTCCACATCGTGTTCAATGAAATGTACCAAGCATAAGTTGTATGCTTTTTCTGTAATTTCGTTGATGAATAAAAGGCTTGTTAGCTTCTAAATTCGATTCAAGATTACAATTGCATTTCAAGACAAATGACAAAATCAAGTGTAGAATGTCACTCCAAAAGTAATTTGGAGAATCAAAGTGGTAATTGAATTTAGGTTAAACATTTTATAGAATCTCCAACTACAATGGTTCCAGACTCCCCTAACGACATAACTGGCATAACTGGACTAAGTACCGTTTGTGTAATGGTTCTATAAATTCATCTGAAAAGATGACGCACCTCCTCTAATTTCCAAGATTGATATTTGAAAAGTCGATTATTTTTATGATTTTAAAATATGATTGATATTTAAACAGTCGATTATTTTTATGATTTTAAAATATAAATTAAGGTGAAATAAAAACAAAACTGGACTTGTACACTAGGTACATTTATAAAAAGATCCTTGATATAAAACTCAGACCATGTCTAATGAGGCAGGCGCTTTTAGCTCATTTTTAACAGTTGGGTTGTTAGTTTTGGCTAGCTCGTCTTTAACAGTTGGGGTGTTAGTTTTGGCTCTCCTATCCATGGAAACCTGTCCCACCCTTCCACATGAACATCAAAAGTAAAGAAAGTGGGGTTTGTGTGCGCCGTACGAGGTGCGTTGGGTTGGGTTAATTTTAAGAAAAAAAAAACAATTTTATGTTGTTAAAAATAATTTTATTCCAAGAGTTTCACATTTAAAATTTATTAGTTCTAAAATTTTACTAGTTTAACGTTTTCATAACTCACTAGTTTTACGTTTTATAAACTTCTTTTAGAAATTTTAAACTTCCCTCAACAAATGGCATCGGGTTGAACAAAGCAGCCGCAAATGGATTAGGTGAAGGCACCCATGCAAAACGCCAAAACGGGATGCTGCCCGAAGATGAAGTGAAAAAGCCAAATGTAAGTCTGTTGAAAAAAAATCATGATTTAGAAATATTATCATCATATCAAATTCTTAAGTACGGGTTTTCTTGTGCATGAAGTGTTGTGTTAGTCCACAACGTGTTCAATGTCATGTCTATAGCATAAGTTGTATACTTTTCTTTATTATCTTTGGTGATGAATTAAAATGCTTGTTGGCTTCTGAATTCGATTCAAAGTTGTAGTTGCACTGAGATACATAATTTACATATCCATTATGACAAAATGAAGTCATATAAAGAGTTATGTGAAGGACCAGAGTTATGTGAAGGACCACCAAGGTTAGATGCAAGTTTCACAATTTCTTGAATATTCGAAGAGATTTGCCTCATTTCATTTCCTTTTCTATCCACCAAAAGTCCATTATTATTTATCATTCAGTCTGGTTAGAACCCTTTAGAACATCGGTTAAGGTGTCATATTTGAAATTTTCTTTTACTGGTTTCTACCGTGACCTCTTGCTGTCAGTGGTTTCTACCATAACCTCTTGCTGTCAGTGGTTTCTACCATAACCTCTTGAATGCATGCAACACAATGGCAAAAGTTGCGGTTTATTTGGTCATATGGTAGTCCATATCATTATCAAAGAAATAAAAAACCCCCAATTGCCTTTTGAGCTTTTTTGATGCGTTACTTTTATCTCTTCCATCATAGCATTTTTATCTCTCATGCTATCTTCTTTCTACTTCACTCTTTCAACATCCCCATTTTTTGAATTTTCAAATGTTACAATGGTGCTTACAGTGGTTGAAGAAGGTGAAAAAGTAGAGTAAGTCGTACTAATAAGAAAAATTAAGTTTTGATAAGTTTCTTATTGTTTACTGGTATCTTAGTTTAAGTATTGTATTTTATATTATTTGTTATTATCATTTTATGCAGATTTATTGGTATCTTAGTTTAAGTATTGTATTTTATATTATTTGTTCTTATCATTTTATGCAGATTTATTACGTGGGTAATGTTATAGTTACATGTTTCATAAGTGTTGATAAAACTATATTATATTAAGTTAAAAACCAATCAAAGACCGATCTCAACAATCGGTCCTTTCAATATTTTGTAAGAACCCTTTGATTTTTTGATTGAAGTATCAACAAGACCGCTTGAATGATAAGTGTAAACACACGGTGATGAATGCCACATTGTTATAATAGTTTTTGATATATAAAAAGTGTAAAATGTGACCCACCATCAATTATGATGGCATGAGGAAAACCATGCATTGAGAAAAAAAAATATTGACAAACTTGTATCCAACACTATGGCCATTGCTTTTGGTGGCTCGGCAACGGAGAGATACATAGTCAACAACAATCAAAATGTAATTATTGCTAAAATGTGGGGAATGAGCTCATAAAATCTATTCCTTACACATCAAAGACTTCAGTAACGAGTATGGGATTACGAACATTTCATCTCTTTTCGAAACTCCCTTAATTTGTTGACCGCGGATACAATGTTTTGAATAAAAGAAAGCATCACAAAACATTATCCGAGAGAAAGTGTTAAAAGGCGAAATCAAGATGGAACAGGTGGATACGACCGAGCAGCTGGCAGATTTGTTTACAAAGGGTTTGTAAGGTCCAAAACTTACTGAGTTCATCAAAGGCATGGGGTTGCAGCAAGTTGGAAATGTGAGGGAGTGTTGAAAAACATTCCCAACTTTTTGGGTCATCACGTGCATGAGCATTCTGTTTTTATTATGTTATTTTTATTAATTGGTATTTCCATTATGTTTGTTTTATTCAGTAAATTAGGAGATGAATAAGTCCTAGAGGTTGGTTAGTGGGTCCTTGGTTTACTCCTTTTTATTTGGTCAAAGTCTATGTGAACGTTGGGAACTGGCCCACGTTTTTGTTTGTTATTTATTTGATGTAAGTTTTTGTTTTAACTATTCAGAAAAAAGCTCGAAGCATTTTTATGAGCATCTCTCTTTGCATTTTGTTCTCTGTTATACAAATTCTGTTCTTGCTGTGTTTTGATTACCATTCCCCTAATTTAACATACTTTTCTTGTTTAATATGATTTGATCCCGGATCTCTACACAGGAGAGAGTGTTCTGACCAAACACTAAGACAAGATGTTGGCATTATATTTTTAATATCAAAACTTAAATATTTTTCTGTTCTTAAAATATTTTATTATACACGTATGAACGTATTTGCTAACACGTAGCAAAATTTAATAATCTTCCAAATCCTTTCAACTACTTTTTCCTATAAAGATATTTGAACCAGTGACATACATATCTTGTACTTCTTTTAATATCACAACTGTTTCAAACTTGACCAATATAGTACTTAAATTTTATGAATCACTCAAAAATATACAATGATGTTATCCGGTTTGTAAGTTTAACCACACTTTTAGTTGTTCTGTAATCTGTATATTCTAACCTTTGATCGGATCTTATTTTAGAGCGTTTGTATATGTGCGTCTCGGAAGATAGAACTTACCATGCACCGGAAATCTGCCTTCTTGGTGGAGCTGAGGGATAATCTTGTATGCAGGAAAGAAAGCCGCACTGCTGGTATGCATGATGATAGACGGCAGACCCAGATCCACAGCAACCGATCCTCCAAAAACCATGAGGTTATCATGTATTATAACGACTGATTCCTTCTCGGGCGCGCTTATGATCTGAACAAGATGTTCTTGCAGATGGGGCCTGCAGTTATCATTCAGAGCTTGCAAGAACTGAAGGAAGCTCGTAAAGTTACCAGGGCCCGATAAGTTATCGCGCAAAGGGAGGAAGGTGAAGTCAGGGTGACTTGAAGAATCAGGTGGGTTGAATTCCGGGTGAGCAATAGTTATGGAAAACCCTTTGGAATAAAGGTAAGCGCCCAATTGGAGCATGGGTGTCATGTGGCCTTGTAGTGGACTTGCTACCAACACCAATCGCCATCGTCTTCTGCCGTTATCCGCCATCTCTGTTGTATGATGGTTAAGATATCTTTCTTTCCTATAAATAATCTTAGAGAAGTTGAAATTTCGATGGTTGGTGGTGATTTCTTTGACATTTGGTCTTATTTTTATTTGTTATAATACAAATTATAGGTTCATATATACTTCTCTAAGACATTTAGTCATTTATACTTTTTTCTAAGACCTGGTTGACTTTTTCATATATACTTTTTGTCTAATCTTTTGGAACTTTTAATAATATTCAATATGTTGATTATAATTACAAATAATTAACATCTTGCAAGGGTTTTACATGTTATATTCATAATTATATACATGTTATATTCATAATTCTTGCTCTTACTAGATGGGTTCATCCTTTGACATTCTTTTATGTTTTAGCATTATAAAACAAGACCATGACAATCTTAGGTTCCGCGAGGGCCCAATTCATGACATTTCGTCTTACATGTTTTGATGTTTCCATGAGTTTGGGTATGAACCAAATCAGATTGGGTTGACACCGAAGACAGGAAAGACAAAATCAAAGACTAGACCGCTAGAAGATCGAAGTTCATTTGGTGAGATAACACAAAAACCATTGATATCATATGTTTATGTAGTTGACAAATTCCAGCTAGCCAACTCCTCGTGTATTAGTATTTTAAAAATTGATGATTTACTTATATTTGACGTTCCATGCATCTCACACGATGATATGTTTATTTATTTTTAAATATAATCATGATCCAGTATTGTGATAGGAATCTTATGATATTTTATGCTATGCATAATATATATATATGGTAGTTGATCAAGTGATGATAAGGAATTTTCATCTTTTGATATGAAACATTCGTAGCGACTTCGTTTTGGATTTAGCAATCTGAATGACTACACAATCAAATCAAAGCAAGTAACATATGATTAGCATCTAATTATCAACAATTAACTATAGAAACTAGTTTTATATCCGTCCGTTATTGTCCGGCTATTTCAATGTAATATCAAGTTTCAAATTTCAAGAATCATCGATTATCAAGCATTCTAGTCTCAACATTCAATCATGAAAATGATAACACACTAAGGCTTGACGGTATGGGGGTCGTCCCCGGGTCGGCCTGGTGCGGCGATGAGGCTGCACCCCCCCCCCCCCCCCGGGTCGTCCCCGTCCTCTCTGTCGCCCCTAGACGTTCTTGCACAGCCTCACTTCTTTATCCAGCACACACACGCACAACTACACATACATACATATGTGTATAAAAGGGGCTCATCCCCACACCCTAGGCTTATCCCTTTAGGCTCATCCCCCACACCCGCCTACGTGGTGAATCATCTTTTGAGAACCACTCTCCTCCACACCCCATAGTCTAAAAGATGCACTTAAATAATCAATAACCATTTTAAAGTCTAAACTTTCAACAACTAATTTCAGTATTCAAGGGTGGAAGTTTAAAAAGAAACACAAACCTAGTTATTTTATATACATATAATATATATATATATATATATATATATATATATTTATGAACTTTTAATTTACAGTAATTTTTGTCCTTTTATGATTTTTGTCTTCTATGAAAAAAATTTCATCTTTCCTTTTTTTTTCTTTATAAGTTTCAATCAAACCTGTTTGTATATGTAAGAAAACGAATGTATAATACTGACCGAACAACGTCAGTACCGAAATTGATATTCGTTTTTATTCTTTCGATTGATGTACACACGTCTCCGATTTTTTTGGTCATATCATGACATTCTTTTTGTTTCTTTTTCAGTAAGTGTCGGTATCTTAATGAACCGAACCAATATCAAATGAATTCCTTCCATTAACGTTATTTTTATTAATGCGTCTACGTTTCCATTAAAAATTGGATCGCCCCGCGCAGAGTGCGAGTGTAACCCTCTAGTTTACTAAACAAAACAATTGAAACATAATTTACTAAATTTTAAATATGTTAGTCAACATAACCGCTTCTAAGGTTTAGACACAACTACACATTGATAGTGATAATTCCAATCACAAAACCTACAAACTACATACTAAAGTAAAACGGGTTATTGGATTTTAATAATCATAAGTTTCACCTGTTGGCTAATAATAATCCCAACTCTAAAAGTTCTCCCAACGATCACAACTTGTAAGAATTTGGCCGACAATTGAACAGCCCCTGGCGTAACACCTTACCACTGTATCAACCAGCTATACTCCAAGCTTAAGAACAAATCTTCTAATCCCCGAAGCTTCCTTAATAGCCTATGTCAATGCTATGTATTCTATTTCCGTGGTAGAAAAGCTACCACATGTTTTAGAGATGCTTCCTAGCTGACGACACTTCCCAAAACCTTGAACACATGCCCTGTACATACTACTTCTAGGCAATTGAATATCCCATTGGCTATCACGCCTTACCAATATATCGACCATCTTTACTCCAAGCTCAAGGACATATCTTTTGATCCACAAAACTTCCTTAATAGCCTCTGTCAATGCTATGTATTCTATTTATGTGGTGGAAAGGGCTACTGCATGTTGCAGAGGTGTTTTCCAGCTGATTACACCTCCAAAACCATCAAATTTAATATTACGAAAATCAAGATTTTTAGTGAGAGACTCGCTGGATGCCGAGTTACAACTTTTTTGACATGCCCATGATTCTGGTGGTGCGTTCTATTGTTGATTCTCCTGTATCACCATGAAATGAAATGAAAACAAAACAAATGTAACAGAATTCAAGTAAATTCTAAATATATTAGTCAACATAACTGCTTCTGATATTTAGACATTACTACAAAATACATACCGAAGTAAGAAAGTAGACGGTACAAGCTTTACCTTTCTTATTGAATATTGACAATGATCCGACAGAATTGCAATAACAAATCTATAAACATGCTGCAATGAATTCAAAACAAATGGAAGACAAATTTACATACCTGAAAGTGATCTTTCTGCGAGAAGATAACTGGAAATTTTTGGTGTCAGTTGAGTTGGAAGACGAAAGCAACGTTGTAGCTCCGACTCCTTAAAAATTGAAGCCATTTTCTTAATTTCTACAGAGAATAAATCTTGCAAGAGGATCAGCTGATGATCAAGTTCAAAACACAAACATTCACTACCTTTATACTTTATAATGTGTGGAGGAGGCAGTGAAAACGATGAAGCTTTCTTGTTGTTGATGTTGTCATTGTAAACAAAAGATGTCACACTACTAAAGATGAAATGCAACTGAGGACCTAAAGTTCTGTAACGTCCCAAAAATCTAATTATGCATGTATATATATGTATTATTTGAACATACTACAAGTAATAACTAGGAGTGTCAACCTAGTTAGGATGTGAATTAGAACTTTAACTTTAAAGAATAAGCTTTTAGCCATTTAAAAATAAGTGTTCATACTTGAGGGACCAAATATGGAAGGAATGGAAGTTAATTTATTAAAACAATTAAAAACACACACATATCAGTGTGTGTGGGTGTCGCAAGGAGCAAGAGAGGGAGAGGGGAAAACCCTCATCTTCACAATCAAGAAATTAGAAGGAAAATCATGGCCAAATTCACTGCATGAACACTTAAATTCAATCATCTAAACTAGTCTAATAAGAGGTAAGTTGAATTCTATGATTTGATGAACTTTCATAAGTGGGTTTTGATTAATCCATGAAATTGAATGAAATTTAGTATGAACATTTGATAGAATCATTATGTAGAAGGTGAATTATACTTGAATTTTGATTATCTTGATGATTTAAGTTGAAACCTCTTTATAATAGAATTATGAAGAAGTATGATAATTATATTGGTGCAAATTCATGTAATTTTGATGTAAAATTAGTATGTAGTAGAGCATTAGTTAGTTAATTTTGTGCAAGATGATGATTGTATGAATTTGATTGATTATAATGGTTTTTGTTGTGAAATAGGAAGAATATGCATAGAATACTTGTACATTATGCTTTACTAATGATACGCACACCAAGTGTTTGATAAAATGCTTAAAAGATGAATTATAACATGTTATGATGATATCTTGTTGAGAATCATTTGCTAAAATGAAATAAAAAATGAATGCACAAAATGATTGATATTCTTTCGATAAAAGACTTATGATGAATGTTCAAGGCATGGAAAACTAAGTATGTATTTGTTAAGTGTAGATGTGAAAGAAGAAGGATCAAGTGAAAAAAGGTCACAAAGTTCAAACGATCAATGTAAGTTCTTATGCTTATGAGTTCTAGCGATGTATAATGTTTATGCTATATTGTTTTGTTAAGTATATAAATTGGTATATTGTAAATGAAAATTTGTAGAAGTTCGATTTGTGTAAACCGGTGGAACAAATAATAATGATTGATGAATGAATTGGGAATTAATGTCGAACCGGATATAGAAGATAGAAGGATAGAAAGTACGATTATATTTAGTAAAACTATTGTTCAATCGAAAAAAAGAAATTGAAAAATAAGATAAGAAGACACCGAAGATTGACATGTATCTAAAAAAGATTTTCATTTATTAGTTAGAAAGATGCAATTATTGCGCTAACTTCAGAGTATTTCGTAAGCGTATTTGATTAGGAATGAGTTTGTGGAACCGCCACTAACCATTGTATTGTTTTTTTAGTTTACACAGCTTAGATTTAATCTTAGCTCGATCTAACGGCTAATATTCAATCTCCAAGCGGTTACATTTTACGCCAACAATATAATATATAAATAACAAATCTAATTTATGACATGTTAATAATATTATTTTTCATTTATTTTAAATAAAAGTCATATTTAAAATATACATAGTAATAAAATTAATATTATTTATATACACTATTATATGTAATGTAATACATAATTTTAGTCATACGAAAAATATATATTTGTGCATTACATATTTTACAGTATTCACATGTAATATATAAGTTGTTATGACAATCTCAGTATTACTTATTAACATAGACTGATTTTTGTAATAAATTCAATTTAAGTTTGTGAAATATTATGATAATAAAAATATGTAAAAGTCATATGAAGTTTTTTATGGATCATATAATTATATTATATTTATTCTTATTCTAATAGTAACTTAATGTATTTTATATATATATAAGTGTAATGACTTAATGTATTATTTTCTGTATTCTTTTAGTGTTACACAATGAGTTTAAAAAATATCTAAGGTTTTAGAGCTATTTGATGTATTTTATATATATATAACTAGGTTAGAACCTCGTGTATTACACGGGTTGAATAAACGTAATTTTATATACTAAATAATATATATTTAAAAGTCTTGTTTATCATATGGTTGAATACATGTAATTTTATATATTAAATAAAAAAATTTAAGAACCCTTGTATTGCATGGGTTGAATAAATGTAATGTTATTATACAAATAATAAAAAAACTAAATCTTTAAAAACCTCGTGTATTACACATATTGAATAAATGTAATTTTGTATATCGAATAATAAAAGAAATTATATCTTTAAAAACCTAGTGTATTACACGGGTTGAATAAATGTAATTTGTATACTAAATATAAAAAAAGTATATCTTTGAAAAACCTTGTGTATTAGACGGGTTGAACTAATGTAATCTATACTATTGAATAATAAAAAGGTTAAAAATTAGTTTTATTTTTATAAACTAAACTTAATAAAAAATAAACGTCTTTCTCAAAGGTTAAAATCACCTAATTGATAAGATATATATCATCACATCTTTTTATAATACCATACTTATTATATTAAATATAATATCATTATCAAACTATCAATATAATTTTAATGTTATATTAATATTAAAGCATGTGAAGTATTAATCTAAGTATAAATATTAAATAATAAAAAGGTTAAAAGTTAGGTTTGTTTTTAAAAAATAAACTCAATCAAATAAAAATGTTTATCTCAAAGGTTATAACACCTTACCATAAGAGCTGATAAGATATATATATCACATTTTTATATAATATCGTGTTTATTATATTATATATAATATCATTCTCAAACTATCAATATATTGTTAATGTTATATTAATATTAAGCATGTGAAAATTAATTTACGTAGTTCTATAAACATATTCTTTAATTTTGATTAATATATTAGTTACCGTGTGGATATTATATTTATCCAACAATAATTTGGTTTATATAAAAACATCTTATCTTAAATTAACAATTTACATTTGAAGATAATATTTTATAGAAAACAGAAGAATTTTATTTCAAATTCAAAGTATGATATATTTAATATTGATTTATTATTAATTAATATAAGATAAGCATAAAAATAAGGCGGACAAACATAAAATTAGACTCCAAGAAATGGCACACGTCATACATTTGTTTACTTTATTATAGATTTAGATTAAATATATTTAGATATAGATTTAGATTTAGATTATGTTATAAGTGTAATAAGTTATTGTATTGTTTTAGTGTTACACGGTGAGTTTTCAAAAATATCAAAGGTTCAGGAGCCATTGAAAGATCGAGAAGCATACTGAAACACAAAAACTGTCTCCATATCCATCCCGAAAGTTCTCGAAGATGATGCCTAATCAAGTATATAAATCCTCATGCTCCCATCTCTTCTCATATCATATCGAATCAGGACAAATCAAATTCTTCTGACGAGACATTCCGACAATTCTAAATCACCACTACAATATGTCGATCGTCCCAAGCTTATTCAGTGGCCGACGAAGCAGCATCTTCGACCCCTTTTCACTCGACCTTTGGGACCCATTCAGAGACTTCCCCATTTCATCTTCCAACGTTTCAAATGAAACTTCTGCGTTGGTAAATGCCCGTGTGGATTGGAAGGAAACGCCAGAAGCTCATGTCTTCAAGGCCGATCTTCATGGGATCAAGAAAGAAGAGGTGAAGGTGGAGATGGAAGACGGAAACATCTTACAGATCAAGGGTGAGAGGAATGTGGAGAAAGAAGATAAGAATGATAAGTGGCATCGGGTTGAACGAAGCAGCGGCAAATTCACAAGGAGGTTCAGGTTGCCGGAGAATGCTAAAAGGATCAGGTGAAGGCGGCCATGGAAAACGGGGTGCTTACAATTACTGTGCCCAAAGAAGAAGTGAAGAAACCTGATGTCAAGTCTATTGAAATCTTAGGTTAGAGAATTGTATGAATTTGCACAATTTTGGTTGTATATTGTTACGGAGTTACTTCTTCAACTCTCGTGCGGCCTTAGAATACGGTCTAAGTAAGCCTTGCCGACTTAGTGTCGTTGGGTTTTGGTTATGAAAGATACAAAATGGAACGTTGGATCGCAAGAGTATTGCTTGTAGTACTTGATCACAAGTATACAAGATAAAAGCTTTGTATTATACAAAGAGTGCTTACAAGTGTTTAGATGTTTACAAGTATATGGGATGTCTCAAATGAGAACCCATGATGACTATTTATAGTACTTTGATGTCTATCTAGAGTGTTCTAAATCTAGAACACTCCTTACAAAATATCAAGTATAAATATCTAAGATATTTGTTACAAAATATCATGATATTATGCTGATTTCTAGAATGTTCTTGGGCAGATTTTTATGGCTGAAGTAACCAGCCATTTCCAGCAATTTCTAGGCCTTTCTTGGCTGGTTCATGATCTTTCTTGGATCATTGTGTTGCTGGAAAAATCTAGGTTGTTCCGGAGTCTTCCCGGCGACTCTTGATGCGTGT
This sequence comes from Scalesia atractyloides, assembly GCA_947069175.1. Taxonomy (NCBI): domain Eukaryota; kingdom Viridiplantae; phylum Streptophyta; class Magnoliopsida; order Asterales; family Asteraceae; genus Scalesia; species Scalesia atractyloides. The sequence continues at coordinate 14,244,600 of CAMTDV010000002.1, forward strand.
AGATGGCCCCGGAAGGTTCTAGAATGCAGAGTTTTGGGGCTGCATTTGTGCGGGGCGTGACATCCTCCCCACCTAAATTCGCAATGTCCTCGTTGCGATGCCCGAATGCCTCATGAGCCTTCAGGAGTTGTATCGCGGATAATATTTTGCCTCGGTTCTTGGACTTTAAGGATGCAGTGTTTACTTCATCGCCTTTGATGATGTAGAGTGTGTTCATGAATGGTGCTGGCATGGCCTTTTGATTTCGAAAGAAATCCATCCCAAGCACTATATTGTAGTCTTCGATTGGAACAATCGAGATGTGTAACTTGCCTGCCCATGTCCCAATTTTGGTTTTTACGCCCCAAGCAACACCTTCAACCGGTATGGGATCTCCGTTAGTGGCTTTAATCCAGCCTTCTTTGGTTGTAATTCATAAGCCGAGTCTTCTTGCCTCGTTTGTTGTCATGAAATTGTGGCTGGCACCGGTATCGACCAATGCTTCTAAGGTTTGCCCTTTGATTTCTAGATTGACAAAGCGAAGACCTTTTCCCTTTGTATCGACCACGACTGTTGTCGGGTTAGTTTGATTTGCCATCGCCAATGGTTTTCCGTCCATCTCGGCCATAGCATTTAAAACTTGTAGTTGCATTGCGCCTAGGCGAACCTCTTCGGTTTGCTCAGGTTCATCATCGCCGGTCCTTATAAGGGTCGTTAATCTGGATTTCTTTAGGCAATCTCGAGCATTATGAGGCCCATTGCAAAGGAAGCAGCCTTGGTTTACGGCTTTTCTTTTGTTATATAAAGTTAATGCCCGGTCATCATTTTTCCGGTATTGATTTTGGTTGGTGGGTTTTGCTCCCCCACCTTTTGCATCGCCAGTCTCTGTGGTTGCTGATCTTATCGAACGATTTTCATTTCGGTCGTGTAAGTTTTCAGCAACAGAGATTGCCGATGATAAGTCTTGGACATTTCGTCGTTCAAGTTCAGTTTTGGCCTATTGTTGTAAGCCATCGACAAAGTAAATGAGAGCATCCTTGGACGACAAGTCCGGAATCTCAAGCACAAGGGTAGTGAATTCATTGATATAATCTTTGATGCTACCCTTTTGCCTAAGGTTTCGTAGCCGAATCTTTGCATCGTGTTCGGTATTTTCCGGATAAAACTGCTTTTTGATTTCTTTTACAAAATCAGCCCACATGTTGATGGTGCGCATACCTTTTTCGATCTCCATGTGCTTCCGTCGCCACCATAGAGCCCGGTGTCTTTAAGTATAAAGTCACCGTCTTGATTTTCTTGCCATCGTCAACGATGTCTATAGCTTCAAAGTACTGCTCAATCTCCCAAATGAAGTCCGTCAACGGCTCGTGCCTCCCGTTTTCAACAAATGGAGATGGTTTTGGGACTTCAGACTTTGAAGAAATGATGGAGTCGCCTCGGTTCGCTAGTGCTTGTTTGCAAATGTTTAGCTCCATTTGCAACTCCTTGATTTTTTCAGCAAACTTGCTCTCTATATTGCTTTGTACTTGCCCCAGCTCCTTCATAAACATCTCTTTTAGTTCAGCTTGCATGACCTGCATAGCAAGTTTGATCTCGTCTCTTAACTCGCCGAGCTTGCCACCTACTTGTTCTAGCGACTTGTTAGTGTTTGTTTGGAAGATGTCGACTTCAGCCTTGAATCTTCAACGTGCGTCTTGAATTCAGCTATCGATGTCTTCACGTCTTCCACGCGTTTGTCTAAGCTTGCGACCAAGTCCTTGGACATGTCTCGATTCTTTCTTCCACCTTTGTGAGTTTCATCGCATCCACGGGTCTCTTCTCCAGTAGCTATGGTTGTAAGTTGAGTCTTATCTTCAGCCATCTTGGATGGATCGAAACATTGCTCTGATACCACTTGTCACGGAGTTACTTCTTCAACTCTCGTACGGCCTTAGAACACGGTCTAAGTAAGCCTTGCCGACTTAGTGTCGTTGGGTTTTGGTTATGAAAGATACAAAAGGGAACGTTGGATCGCAAGAGTATTGCTTGTAGTACTTGAACACAAGTATACAAGATAAAAGCTTTGTATTATACAAAGAGTGTTACAAGTTTAGATGTTTACAAGTATATGGGGATGTCTCAAATGAGCACCCGTGATGGCTATTTATAGTACTTTGATGGCATTATCTAGACGTGTTCTAAATCTAGAACACTCCTTACAAAATATCAAGTATAAATATCTAAGATATTTGTTACAAAATATCATGATATTATGCTGATTTCTAGAATGTTCTTGGGCAGATTTTATGGCTGAAGTAACCAGCCATTTCCAGCAATTTCTAGGCCTTTCTTGGCTGGTTCATGATCTTTCTTGGATCATTGTGTTGCTGGAAAAATCTAGGTTGTTCCGGAGTCTTCCCGGCGACTCTTGATGCGTGTAGATGGCCCCGGAAGGTTCTAGAATGCAGAGTTTTGGGCTGCATTTGTGCGGGGCATGACAATATGCTATGTATTTGTGTTTAAATTGCCTATGTAACATCCTTTTGTGTTTCGGAATGCTCACAAAGTGTTGGATCAAATGCATAGCATAAGTGTTGTAGGTTTTGGTTGCTTTAATAATGAATAAAATGCTTGTGAATTTCTAGATTTTCTTCTTTGTATATTGGTACTTAATCAATCTGAGTTCAATTTGACGTTTATATGGACCTAAATGTGAACTTGTTACATGATACTAAATATGTTATGATAGTTCATAATATATTGGTCCAAGTTAGTTTTGAGTTTTGACTCAAATTGCAAACATTTGATAAAATAGAATTGAGAAATAGGTTTTAACATAATTGTTCTTATCATGGGCAGTTTGGTCAGTCCCTCCCAATTTGGTATTCCTATACTTATGTTATATCGTACACAAGTGAGATATTACAAGGTATGCCTGTTTGATTGTTAAGCTTTTATACTACAGGATAGGTCATTCCTGATTCGGTATGACTGATTTGGTTGGTCTGGTTAGAACCCGGTTTTAGCTGGCCAGCTGATAAGCATTGTACTGCAACACTTTCAAAGTTATAATTTTCGATTTCATAAGCTGCAAATTGTCTTCCAACATCAGTTTTTTTCGCCCAGAATACTATGCATCCAGATGACAGAAGGCCGGTCACGTAGATTTAAACAAGCCTTTGATGGATAAGAGAGGAATAATGTAACCATTATGCCATGTATCTCACCTGATTATACGCGTCGCTAATAACTAGCAATGAGTATATTGCATCTCAGAAGTGTAATATCTTTTGGGTTTGGTCCATCAACAAGGTGGTGTTTGATGAAATGGCTAGTATACTTTTAACAACTTTAAAGATGAATAAAAAAAGCCCATTATCATCTGAAGATCTTACAAAGTGGTAATTGAAATTTTAAAATGACAAAATGAAAGCTGCAAGTCCTTCAACGAGTTATACGAAGAACCACAAACGCTAGCTGCAAGTTTAACCTTTTCATGTTGACCAAGTCAAAGGTTTCGTTTATTGGACGCCTTGTGAACAGTAGATCTTTGTATCTGAACAGATTGAGTTCTGGAACTATTTCCTACAATAAAGAGTCTTGGAAACATATTCATAACTAACTCTTAGTAATCAATAATAGAGTTTGGAAAGAATTATAAAAAAAAACTGAAAAAATGTACTGGTAAATAATATTTGAAAAACTGAAAACCAGATCTCTTCGACCTTCTCGATGGAGTTGAGGGATGAAGTGAACTTGGCCAACAGTTATCCATTAAAAGTAAGACCTTGATCATCACATACCATAGTTTGGTTGAAAGTTTTTCACACTATTAATTGAACAACTCCTTTTGATTAATATATTTGTTCACGGATACTATAAAATATAGTAAAAGATTTCTAAAGATTTACCCAAGATATTTTTATCTAAGAGGCATCAAATCAATAATATAACAAGAAATATGCTCCAACAGGTCTCAACTCCTCAAAACAAAATATCAGAAAAATTTACCCTTGTATATCAAGAGGTCTTTAGTTTTTTTTTTCTCAGAGTCGATTTAAATCCTCAACAGTACTCTTCTATCACATGTTAACTACTCAAATACGTTTAGTTGGGTTTATTTTGTTTATACTAGTTAAAAGTGGTCTATGGTGATCGATTGTGTACTCTGGTGATGATATGTGATGATGGAAGGTGTTATGAGTGGTCTATGGTGATCGATTGTGTACTCGGGTGGATGATATGTGATGATGGAAGGTGTTATGTTGTGGCTTGTGCTAGATGATAATTGAGAACGACGGTAGTGTCTGGTCATCGTGGCGAATGTTTAAGAAAAATCAAATACAAATTGGAAATCATGGTTCGTTTAAAGTTCAAACCTTTCTGCGAAACCATGGGAGTTTATCCTCATGAACATGATGATGCAAGTATGTTAATAAATCAAGCCATAAGCCGATCCCCTGAATTTGAATCAAGAAACAGGATTGTCAGTGTAAAGAAAAGGGAAGAACATGATGCCTTTCTTTCCTGGACTACGAATCCACTGTTAATTCGCAACCAATTAAGATATTAGTAGTAGCATAGCTAGAAAAATAAACAAGACACTGACCATGTCCCTAAATTCATTATAATCTTTATTTTGGGGAGCAAATGTTCTAATATTCACAATTTTAAAAGTTAAACATATTAAACATCTCTGTTAACTACTAACATTTGAGGTGGGGTATTTGAAGTTATATCATATCAAGTGTTTTGACATATTCTGATTATTGAAGGATTCACATGTATGTCCTTGGATGATCAGATAATCGGATTCAGTTTTAACACCTCTAAAGTCACAGGATGTTAGTAAAGTCGTATAATTTGAGGAAACACACATAATCAGATAGAAAGGGCGTGCAAGCATGGGGAATGGCAAGGTGAACCTTAAAGTTCTTGTAGCCTTCTTTAAAACTTCTGTAAATCTTCTCAGATAACTGGAAACACAGATTTCTATCAAAAAGTGCATCAATCATCAAATTAATGTTACGAAAATCAAGATTTGTAGTGAGAGACTCACCGGATGCCAAGTTACATCGTTTCCGACTTTCCCAAATAGCCCTCCTGGTAGTGCCTATCGTGGCTGAATCTCCTATGTCAACCAACCCAATTAATGAAAACAGATTAAACACTACAAATTAATCAAATAAGACAGCTGCAACAATATCTAAGAAATTTTTAAATATATTAGTCAATATAACCACTTCCATGATTTAGACACAACTACACATGAACAGTGATAATTTCAATCATAAAACCTACAAAATACATACTAAAGTAAGAATGTATAGACGGTACAAGCTTTACCTTCATATCGGAGATGTTACGACAGAATTGCAATTACAAATCTGCAATCAATTCAAAACAAATGGTAGACAATGTAAGTTAACTGGAACTTTTTGATGTCAACTGAGGGGGAAGACGAGAGCGACGTTGCAGCTCCAACTACTTGAAGAAACGAAGCCATCTTTTGCTGAAATCTACAGAAAAATAACCTTGCAAGTGGGTCAACTGATGCTCAAAATTAAAACACACACAATTTACATAAACCGTATTACATAGCTGCCAAATTTTGGCAAACTGCCAGACTTTAAACGGCTGAGATCGAATCTTAGGGTTGTCGTGAGCAGTTTTGACAAATTTCAACAGTTAGGATCAACACAGGCCACCGTTGTCTATGTTGTTGTATATAATCTCAAGTTTCTTCAAATTTCAAGAATCAAGGTTTAATCAAGTATTCAAGTCTCAACATTCAATCAAGTAGTTACTAGCATACTAATAGCACGTAAATATTCAACACCTAATTTCAACAAGTGTGAAAGTTCAAAAAGAACACAAACCTAAAAGGGGGAATGGCCAGCAGATAAGACGCCAAAGACAGAAAGCCAATAATATGATATTTTGATTCATGATTCATAAGTGTTCTTTCATCCTGCTACAACATCTTAACAATCCATTCCAAATCCAATGTACAAGCTAACAAGCATTTTATTCATCATCGAAGTTACAGAAAATTATACAAGCATTTCATCGAACACCTTGTGGACTGACACAAACACTTTACACCCGGATACACACTCAAGGATTTGATACGATGACAACAATATGAACTAATTCATAAGTTATTTCTAACCAGAGATTTCAATAGGCTTGACATCAGGCTTCTTCACTTCCTCTTTGGGCACCGTAATCGTAAGCACCCCGTTTTCCATGGCCGCTTTCACCTGATCCATTTTAGCATTCTCCGGCAACCTGAACCTCCTTGTGAAGTTGCCGCTGCTTCGTTCAACCCGATGCCATTTATCATTCTTATCTTCTTTCTCCACATTCCTCTCACCGGTGATTTGTAAGATGTTTCCATCTTCCACCTCCACCTTCACCTCTTCTTTCTTGATCCCAGGAAGATTGGCCTTGAACACATGAGCTTCGGGCGTTTCCTTCCAATCCACACGGGCGTTTACCAATGCAGAAGTTTCCCTTGACACATCAGAAGAAGATGAAATGGGGAAGTCTTTGAATGGGTCCCAAACGTCTAGGGAAAAGGGGTCGAAGACGCTGCTCCTTCGGCCACCGAACAAGCTGGGGACGATCGACATCTGCTAATGTTTGGCTGAAACTGTGGAAAGATTAAAGAATTTGGTTGCTTGATTGTGTGGGTAATTTGCTGATTCGATTGATTATGTTGCTGATTATTGTGTGATGTTGAGGGAGCATGAAGGGTTTAAATATATGGATAGAGGGATATTCAGGAACTTTCATGATGACTCGTGAAGAAAAAAATCTGGTCACTGGAAGCCTGGAATGATGAAGAAGCTTCTTGACCTTTCTACAGTCCAAGGGTTTAACTCAGGCCCATTTGATGCAATAGAACCTAAACTTTACGTAATAATATAATAAAACTAGATGTAAGGCACATGTGTTGAGACGGGGCCAAAAGAGTGTCAAGTTGAGATATGGCAATTCATATCGAATGACACTTTAATTATGTGAAGTTTAATTTTATAATTTTTTTTGCTATAGTTCATCATAACTCAAATACATCAAATGAATATTGCCAAAACAAATAAAAAGTACAATGTTAAAACATATATATATTCTTTCGAGATCTAACGTGTTAGGTTGACCTTCAATTTCAGCATCAATATGACTTCTTAAAACTCTTGGCTAACATCATGGTAATCACATTAATCTTAAAGTAGCATCAATATGACTTCTTAAAACTGTTGGCTAACATCATTGGTAATCACATTAATCTTAAAGTACATACATGTGCTAAACATGATGTAACATCCCGAGCATGATCAATTTTTTGTTCCAAGGACCGCATTAACATTTAATAGATTAAACATATTACTTGCAATCTTCAAAATCAGTGCCGGTTCTTCAAATTTATGAAAGACACAGTGGTAACTATATTATATTTACAGCTTCAAAATATGTAAACTTGGAAAAGAACACCTTAATAGCATCAATTTTTTGTTGATAGAAAAGACAAAAACAGACTTGCTCTATTGACTTTGAGGTCAAAGTCATAACTTTTAGAAAAAGATATATAGCCGCTGCCATAAACAGCTGAAAGCTACCGGCAACAGGTTGTTTCTCTCTCTACCCCGTCTATGTGTACAAAATCATACCTTAGTAGGTCCGTTGGTCGTTTTTCGTCAAAACAAAGACATAGAAATACGCGCAGGTGCGTAGCCACCATGGACAGCCGGAAAGCTGCCGAGAACATAAAGACAACATCCATCTCGCTCTGTTTCTCTCTAGAAACCCCATCGATGTTCCTCTCTCTACAAAATATGACCGCGTAAGTTCTGTAATGGTCAAACAAAAACTCGTCGGAAAATGTCTACAACTAAGAGAGAGAGAGTGAAAGAGATAATGAAGAGATGTCTGGGTTTTAAAGAGCCAAAGAGACAGATGTCAAACAAATATAAATACTGTATAGTAAACAAATACGTAGTCATTATTTTAAAAGCTTACAAGCAATGGAACCTGTAATGCAAGAAATTGATGTAGGAATAAACACTAAAGTAAAGTGTACAATATCATTATGCCTTTAGATGTTGCAAATTATTATTATATATAAATATAAATCTACAAATTTGTTGCAAACCATAATGTATAGATATGTTGCACATTATATTATATTTATATATGATATACAAATTTGTCTTTAGTGGATACAACCCACTAAGCATTATGGTACAAACCATAATACAAAAATATGTTGCAAATTATATTTATATATGTATAATTATATTTATATATAATTAAGGAGGTGTTTGGCTTAGTTTTTTTAAACTTATTACACTATTCGTAGTGGAGTGGTATATCACGCCAAAGGGTCACATGGTGCCCCATGGCGCCTTGAAACACCAATACAGCGGGCGTTATATGCGGCCCAAGGCTCTTCCTCGTGAAAAATATCTCGGCATTTGATGTGTGGTCGAAAACCAGTGTTCTCATATGTTTAAGCTTATGTTTTTACATAACTTTTAGTTTTGAATAGCCTACTTTTAATTGGAAGTGTGTTTTGCAGGTCTAATGGAGTTTAAGGAACTATTCGGGAGCTATACGGAGCACCAGGACGGAAATCGGGTCAACTGGGAGCGAGAAATGGGAAAACCAGAAAATGAGAAATGCAGGTGCTGTCGCCGACGCCCTCTGATAACATTGTCGCCCAGAAACCCCCGTAGACAGTAGAAAAGGCTGTCGGAAGTATTTGGACAAACTAGGCACCGTCGGCGACGCCCTCTCCAGCCTCACGTCGCGAATTTTGTTGATTTTTGTTTGGGGGACAGATTTTATGATGAGTTTTTGACCATTTCAAGGGAGTTATACATTTTGGGACTTTTGAACCTCATCTTGGATCCAAGAACCTTTCCACCATCATCATCAATCACTTCCAATCCATTCAATCATCCCGAATCACCAATCCATTCGATCCTAACCCTAGCCTACCATCACCCCTTCCATCATTCATCCACACACATCATCCATCCCAAACCCTAAACATCATCTTCATCACTTTCAAAGCTTCAAGATGTTTAAGTTCAGGATTTCAACTTCCGGCATTTGTGTTCCGTTCCTCATGAACGGCTAATTCTCGAGGGTTTCACCCCGGTGTAGACTTTTGTAAGGTTTTGGGTTTGCTTTATGTTTCTTAGTTGATTTGTGACAAATTGAATTGTATTTTGAATTGATTGATAATTGTCCTACATTTGAACTACATTTGTGAATTGTCGAATGATTATAAAATTTGACTTTGCGAAATGGGTTTGTGTATTTATGCCTTATCTTTCAAAAGGATTTACTTGTCCGAAGTAACGAAGTCCCTGCGGTCCGTCATACGCGTGATAGCAATTAGCACCTAAGCTTCGTGATATCAAAATCGTTAATGACAAATTCAATTGAATCAATCTAAAATTGTGTAGCAACCATAGGCTTTGCAATTGTTGAACCGGGTGTAAACCTTGTTTCTCAATTATTGTTTAAACCATCAATCCATTTTTTGTGCAATCATTCAAGTTTAGTAGTAATCTCTTAGTCCCAAAAACTTGTCGGTTTATTCTGACATCTCTTTCAACCAAACAAATATTCAAATTAAATCATAGCAAGCTTCATAAATTGTCACAAGCCGTTAAAATCAATTATGTCCATCGCAAACCACAAACTCTTCATGGTTCGACCTTGTACTACCACTAACTCATAGTTAAGGGTAAATCGGGTATATAAATATTATCTTTAACCGGGGCGCAACACTCCGATCAAATTTTGGCGCCGAGTTTGTGCGCTTTACGTTTGGATTTAAATTGATTTGTGTCATTATTTGTTTAAGTGTTTTGCTTTACTTTGTTATATTCGCTTTCTTTCTTACGTGGGTGTGTTACTTGTGCAGATTACAGGTAGTGCATGTATACGAGGAACTATGGTAGGACCTCTCTGTTAGTGTTCGAACCGGAAGTTGAGCGGTTAGTGCGAAGAAACCTAGCCAACCGATTAGAGGCAACTCTTGTTTCTTATCCGCCCAAAACCAACTCACCACCTACACCATCCTTTGGACCCATTCCAATGGATAACCAAAACGCCAACCAACCCAATAACCAAAACCAACACCAATACCAATACCCAAATTACTTTCCTAAAAACCAAAACATCCGAAATAACCAATCGGAGGGTGACAACAATTCGAGACCACCAACACCACCCTTCGAAAACCGTGGCCGACCAAAACAATAACCAACGTACACCCACACCTCCACCTCAAAACCAAAACTGACAAAACTCATTACCACCCAACCTCAACAACCGAAACGTTAATGCTTACCGTGGAGTTAACCCGAATCATGGCAATCCCGTGAACGAAGTTTAGTTCCTCAATCTCGATGATTTGAGGAACAATATTCCCGACGATGCACCTTATAGCGTTCCTGGTTACGAATCACCAGAACATGTGAGTATTCACTCGGAATACTCGGACGATGGCGGGAATTATAATGATCGGGTTGAAGTTGAAGCATGGGGGATGATAATGAGGGGAATTATTATCATGCTAAGGGCTTTGAGCACGAAGATGGTGGCTATCAAAATGCCAATTTCGTGGGGAATGACGAGGGGTACGGGTACGATTATGGTCGACAGCTATTGAAACAACCGCCAACCACGAAATAATCAAAGGAACCTAAATGATGGGAGTATGGCAACAACAATAATAATGATGTCAACCGTAACCAGATTCTGCAATTTATGGGCGGTGGTAACCAAGGGGGTGATAGAGGTGGTGATCGAAGAGGTAATAACCGATCGGTGAATCAAGAAGTTAACGGTCCACATCGCCAACCGAATCAACAAGCTCCACGAGGTGTAAATGGTCAATTTAGACTGGTAGTCACCGAAAATGACTCGCCTATTGTTCCACCTCAAGGAAGAAGGGCCTTTGATTGTAAACCCAACTACATAAACATCCTACCTCATTTCAATGGAAGGACGAACGATGAGCCTTACACTTATTTAGCGGAGTTTTCGGCTATATGTGGCACAATTGGGGGGCATAATTGTGCATTAGATGAGGTGAAACTACGATTGTTTCAATTCTCATTAAAGGACAAGGCCAAACAGTGGTTTCTCACACTACCCGTTAATAGCCTTCATACTTGGGCGAAAATTAGGGCTGTAAATGAACCGAACGAACACGAACAAGACGTTGTTTGTGTTCGTTTGTTAAAAAAATATATATGTTTGCGAACCATTCACGAACACTTATCAAACGAAACTTTATGTTTGTGTTTGTTTGTTAAGGAAATGAACTTGTCTGTTTGTTTGTTTGTTTAATTTTACGCAACGAACGTTGACAAACACAAATCAGCACAAACTAATGTTCATGAGCACAAACGGAAACAAACGAACACAAACAATTGTTCATGAACAAAATATATAATACACTGACACTTATTAGATACTTAATTTGTTGGAGTTTTGATATATTTACATAAAATAAAAACTAAAAACACTAATGAACTATCGAACACATACGAACAAGTTACCGAACGTTCACGAACATAAACGAACGAACACGACCTTTTTTCATGTTTGTTCATTTAACTAAACGAACGAAATTTCTTGTTCGTGTTCATTTGTTTTATAAACGAACGAACACAAACGAACTTCCCGCCGAACAGTTCACGAACTGGTCGTCGAATGTTTGGTTTGTTTACAGCCCTAGCGAAAATGCAACAAGTGTTCCTTGATGAATACTACTCGATAGCAAAGACCAACGATGCACAAGACGAGATTCGGTCATTTAGACAGTTATCGGGTGAGTTGCTACACGAGGCTCTCACTCGGTTTAAGGAGTTGGTTCGAAAATCCCCTCACCATCAAATTCCTAGATAGGAATTGTTGAAGTGTTTCGTTCGGGGGTTAGACACCGTGGATCATAAGTACTTGCAATCGGCAAGTAATAGCACTTTGTTAAACAATCATGAGGAAGACGATTGGGAGTTCATCGAAAGATGAGCAAGAATTCCAATGCGGTTGCTATGGCGGATAGAGCCAAAAAGCACCCCCGTTTCCCGATCTTGATTCGAATGATAAGAATCGAATCGCCACTTTAGAACGGGAGTTGACCCGTATGGAGAAGAAAGAGGTGGGTGCGGTATAGTTTGCCATGTGTGAAGAATGTGGTGACATCGGTCACCAGACCGAGAATTGCCAAGTAGACATGACTTGATCCACTGGGAGGTGAATCAAGTGTATGTAGACCACAACAAAATGATATGAACTCCAACACTTATCACCTGGGTTTAAGGAATCATCCTAATTTTAGGTATGGTAACGCCTCAAAGCAAATGAACCCGAACTTCAACCAGGGTATCAATGTGGATATCCGTAACAAATCGACAAGGCGGTAACCAAGGGATTACCCAAGGAACTACAATCAAGACGGTAATGGGGATGGTGATGCAAACTCAAAAACAGGTATGATGACCTAACTCCAAGCTTGACGCAATCATGAATGCTATTAGAGAAACCAAGAGATCAAGATGGAAATGAAGAACGAGTTTGAGGTGCGAGACAAGTCGCACAAGGCATTGGAAAAGCAAGTGGTCAACTTGTGGAAGAAATGGCCCAAATGAGAGGAAGTGGAGGAAGACTCCAAGTGACACCACAATGAACCCGAAGCATCAAAGTTCAAGCACAATAATGTGAGGAGTGTGTACATTAACGTGGTAAGTCTTCTTTCAAATGATGAGGTTTATAGTGTTGAAAGTACTCCACCACCATAACTTGTTGAGGGTGTAGTGGAAAATGTAGGTGATGAGTCGGGAATTGAAAAGAGCAAGAAACAATTTCACAAATTAAAATCGAAAAGTAACTAAAAATTCTTTTTGTGAAAGTTGTTTAAATGACTTGTTAAGTCCGTAAACGATCAAACATGTATCACTAACCTAATCAATAGCGGAAATTATGATTAGAAGAAAACAACTTGAATAACTTCAATAATTGTAACTTGCATACGATGTCAGATACAAGTTTTTGCTATCAACTCTCTATCTCCTCTATGACGGTGAGGCTACCAAGTTCTTCCTAAAGGCTTAACCCTAGGAATGACATAATATTCTATTTATACCTAGGATTTGCCCATGCCCCTCATGGGCTTCCCTTGGGATTGCCTGGCCCACATGGCCTATAGCATGCCCAAGTGACCTATCAATGTCCTAACCTGATACAAACTAACCCAATTGAATCCTAGTTCGCTACCATAACCGTTGCGTTGATTTGATGCATCAGTCTCACACTTTTAGGATCTAACAATCTCCCCCTATACTGATGCATCAAATTGTCTTCATAGCATGAATTCAGCAACGTCTTCAACGGAGTCTATGGTTGTAGCTATGCTGTAAATGTTGTAGAAGTCAGTCTCATACACTTCAACGAACTCTCAGCACCAGCTCTCTTTCTTCTGCTCTTGTGGTTAGCTTTATATCGGGATCTTGATCAGCTTTGCTTGAAACACTTTTTCAAAAAGAATGTGAGAGGAGGAATCTCAGCAGCTCTTTTCTTCTTCAGTTCTTCTCTTTCAAGCAAGTAGGTTCATAGGTACTTCTTCAAATGTACTATCATTGTCAGACGATGTCTGGCATCTGGTTCTTTGACTTAGGTACACTTTGCTGTTGTGATGCTTCTTGCTTTATCGGCAACTAACAACATCTCAATGTTCAGCAACCCCTGTTTCTTGATCTAAATCAAGATCTACACAATTCTCAGAAATTATAAGCAAACATTCTTATGCAACAGGGAGAGTACCGCATAAACATTTGGTACATCCAAGTACTTGTACTCGGATCAAAATTCAAATTTCTTTCACCTTTGATGATTAGTCAAATCCTCAAGAACGGTTAATAATTTATAATAAAATAAAGAAAACACTCTATTTTTGGTTTTTTTTTTAAATTTTCTATTGTAAGTCCCGTAAACAAATCAAACAGGTATCACTAACCTAATCAATAGCAAATTATGATTAGGAAGAAGAACAACTTGAATAACTTCAATAATTGTAACTTGCATACACCAAAGATGTCAGATACAGGTTTTTGCTATCAACTCTCTAGCCCCTACTAAATGACCTAGCCCCTCTATTTATAAACACCATAAAGCCCATAAGTACAACCTAGGCCCATTAGGCACTAGGAAGTCCACACTAACCCAAAAGCCCAAATACACTATAAATGAATAAACCTTTAAAGCTCCAAGCCCAACATTCTCCCCCTAGGTTTCTTCATTTTTCCATCAGTACAGCATCCACACCTAAACATCCAGCAATAATACCAGCAACTCAGCCGTCTAATCTTTAGCACACACCTCATATAGCTCTGCAGTACGTATTTGATGAGAAGCCAGAACTTGTCGCCTTCTCTTTTTTCATAATAGCAACACTTGCGACTTTCGAATCGTACAACCAAAAGATTTGTTAATGGTTCCCCGTATGTAGTCATGAGCAAGCAGATGCTCTGTAAGAGTAGCGTACCATGCGCGAGGCGCTTGATGCAACCCGTACATAGCCTTGTCTAGCTTGTAGGCATAATCTGGCTTGTCAGGATCAGTAAAGCCCGGTGGTTGTGCCACGTATATTTCCTCTTTCACCTTGCCATATAGAAACGCAGTCTTGACTTCCATTTGATAGACAGTATAATCCATGTAAGATGTGTATGCCAAGAAGATACGTGTAGCCTCCAAAAGCGCGACAGGTGCATAGACCTCATCATAATCTGAACCTTCAATCTGTCGAAACCCTGAACCACCAGTCTAGCTTTATTCCGAACAATAACTCTAGTGTCATCCTGCTTGTTGCAAAAAACCCAGCGAGTTCCAAGAGCACGCTTTCCCTAAGGCAGCTTCACTAATTGCCAAACACCAAGTTTTTCAAATTGAATTAGTTCCTCGTGCATGGCATCAACCCAGCCTGGTTCCTGCAAGGCAACATCAATACTTTTAGGTTCAATTTGGGAAATAAAGCAAGAATAGAGACATGTATTGATATCCCCAGATTGACTGCGTGTGCGAACAGCAGCTGTTGATAGGCCAATGATATTCTCAACGGGGTGATCACGCTGTAAACGCTGCGGTGTTGGTGTAGCGGGAACCAAAACGTCTGTTTGCAAGTTGGTGACACTAGCTGAAGCAACTCCAGATGTCTCCCCCTCAACAGAGGCACCAGTAGAAGTATGTGGTGAGGAATCCACTGTACAATCTAGGGGAGTAGGCTCGGGAAACAAAGAGGAACCCAAAACATCAGGGGTAAGGCCTTCATGTGTCGTAGGAGGCTCTGGATTAGAAACCACACTGTCAGGATGATTCGGATGAGCAGTCGAAGAGATAGGTGGGTTTTGAGAATGCGAAACTGTGGAGGAAGACAAGACAGTGTCATTGAATCCAGGAGGATTCACACTTAGCTGCTTTAAAGTCTCATTTAGCACGGCAGCGTCATCATCATCTTCAGAGGTAATGGGCATCGATGGAAGGAGAGAATTCGAACTATTTCCTGTAGGCACATTAGAAGACACATCAAAATGATTAAATAAAGTGGAGTAGTCATACAACCAGTCGGGACCAATGCATTTGTCCTTGGGATTTTCTTCCAGCCAACCCACATTGTAGGTTTCAACCACCATCTTTTTGATCTTGTTATAAACGCGATATGTCGTATTTTTAGAATAACCAACGAAGATGCAAGGATCCCCGCGTGCTTCAAACTTTCCTTTAGTGTCCATGAGTAGCAAATTTGCGGAAATGCTTGACCGAAGGTTTGCGACCTTCAACTACTTTGTATGGAGTCTTCATGTGGCGTTTGTTGATCAGGGCATGATTCTGAATATAACAGGAAGTGTTAATTGCTTAAGCCCAGAAAATGAGAGGTAGCTCGGATTCAACCAGCATAGTGTGTGCAGGCTCAATAAGTGTGCGATTTTTGCGTTCTGCAACCCCATTTTGTTGTGGGGTTCTAGTAGCACTGAACTGTCGGTCATTCCCTTTGGAGGAGCAGAAGGAGTTTAAGGTAAGATTCTTAAACTCCATCCCATTATCAACCGTATAGCCTTCACCGTAGAATATGTCTGGTTTTCCATAAGCGTGACAAATTGTTTGACTAGCTCAGCGGTTTCACTTTTATGTGTGAGAAAGAAAACCCAGGTGAATCGAGAGTAGTCATCAATAATAACCAGACAGTAAGTCTTCCCTCCAATGTTGCGGATGTCTGTTGGACCTAAGAGATCCATATGGAGCAATTCTAAGACCTGAGAAGTGGAGGGTATAGCTTTGGTTTTGTGTGGCTGACGATGTTGTTTTCCACGCGCACATGATTCACATTTTTCTATTTGCATGAAATCACGAACTGGTAGATCTCTGACTAAACCACCTTTTGCAAGACGATTTAAATTCTTCACGTTGATGTGACCCAGTCTACAATGCCATAGCATGGCGTCATGTTCGGCTGTCGAAGAGAAAAGGCAAGTGAGCTTGACAGAAGGAGCCTGGTTCATATCGATTACTAGGCATTTCCTTTTCGTGCAGCTTTCAGAAGAATCCAATCATCTGGAATGATTAAACCTTGGTTTTAGCACATAACATCCCTTCTTTGTAAAGTGAACATCCAGATGATTGTCCAGAGTTGAGACACACTCAACAGACTGTGCTTCAATTCTGGGACGTAATTGACATTCTTAAAGCTCAGGCTCCATTGCAAACAGTGCCTCTCATTGTGATTTTCCCTGTTTCTCACCTGCGACGAAAACAAACCCGCCATCGAAAAACTGAATGTCATTCAACTGCGAGATGTCTCTGTGATGTGCCTGGAACAGCCGCTATCAATGTACATAATCGAACAAGAGCGCGCCAGAGCTGTTCCTGCACAGTTCAACAAGTTTTAGTTAGAAACGGGAACCCAGGCCATGGAAGATCTGGGTTTGCCATTTGCATCAACATAAGTAACCTCGCGAAAGATCAAATTAGTTGAGGATGAGGTTGATGATTCTTTTGATTTATTAGACAAGGGGTTAGCAGACTGATTCTTGGCCACTAACTTAGGCCTCCAGGTTACCGAATCTGACCTCTGCACATACCTAGGAGTGCAAGAGGGATTCTGGGAAGCTGAAGGTCTCAAGGGTTCAATAGTTTGTTTCTTGGCCAAGTTCCAGTCTTGATCAGAAGACTTAGTCACAAATCGAGCCTCAGGTTGGCGATTAGGCATGGCCTTCTGATGTCTGGAATACAAAATTTTAAAAGAGGTAAAGGTCTTTTGACAATTTTGAGCAATGTGCCCGGGAGATCCACAATTGAAACAGGTCTGCCTCTTCTGGAAGAAAACAGTCCGTTCAGCTTGGGAAATTCTGGGCAACTTGTCTGTTAGTTTCTTGCTGGCGTTTACTGATGGCTGATGCACGATCTTGGTCTTGACGGTGTCCTGCGCACAACCATAAGTATACTTGTTAGTTTTGCGATTTGACTTGAAAGATTTTGGACTGTAGATTTTGGCAACATTTTAACTGATATCTGTTCATCTGGTTGCTTAACAGATTCTGTGTGCGTCTGACTGAGTTAACTCCTCAGTTTGATGAGAAGACTCAGCAGTTGCCGTTTCAGCTTTTGTAGACACTTGTTTAGTTTTCTTCTTTTTAGATCGGCGTGTTCTCCTCTTTTTAGTCTTACTCTCTAAATCACACTTCGTGACAGATTCTGTAGAGGACACGAGTGGCTCTCCAGGACATCCTGTTCTGAAACTTCAGTAGAAGACTGTGGAACCTCGCAATTTTGAGAAGTTTGAGGCTCCGATTCAAGATCAGGTTTAAAATTTTCGTTTGAGTCAATTGTAACAGTGTGTTCATCTTCTGTCGTTTTAGAATCAGTCCCTTGTGTTGATTCGCCCAAGTCTTCTAGAATTATGTCACCATCAACGTTGACAGAAACAGTTGGTTGGTCGTTCTGCACACTGTCAACCCTGGGAGAGGCATCAACAGATGCAGCCTTTGAAGATGAACATTCGGTATCCTCAGCTGAAGCTGAATCATCTGTTGATGTAGACCCTATAGCAAAATTCATTTTCTCATCACACAAGTTATCACAGTTATTGGCATTGTTCAAAACATCAGAATTTGATGAAAAACCGGAATTAAAACTGTCTAAATTATCAACACAACAACACTGTTTGAGCATGTAAATTGTTCAGCAAGAAAATGATTTAAAATGTCAAAGGCAGGTTTGTAAAAAGCCTAATCATCAGCTGAATTGCCTGAATGTGTATTCAGACATTCCTCTTCATCACCCTGTGTGATATCCTCAACTAAAATTTCTTCTGCGTATGAGTTAGACACATTAGTATCGTTCACAAAGTTAGTTTGAGCATCAGAAGATTCCTTTTCGTTAGGTTTTGTGGAGGATGTGGATGTTTCTGCCTCAGGCACTTCTTTCTCCAATCCAACTGTACTTTCAGATGGATGATTACCAGTCTCACGAGGAAGTGGTGTAGAAGCCACAAAAACATCATCCCTCTTGAGTTCAATGGGTTTGGAGAACTTTGGGTAATAGGGCGTCCATGGTTTGGATAAGTAATCTGACGGTTTACCATACATCATTTTTCCAGCATTTTCTATTTCTTCCTCAGATTCAGGCATTCTAGTATATTTATGATTATATGGTGGAGGCGCCCTATTGTACCCAAGGCATTTAGTAAAGTTCTTTTGATAATTAAGTTGTAGGGCACATAAATCCTTGACTAGTTTACTGGAAGTTTCAAATTTCTTAATGTTTATTTCATTTTCGTGAAACTTCCCTGTCAAAGAATTCAGCTTGGCTAAGGCTGTTTGAAGTTTTACGTCCTTTTCAGCTAGTTTTAGCTTGTAGTCGTAGACCCAACATTGCTGTTGGTCAAGTCTAGCTTTAGCTGAGCCACATCCTGTTTCTGAGCTTCGACCTTCTCCATAATAAGCTTGTTCTTATGTTTAAGGGCGATGTTCTGTGACGCAGCTTGTTGATATGCAGCCACAAGAGTTGAATTGTGGGCGCGCATTTGTGATAATTTAAAATGACAACTATCAAAACAAAGTATTCGATTTACAGTTTCCGAAAGATCGGGTGTCTCAGTTGTCTGCGCCATCATGTAGTGGTTGCTGTTCTTGGATAGATTCAAGGTTTCCATTTGAGCTGCAACATCTATCCAGTTGAAACCCTTATGCTGTTGGGCCACCAGTGCTATAGACTTCCCGCTTGAGCTACTTGATGGACTCGTAGTTGTCTTGGAAGGAGAGACGGGAACCAGCTGTTTGTCACTGCTCTGTATATCAGCGACCCTGGATGATACATACCCTGACGGTGGCTTTTTGCATTCCCTAGCGAAATGTCCTGGTTCGTGACATCGGTAGCATCTAAGTTTGTCCTTTGTAAGACCAGTCTTCAGGTTTGACAGGGTTGCCTTCCATACTTTTTCTGAAACTTGTTGACCCGAAAAGCAGCCATTGCTAAATTCCAGGAGACATCGATCTCGTCCAGGTCCTCCTCCATGATCTGATCAACTTCTGTTGGAAGAAAAGATGGAGGGGTCAGATCGCCTTGCCAGGAAGGCGTTTAATCTTTTGATCATTGATGCAACAATAGCCAGTTTCTCTTCGTTTTCCTTAGTGAGAAACGCAGAGGTGGGCGCGGGTTGAGCGGATCCAGGGATTGGTGCAACAGTTTGAGGAATAATGCCTTGTTGTACTGTTTGAGGAGTTGCAGGACTAAAAACCACGTTAGGATACTGAGCATGGTACTGTGTGTGAACTTGAGCAGCTGAAACCGTTGTAGGATTTGGAGATTGAAAACCATACACATACTGAGTGTTTTGAGGGGTGGCCACAGGACTGTGCACCACGTTTGATCCACCCGGTGCTTGTGCATTTCCTTGTAGAGGACTATAGACGAGATTCTGTGACATTAAAGCCGCGTTCTGTCCTGTCATCCCTGTTGCCATCAAACTGCTTTGATGGTTGATCTCCTCTGCTTGTTGTCAATTTCACATGATTTGATAGTAGCATCATCTCAGTGAGAGTGACATCATTTAAGTTCTTTGTCTTTTTGATCATGCCCACGTCTGCATCCCAACTTTTGGGCAGTGAATTCAATAACTGTCAGTTCATGCACTGTTGGTGAGGATGATCTCAGCTGAAATCATCTTGGAAACCAGCTTGACATAGCGACGTATCTGGTTTTCGATGGTTTCCCCATATATGTGATTGAACGAGCTGAATTGCTGATTCAGCTGATTCACCCTACTTGCTTTCATGTCGGCATTTCCTTCATAGAGATTTTTCAACTCACTCCAAACCTCCTTTGCATTTTTACAGTTTCTGACCGCGATAGAGATACAGGTCCTAGAGCCATGGTTAGAGTTGCAGAAGCCTTCTTATCTTCCTCTATGATCTTGATGTCCTCTGGAGTCCATAGGTGCATGGGCTTGGGAATTTTCGTTTCAGGATCTTGCTCTTTGCTGTACACTATGGTTCTTGGACCATTCATGATGCATCTCCACAGTCCATGTTCTTTTGCCTTGCAGTACTGTTTGAAGCAAAACTTCCACTCGTAGTATTCATCTCCGTACAATAAACTGTGGCACTTTGGTGGAAGTGCCAATCACCTGATCCAACTCTTGGTGGATGGCTAATGTTTGCGATTGTAGTGCAGCCAGTGTGGCATTTGTCAGATCTTGTGCAGTCATGAATCCAGCCATTGAACTTTAATTAATTAAAAATTTACCAAATTGATTAAAGTTTAGTTAATTTTAAATGATTCTGATGAACGGTACTGAATCCGGAAAAGTCAAATCTCTGGTAAAAAATGGTCAACCCGGAAAGATTTTCCGAAATGGCAATCCTGAAGTCAAAGTTGGTCAACCTGGATAGATTATCCGAAATAAGCAATCCAGACTAAAGAATCCAAAATGAACAATCCGGATTGTGAGTCCGATTTGAAGATCTGAGATAGAAAACCCAAGTAGAAATCCGAAATGAGAAGACCGAAATGCAGATCCGAGATCCAAATCCGAAATGGAGAATCCGAGATGAAGATCCGGAAAATCAACTATGAATTTAAATCCAGAATCAAGAATCCGGAATGAAGAATCCGAAATGCCTGTCTTATCTTCTAAAAATCCGGAACAGTGACCCAATCCGTAACAGTGGCCCCGCCTTTTCTGCAACCGAGTTCCGGAATTCAAGGAAATCAAATACCGCAACAGTAACTTAGATCACAATCCGGAACAAGCAACAATCAGGGATCAATCCGAAATGGACGATCTCCTTCGAGTTCTTCGGAATCCGGAACAGTAGTGAATCCGAATTATGAGAACCTTCTTCATGTTCTTCGGAATCTAGAACAGTGTCAGATCCGAAATCTTCACAAATTCTTCGAGTTCTTCGGAACAGTATCCTCCGTGATGAACAGTGATCCGGAATACCAGAAACCGATCCAAACAACAGCAATACACTTCAAAAACTTCTTCAATCAGCAATACCCGAAGCCTGTATTAGAACAGCAAGCTCTGATACCAATTGTAAGTCTCATAAATGGATCAAACATGTATCACTAACCTAATCAATAGCAAAAATTATGATTAGGAAGAAGAACAACTTCAATAACTTCAATAATTGCAACGTGCATACACCAAAGATGTCAGATACAAATTTTTGCTATCAACTCTCTATCTCTCTCTATGATGGTGGAGGCTACCAAGTTCTTCCTAAAGACTTAACCTTAGGAATGACATAATATTCTATTTATACCTAGGATTTGCCCATGCCCCTCATGGGCTTCCCTTGGGCTTGCCTGGCCCACATGGCCTATGGCATGCCCAAGTGACCTATTCAATGTCCTAACCTGATACAAACTAATCCAATTGAATCCTAGTTCGCTACCATAACCCGTTGCGTTGATTTGATGCGTCAGTCTCACACTTTTAGGATCTAACAACTTGCATTCTAGGTGTCACACCCGGATTTCCAACCCGAAATCCATACATCGGTGGGCCGGGTGGGGAGTATCGTGACGTAAGTTGATAACATCATTGTCAATTAAACATAGCACAACGGAAGTCTTGGAGTAAAATTACTATTACAACGAATGTTCGAAATATAAAATAATATACAGGCTCGTAATAGAAGATCCACAGGCGGATCATAAAATGTACAAGAAAGAATATAAAACAGACTTTAGGCAGATGTAAGGATTTGCAAGATCCTCTTATTCACTACCGAGCAGCTTCCGGCCTATTTCGTATTGTACATGCAGTTTAGTCTTTGGATGATACGTCAGCTTACGCTGGTAAATACACTTAACTGACTTATTTTGAAAACTTTAAAATGGTTGTAAGTGCAAAACGGCACAAAATCTTTTATTAACTTGGGAAAGTTGAAATTCAACCTTGTATCAATTCACATGTTTGTCAATACATACAGGGCCCGGGACAGAAACCAAGACATGATTAAATACACACCACTCAGGTACTCACGAAGGGGTCATCCCCAACGTCATGGGCATATTGCATAAGAGCATCAAAGGGTGTTTTGCCTACACCCCGTGCTAAGGTCGTGGCCAATAACTAATGTATTGAGCCGAGGATATCCAGGACAAGGTAATTTAACCCCGATGTTTAAGTTGTAAAAAAAACTGATTAAAACGAAATATGGGGTTTACTAGCCATAAACGGGCATTCGATTGACCCCATTTTGAACCAAGCGGTAATAATTTACCGTATCCCAAGCCATATAGGGAAAATAAGTCGAGAGTATTTACCTGAGCTAGTCTTCTCTTTTATTTTTTAATAACTCAGCCGTATACAAAAGTACCAACTTGCAGATAGCATTTACCGGCAAGGCTCTAGTCTAGATTATGGCATAAGCTAGCCAATTAAATACTAACGGTCTTATGAACCGAATAGTGTACATGATCATTACGTGTAACGCTCGATTAAACGATGATCGGATAGAATGTAGTTTAAACCGACAAGTATTGGACTTGTATAATATGGGTAAATATAAACATTCTGGATTTTGAAACTTAAAGACAAGGTTAAACCCGTTTCGGTTAATTTCCGTAAAATAGTTACATATACGTAACTATGCGCATATTCGCGATATCGGGTAACCGGATAAGTCATGGACAAGTTCTATATGCCATTATACTTTAAATAAGTAAAGTATCAATAGGATATCAATTTGTATGCCTGTTAAGGTTTTAAAACGAAATTATGCCTCATAAGGGCGTTTTGGTAATTAGATACCGTATAAAGAAACTTGAACATATTTTAAGTTTATAATCATGAGTATTCTAGGAAAAATACTTTATTTATGATAAAATATCAGTAGGATATCAAATTATATGTGTAAATTATCTTTTACTGACCAAACTATGCACCGAAAGGGGCATTTTGGTCATTTTACACATAGTTTATAAATTATTTGGGATTCTGGTTTATAACATGTACCTAATGTAACTATGTTTAAAATAAGTTTTAAAATCAGTAGGCATCAAGTCTTGGTCAATAATATGGTTTAAACCATATATGCGCCGAAACGGCGCTTATGTCGTAAAATGACGTTTTATGCGATGTTTAATGAAAACTGACATTAGGGTCAGATTAAAATGTTTAAAACATGTTATTTAATATAATATATCAGTAGGTAATTAATTTACTTTGAAAAGATTTGATTAAAACCATTTTATAAGCCACAGGGGCTAAAACCGTCATTTATCCACATAGTTTAAGGACCTGATAGAAAACTCAGTTTATAACTTGGTTTAACATCCCAAATAATCCTACTTATGATATTACATTAATAGAAACTCATTTTCAAGTTCTTTATTATTTAAAACTTGTTTTATGCAAAAAGGACATTTTGGTCAAAGATGGCGTGATTATGGAACTTGCGCATAAACTTGGATTTGATCATGATCATGTAATATAACCTCAGAGGGTTATGCTACATTATATTATGATCATAATGGAACTTTAGATCAGTAGGTAACTAATCTAAATCGGGTCAGAATCGAAAGTCAAAGCAGAAGTCAAACTTCGCGACTTTCGGTTGCGAACCGACCCTAGAACTGAAATTGACGAGCCGAACATGTTCTTACGTGTTCTAATAATTATTACCAACTTGTTTAAGTGTCAAAACAGGTTTCATAACATATATAAGATCAATTTATGATTTTTCTGAAAAATGGCTGTTTGACTTTTTATTTTCATAACTTTGACCCGTTAATTGGTCTAGCAAACGTGATCTTCAGGAGGTGCCCTTTATAGGGACTAACACCTACCTTATTACGATCACTTAGCCATGTTCATTTCAACAATGGCTGGACCATAATGGTCTTAACTGAAAGTCAAAGCGTTTTCTGTAAAACGCTTGACTTTTGGCTATAAAAGCCTATAAACGAAAATGTAAGAGCAAGGAACACTTATAAGAGGTTCCTAGAATGCAAGAGAACTAGTTGGATGCTCCTTTCAGCTAGGAACTTCCAGAGGAGGGAGAAGATTGAATGAGAAAGGTGCAAGTTGAAATGGTGAACTTAAGCACCTATTTATAGTTGGAGAACTCAAAGGAGGTGAAGCAAGGTGTTTAGGGGTGTAAGAAGAAGCTTACAAGTGTCCCAAAACGTGGCATAGCAGTTTAGAGAAGCCATGGTTTCGAATTAATGGTTTTGGAGTTTTGCCCTGAGACCAAACAAACTTTCTCCTGCAGGTATGTTCTCGCGCCCCACGAGAGACACAAACCAAGTCTCTCGTGGCCCGCGACCGCCCCATGGCAACTTTCAAAATTTGACACTTTAATCCCCTTAACTCATTGAAGCTTATAAAACCTTTTAAAACACCTTTTTGGCATTTGTTTGCCCTCCGTAGCCAATACTTGGCATACCCAGGGATTATGCCCGGACATTGTCGAGCTCTCGGTTTGTTAAAAGGTCACTCAGAGGTAAGAATTAACATGTTAACACTTTTAATCCCTCCAATATTCAACTTTTGTATATTTACAAAATTGAACCCTCGTCCAACAAATGGCATGTATGAGAGTTAGGACTTCACAAAGGATCACTCAGAGGCTTATTATAAGCATGTTGATTCCGATGTCACTTAGAGGCTGGCATGTTGACAATCAGTCACTCAGAGGCCAAATTTCAAGCATCGTTGACATATCAGTCACTCAGAGGCTGTTATTTATGCATGTTGACATCGGACACTCACTCAGAGGCTAGATTAAGCATGTTGACGCCTTTAGTCCTTATTGGTCTTTAATAGACTTTATTTAAAAATACAACAGTGTCACTATTTTATTGGACACGATTTTAAGGGTGTTACATCCTCACCCCCTTAAGAGAAATCTCGACCTCGAGATTTTATTCAAAAAGATGGGGTACTTTTGTCGCATAGCGGACTCAACCTCCCATGTATACTCGGGACCTCTAAAAGCGTCCCACTTAACCTTTACTATAGGTATCAACTTTCTTCGAGCTTCTTAACCTGTCGATCCTCGATCGAAATTGGTTTCTCAATGAACCTCAGGTTTTCATCAATTTGCACATCCTTGTGTGACATTGCTAGCGACTCATCGGCTAGACATTTCTTAAGGTTAGATGTGTGGAATAGATCATGGATTCCACTAAGCTCCTCTGGCAACTTGAGCTTATAAGCTACAGTGCCGACACCTTCAATTATCTCGAAGGGTCCTATATATCTTGGGCTCAACTTGCCCTTCTTTCCAAAACGCATCACACCTTTCCAGGGTGATACTTTCAGCATGACTTTGTCCCCTACTTGGAACTGAAGAGGTTTACGCCTCTTGTCAGCATAGCTCTTCTGCCTATCCCTGGCAGTTTTGAGGTGATCACGGATTTGCACAATTTTTCCGTGGTCTCCAGGACAATCTCAGGTCCTGATAGTTGGCGTTCTACATTTTCTCCCATACAAGGCCTCAAAAGGAGCAGCCTTGATGCTGGTATGATAACTATTATTGTAGGAGAATTCTATTAGGGGTAAGTGGTCATCCCAACTTCCGCCTAAATCAATTACACATGCTCTAAGCATGTCTTCCAGTGTCTGGATAGTACGTTCACTTTGACCATCAGTCTGTGGATGGTAAGTCGTACTAAAGTTTAATCGTGTGCCTAACGATTGTTGGTAACTTTTCCAAAAGTGAGATGTGTATCTCGTATCTCTATCAGATATAATAGATACTGGCAACCGTGTAGGGACACTATCTTGTCCACGTAAAACTTAGCCAATTTGTCAGAACTATAAGTCTCTTTAATCGGCAAGAAATGTGCTGACTTAGTCAGTCTATCAACGATGACCCAAATTGTGTCATTACCACATTTGGTCTTAGGTAACTTGGTAATCAAGTCCATAATTACCATTTCCCAGTGGGAATTTCAAGCTATTGTAGAAGTCCTGACGGTTTCTGATGTTCGGCCTTAACTTGCGAACACGTCAGACATTTTGCTACATAAGTGGCTATGGATTTCTTCAAACCCATCCACCAATAATTCCTTTGCAAATCTTGATACATTTTGTCACCACCCGGGTGAACAGAGTATCTTGAATTATGCGCTTCCTGGAGGATTAGATCTCTAAGTCCTCCAAAGATAGGAACCCAAATTCTATCATTAAATCTTAGGATTCCATCCTTTCCAGGCGTTAATTGATCATCAGATCCGCCTAATCCTTCATTAGGAATATTAGCCTCTAACAGGGCTTGCTTTTGCGCATATAATAGTTTCTCATTCAAGCTATTTCTGAGCTCAATGCTCTTAGCGTTAATCCTTATAGGTTTAACCTTTTCCTTGCGACTTAAGGCATCGGCAACTACATTTGCCTTGCCTGGATGGTAGCGAATCTCGCAATCATAATTATTAAGTGTTTCCATCCACCAACGTTGTCGCATGTTCAATTCCTTTTGATTTAACAGGTGCTGGAGACTTTTATGGTCAGTGTATATAACACATTTCGTACCATACAAGTAATGTCTCCATAACTTTAGTGCAAATACAACGGCACCCAGTTCCCAATCATGGGTGGTGTAATTCTTTTCATGCACTTTTAATTGTCGTGATGCATAGGCAATTACCTTGCCGTTTTGCATTAGCACACAACCCATACCGGTGTGTGAAGCATCACAATAGACAACAAAGTTCTCAATACCCTCGGGTAGAGATAACACAGGAGCATTGCTCAACTTGTGCTTTAGAATCTCAAAAGATTCTTGTTGCTTTGGACCCCATTATACTTAACATTCTTACGGGTCAAGGTAGTTAGAGGAGTGGCTATTCTTGAAAAGTTCTCAATGAACCTTCTATAATAACCAGCCAGTCCTAAGAAACTACAAATCTCAGATGGATTCTTGGGAACTTCCCAATTCATTATGGCTTCTATTTTAGCGGGATCCACTTGGATACCATGCTCACTTACCATATGTCCAAGGAATTGGACTTCTCTAAGCCAAAATTCGCATTTAGAGAACTTTGCATAAAGTTTATCTCGTCTTAATGATTCTAGAATGCACCGAAGATGTTTCTCATGATCAGCTTGATTACGAGAATAGATAAGTATGTCGTCTATGAAGACAATGACAAACTTATCCAAATACGGTTTGCAGACTCTATTCATGAGGTCCATGAATGCTGTTGGTGCATTGGTGAGTCCAAAAGGCATCACCAGGAATTCAAAATGACTATAGCGGGTCCTGAAGGCTGTCTTAGGAACATCTTCACTCCTAACCTTCAGTTGATGATATCCTGATCTCAAATCGATCTTGGAGAAATAACTAGCCCCTTGAAGTTGGTCAAATAAATCGTCGATCCTAGGCAAAGGATATCTATTCTTGATCCTCAACTTGTTCAGCTCTCGGTAATCGATACACATTTGTATCAAACCGTCTTTCTTCTTTACAAAGAGTATAGGAGCTCCCCAAGGCGAGGAACTAGGTTGAATAAAACCTTTCTCCAAGAGTTCATCCAGTTGAACTCTTAACTCATTCATTTTGGTTGGAGCTAGTCTATATGGAGCTCTAGCCACTGGTGCTGATCCTGGTATGATGTCTATTCTAAACTCCACTTGCCTTTCTGGAGGTAGGCCTGGTAATTCCTCAGGGAAAACATCAGGATACTCTAAGATAACTGGTTGATCTTCAAGGTTCGGCTTAGATTCATTTATGGTGACTTGTATGTAGATGACACAGCCTCTTCTCAAACACTTGGATGCTTTAAATAATGACACCTTGTCTGGCAATCCATAGTGTGAGTCTCCAGGGATGGTGACCATTTCACCAGATGGGGTTTTAATTTCGATGAGCTTTTATCGTAGGCAATGCGAGCTTGGTTATGAGATAACCGATCCATGCCTAAGACAACATCGAACCCCGCCAATTTCATTGGCAGAAGAGAGATAGGGATAGAATGATTTTTAATGAATATAGAGCATCCATCAAGAATGGAAGATGTGGATTCTATCGTTCCATCAGCAACTTCTATCTCATAGGTTTTATCTAGAGTTCTTATGGGTAAATTTAATAGTTTACTAAACTTATGATCGACAAAAGATCTATCTGCACTCGAATCAAAAAGAACTCTAGCATAAATATTATTAATGGTGAAAGTACCTATTATGACGTTATTGTCATTAACAGCTTCCTTAGCAGTTAGTCGAAAGGCGCGTGCATTCCTCTTCTTGGCCTCTCCAGGCTTTGAATTATTATTCCTTGCATTCTTAGGGCAGTTACTTGCAATGTGCCCTTTTTCATTGCAGATATAGCATACAACATCCTTAAGGTCCTTGCACTCAAGGGTCTTATGCCCCTTCTTTTACAAATGCCACAAGGTCTAGCTTGTGGGTCAGGATTACACTGTCCCCAGTGTCTTCGGTTGCAAGTCTTACAGAATGCACCACAACCGACTTGCCTTGGTTCCCTTTGAACCCAAATCTCCCTTTATTTTTCTTTTTAAACTTATGGGAGTTGTCTTCTTCTCACTTTCTTTTTCCGCAGTTTCAGGCTTAACTGATTTCTGCCTTACTATATCAAGGGTGAGAGAGAGAGATAGGTCTACAGCAGACCTATAGGTATCTGCCTGAGCAGCCTTTACCATGCCCTTAATCTCGGGCGCTAATCCATTGATAAAATGCGCAATGCGTTTGGATTCTGGGGTGATTAGAAGGAAACTAACCAGATAGGGAGTTGAAATCGGAAACATACTTCCGACAATCTAGGTTTTTCATTGATAGAGACAAGAAGTCTGTCTCTATTTTCTCCACCTCATGGGGTGGGCAGTAGGTTTCCTTAATTAGGTCCATAAACTTAGACCATCCCAGATTATACAGGTATACTTTACCTGTTGACTGAATCATGGCCTTCGACCATGTTAGGGCATCGCCCTTAAAGGATTGTGATACATACTTGACCACATCCTTTTCAGCACAACCGATGATGTCTACAATGGTCTCATTTCGTCCAGCCACTTCAGGGCTTCTACAGCTCCTTTCTCCCCGTTAAAGTCTTGGGGTTTGTAGGAGACGAAATACTTATAGGTACATCCGTCTTTAACAGAACGGGACCTTTCAGCATAGTCTATCCTCTTAGGTTCACTCTTCGCATTTGATGAGTGAACATAGCTCTCCTTATGAGCTAAGGATGGTTGAATTGATAATGGCTTAGAGCGAGTAGCACTTGACTCTCTTAACTTCTCTATGGCCTTACCCATGGCCTTTTCTACAGCCGCATCAATGCGTGTTTGGAAGTCATTATCATTTATGGCTACATTTTCGGCGTCTTTAGAGTTGACTTCCGATGGCTCTTTGTGCCTCATTAGAATTGCCATTCTTCAAAGCTTTGGTTATATATACCAAATAAAATTTCTCTTAGCCATGGTATAATAACCATATCGGCCTTTAAACATTGGATATAAGAAAATTCATTGCCTATACTAGTGTGAATAACATCACAACTCTTAGGCTTAATATAACTATATTTGGCCTAGGTCTTAATAGGACCATCATAGGCAAATTACAATCTGGACATAGTCCATTTATTACTAGACAGGGGATCGCAATGTCACAACTGTCATTGTCATATTTGGCAATTTTATAGCACATAGACTTGTCACAAAGACATAAAATATGGCACATAGGCCTGTCACTAATGGACATAAAATATGGTACATAGGCACTATATCACCAATGGATGTTTTATTTATCATCGCACTGATGATATTAGCCGGGATCAAATAGATCACATGGGTTTTATGGAATAGATCATAACCCGAAAGGGTAATACATCACTAATGGATGTCTTATTCATCACCGCACTGGTGATATCAGCCGGGATCAAATAGATCACAAGGGCTATATAAAATAATCTCTAATGGATGTTTTTATCACCGCACTGGTGATATTAGCCGGAATCAAATAGATTACAAGGGCTATTTAGCCGGGATCAAATAGATCACAAGGGCTATATAAAATACATCTCTAATGGATGTTTTATCACCGCACTGGTGATATTAGCCGGAATCAAATAGATCCCAGGGGCTATTTAGCCAGGATCAAATAGATCACAAGGCTATATAAAATACATCTCTAATGGATGTTTTATCACCGCCTGGTGATATTAGCCGGAATCAAATGATTACAAGGCTATTTAACCGGGATCAAATAGATCACAAGGGCTACTTAGCCGGGATCAAATAGATCACAAGGGTATATAAATACATCTCTAATGGATGTTTTTCACCGTACCGGTGATATTAGCCAGAATCAAATAGATTACAAGGGCTATTTAGCCGGGATCAAATAGATCACAAGGGCTATATAAGGTTAGGACATAGTCCATTACCTTGAAGGCTAGCGTGATTCCTCAAGTCACACTACCAAGAGTATGCACATTACTTAAATGTTAAAATAAGAGGTCTTAATGGTTGATTATAAGTCCCGGTCGCATTGACCTTACTGACTTGGAGGCTTGAACCTAGTTCACCACCTCTAGATAGAAGGATAACTTCCCTTAACTATAATGATAGAAGACCCTTCCGTTCTTAACTATCATTTATATATTTGGCCAAATATGTGGTCTGTGCCATTGGCAAATCAAAACCATTAAGATCTTTTTGGAATTATATCACAGAGCATAAAATTTGAGTAAAATCGAGACGCTTCGTTTTCAAGAGGATGAATACATATATATATAATTCCAAAATACTTCATTAAATTTCCGTAAGAAATTACAATACTTGAAACAAACAAATGAAACTGATTGTCCATGCAAGGACTAAAAGAAACAAAATGTCCACCCAAGGACTAAAGAAATAATAATGTCCAAGCAGGGACTATATATATTAAAAATAAGACTTCATTCATCCTTCTTTCCCTTAACTAGCTTGGAGAGTTTCTTGAAGAACTTACTTGTCTTCTTCTCGTCATCTCCGCCTCTGTTGCATTTCTTTCATTCTTTCTAAGGCTCATTAATGGCCTCTAGTGGTGGCGGAGGTTGTGGTTGAGGTGTGCGGCATAACTGGATACTGGTATCCATAAGTTGGATATCCAGTCGGGGATAAGTAGGTGGGAAAGGATACGGGTAAAGTGCGTTGTGCATAACTGCCTGCATGTAGGGGTCTTGCGACCATGCTTGATAGTCTGCTGGTGTAGATGGGTTAAAAGGGTCATATCCAGACGTGTCTGGATATGTGGGTATTGGATTAGTATAACCCGATGGTGGTGGTTGAACTGTAGGTGTTGGTGTTTCAATCACAGGTGAGGCGTTAGAGGGCCCACCCATTTGTGGGTCCTCTTGAATCGTGGGGTAGGAGTTTGGCAAAGGTGGCAGCGATCCCGACCTTTGTCCTGCACGTACCGACATACGTGCTCCAACGCTTCCTCCTTGGTGGTTCAGGTGGTGGTTGAGGTAGGTCCACTGGTTCCATGTGGACTCTTCTTGAACTGGAGGTGGTTGAGAGTGGTGAGAAGGAGTGTGGGCGAAGTGAATTGGTTCCAGTATTGGTCCCACTCGTTAGGACGTTGGTAGGGCGATCTAGCATAAGAATTTGAATCGCTCGAAATTTCAATGGGATGCATATTTGATCCTGACGGTGGCATCTCCGAGTCGGAGTCCTCATCCATAGGGTTCGGCTGGTCCAACTGATTTTGATCAGCTGGAGGCGTGTTTAAGTAATGGTTAGGGTTAAATTCTTCATGGTAGGAGTGATGAGAATGAGAATGGTGAGAATGGTAAGAATGGTGTGAGTGGTAAGAATTTTGGGAAGGTGAGGGCGAGTGTCTATTAGAGATAGAACGTCTCGCTGGTTGCCAAGGAGATGAATCTCCTGATTCTTGGTCAGCATCTGAGTTATGAGGTTGAGTGGGAATGCGCCTCGATGGTCCTCCCCTCATTGGACCTTTTCCTCTACCATTTTGTCCTCGTACACGTGGCGGGATTTTCCTGTTAAAAATCAATTCAAAAACAATACTAATAACTTAATAATGAAATGAGTAATCCTAGGTCAATGCCTAGACTCGGAAGTCTAAGGAATGTGCTCATGTAAGTTTGAGATTAAACACAAGGATGGTGTTTAATTCTCTCAAACGTTGGCTCTGATACCAACCCTGTCACACCCCGGATTTCCAACCCGAAATCCATATACCGGTGGGCCCGGGTAGGGAGTATCGTGACGTAAGTTGATAACATCATTGTCAATTAAACATAGCACAACGGAAGTCTTGGAGTAAAATTACTATTACAAACCGAATGTTCGAAATATAAAATAATATACATGCTCGTAATAGAAGACCCACAGGTGGATCATAAAATGTACAAGAAGAATATAAAACAGACATTAGGCAGATCTAAGGATTTGCAAGATCCTCTTATTCACTACCGAGCAGCTTCCGGCCTATTTCGTATTGTACCTGCAGTTTAGTCTTTGGACGATACGTCAGCTTACGCTGGTAAATACACTCAACTGACTTATTTTGAAAACTTTAAAATGGTTGTAAGTGCAAAACGGCACAAAATCTTTTATTAACTTGGGAAAGTTGAAATTCAACCTTGTATCAGATTCACATGTTTGTCAATACATACAGGGATGGGACAGAAACGAGACATGATTAAATACACACCACTCAGGTACTCACGAAGGAGTCATCCCCAACGTCTTGGGCATATTGCATATGAGCATCAAAGGGTGTATGCCTACACCCCGTGCTAAGGTCGTGGCCAATAACTAATGTATTGAGCCGAGGATATCCAGGACACGTAATTTAACCCCGATGTTTAAGTTATCAAACAAAACTATTAAAACGAAATATGGGGTTTACTAGCCATAAACGGGCATTCGATTACCCCATTTTGGACCAAGTGGTAATAATTTACCGTATCCCAAGCCCGTATAGGGAAAATAAGTCCAGAGTATTTACCTGAGCTAGTCTTCTTCTTTTAATTTTTTTAAAAACTCAGCCGTATACAAAAGTACCAACTTGCAGATAGCATTTACCGGCAAGGCTCTAGTCTGGATTATGGAATAAGCTAGCCAATTAAATACTAACGGTCTTATGAACCGAATAGTATACATGATCATTACGTATAACGCTCGATTAAATGATGATCGATAGAATGTAGTTTAAACCCGAAAAGTACTTGAGTTGTATAATATGGGTAAACTATAAACATTCTGGATTTTGAAACTTAAATGACAAGGTTAAACCCGTTTCGGTTAATTTCCGTAAAATAGTTAATATGCGTAACTATGCGCATATTAGCGATATCGGGTAACCGGATAAGTCATGGACAAGTTCTATATGCCATTATACTTTAAATAAGTTAAGATATTAATAGGATATCAATTTGTATGCTGTTAAGGTTTTAAAACGAAATTATGCTCATAAGGGCGTTTTGGTAATTATATACCGTATAAAGGAACTTGAACATATTTTAAGTTTTAATCATGAGTATTCTGAAAAATACTTTAATTTATGATATAATATCAGTAGGATATCAATTATATGTGTAAATTATCTTTTATGACCAAATTTATGCACTGAAAGGGGCATTTTGGTCATTTTACACAAGTTTATAAATTATTTGGAATTCTGAGTTTATAACATGTACTAATGTAATATGTTTAAAATAAGTTTTAAAATAGTAGGTATCAAGTCTTGGTCAATAATATGGTTTAAACCCATATTATGCGCCGAAACGGCGCTTATGTCGTAAAATGACGTTTTATGCGATGTTTAATGAAACTGACATTAGGGTCGATTAAAATGTTTTAAAACATTTATTTAATATAATATATCAGTAGGTAATTAATTTACTTTGAAAATATTGATTAAAACCATTTTATAAGCCACATGGGCTAAAACCGTCATTTATCGACATAGTTTAAGGACCTGATAGAAAACTCAGTTTATAACTTGGTTTAACATCCCAAATAATCTACTTATGACAATTACATTAATAGGAAACTCATTTTCAAGTTATTTATTATTTAAAACCTTGTTTTAATGCAAAAAGGGCATTTTGGTCAAAGATGGTGTAATTATGGAACTTGCGCATAAACTTAGATTCTGATTATGATCATGTAATATAACCTCAGAGGGTTATGCTACATTATATTATGATCATAATGCAACTTTAGATCAGTAGGTAACTGTTGATACAGTTTTGTGTCTTTCGCTTGTTCTTAATTACAATTGTAATTGTACGGTCTTTGCTCAAGTGTATGTATAGGTTTGGTCATGTCGAATAGATCGAGATATCCTTCTATCTTGATCTAGTATGACATCTTAGTTTGTCTGTGTTAATCATTTGCATGTGTGCATACTGATAAGTCTTGAAAACATCAAGTCTGCACACGTTCTCAAAGATAAGGTTTTAGTGGAGCAAGATGCTCCGTACGAATCAAGTATTTCGTACGAACCACATGATTCGTACGAAATAATCTTAAGTAACAAGTGTGTTACTTGTTTCGTACGAAATGAGTATTTCGTACGAAACAGTTGACTCGTGCCAAATCTCTAGGAATGTGTCTCGTGTGAAATAGTGTGTTCGTATGTCTAGAATAGTGTTTCGTACGAAATCTAGACTGACACTATATAAGCAGACATGCACCTATCAGTTAAGGTGACTGACCAGACTGAAAAGAACGAGCTAGCAAACTGATCTTTTGGTGAGATCTCTAAGTTAGCATTTTGGTGTAGACGAAGACACAAGAACACACAAGTTTGTTTGAGTCATACGAGCATTGTGTGTATATGTTTGTACTTGTTCTCAATCATTAATCAAGATAGTGAATCTTTGGTTACCCCGTGTTCTTTACTTTGCTTTGGTTGCATGCACACTTGGATTCCGCACTTGTGTGTGTCATATGAACAAGGAACTAGTTTAACACCATCCCAGGTGGACCTACAAGTGGTATCAGAGCTTTGGCTCTTTCCTTGTTCAAAACCGGGCTTAGTTGTGTCTGAGCTAGTTTGAAGATTTCTGAAGTGTTCTTGAATCTCCAACAGAATACATAAGTTTTGGATAGTTAACTAACTTAAAACTGGTTAAAAATCTATTGCATGCAGAAAACTTTTATGGTAAAATTTTTCTGAAGAACACCATTGAAGAAGAAATCTGCAAAAATTTGAATCTGGATTAGTTTTGGTAGGGCTGACATTTTCTGACTTGGATCTGGACTTGGACTATGGACTGATTAAAAATCTGTGTTTTAACTAAAAGTGGGTAAGACAACAGGTAATTTGAAAAGAGGTCTACACAAGAAAGGAAATTTCTCACCAAACCATTTCTGAAAAGATTCCACTAAAAAACGCTGAACAAAACAGTTTGTGAGGCTGAAAATATTCGTGCGAATCATCTGACCCACACGAACCACCTGATCCGCACGAAACATCCTTGTTTCGTGCGAAACAGTTGTCTCGCACAAAACTGTTTTTGATTGTTTTTCGTGTTTTTGAAAGCTTTGTGATTTTAAGAATTTGTCATATTTTCAAATCTGAAAATTTTAAAAGGTAATTATAATTTTGAAACTTTAAACCTTTAAATTTTCATAAATCAAGAAAATACAAAATGAGTACAAATCCTTGGGATTGGGAGTGTACTACAAGTCAGGAAACTACCTCATAGGCCAAATCGATGATACCTCCAAACGTGTTTACTGCTGGTCAATGGGCTTTTGTTATAAATCAAAACCAAAGCGTTCAAAACCTCCTTCTTAGCGAAAGTGAAACTGGGAGCAACAACCGTCCACCAAAACTAAATCACATGAACGATAATTCTTCATGGACCAATCGTTTTCATACATATATTCTTGGTCAGAATACAGAATTGTGGACGTGTTTTGTTTCTCCATACAGAGAATCTCTCGAAGACGTCGTATCAAATTCTGCATCATTAGCTGAATTAGATGAGAATGATAAAAGGGCCTATGATCTTGAAAAGAAGGTCTTTGCAATTCTTACATAAGCACTTCACAGAGACATTTATCATCAATTCTTGCATTGTACATCTACGAAGAGTTTGTGGGACGCTTTAAAAATAAGAGGAGAAGGAAACGCAGCAACAAGGAAAGTTAGACATGATCTTTTGAAGAAGGAATTTGAAGGATTTCATTTTATGGAAAATGAAACATTAAATGATATGACAACTCGTTTCTATCATTTGATGAGTGAGATGCACTCATACAAGGTTCTTGTGTCACAACAGGAGATTGTTACGAGTTTTGCTGATGCCTTGCCACCTAAGTGGAATCAATTTATAAAATTGTTAAAACATACAAGTGTGATGGATGCGATCAACATTTACGAATTTATTCAGAAACTTGAAAATAAAGATGAAGAAGAAATTCGCAAAGCTAAACGATTTCCGGTTTAGCAAAATCCAGAAATGTATTTTGGTGGCATTAAACCGAGTACAGGTGCAGTTTAACAACCAAAACTTCAAACAACATTCGTGTCAAATACAATTCCTTTTTGGGAATGTCCAGTGAAATCTGATCAGTCCGTTGGTACAAGTGCTCAAACTTATGAACGAACTTTTGATCCAAAGGCTTTTCTTCCTCAACCTTAAGTTGCCATACCTCAAGTTCAACAACAAGCTTTCTATGGTACGAATTCTCAACCTTCAACTTCAAACACCGTCAGACTAGATACATCAAACCTTTCCAAGGTAAGTGTGGAAGTTGCACGGGAACATATGGAGCTTCTGAACACATTGGTGAGTTCTTACTGTGGATTAGTAGCTGGTAAAATTGGTAATGTCAACTTAACCAGTGAAGACTATGCGCAAATTGATAAGGAAGAGATGGAGTTAATTGATATCAAATGGGCGTTCGCAAGTGCAGTTCGTAGAGCAAAAGATTTTATGGAGAGAACCGGAAGAACTAATCTGGAAAGTAACAAAGATACTCTATACGGTTTTGATAAAAGAAAAGTTACTTGTTTCAACTACAAGGAAAAAGGGCATTTTAAAAGAGAATGCACGAAGCCTCCACAGCAAGGGAATCAATATCCGTTTACCAGAAATCAAGCTGCTAACAACGAAAGAGCAATGGTTCCCGCAAACAATTCCAACCGAGCATTAGTGGTTCAAGCTGACGAACACTGTGATTGGTCAATTCAATTTGGAAACATTGATGGAGGAGGAACTGCATTATATGCTGAAGTTGCAAAGAACAGTAACTATGAAGAATCTTCCAGAAGTGACAACAGTTCAGGGGAAAGCAGCAGTTCAAATGAAGCAAAATCGACTTCTAGTAGAGAACAATTTGAAGATGAGGTAGTCACGGAGACTGAATCAACAGATAGCAGTGAAGAAGATTCAGAGCATGAAACTAAAGAACCATCTGATGAATTTTCCAAGCATCTCTCATCAATTGGATCTTCAACACTCTGTGCAGCGTTCATGACACGCTTGGATTGTCAATCCAGTCAGGTAAGTCCCGATAAACCTACTGTGTCTAAATGTTCTAATTGTATATTTTTAAAGGAAAATACTTAGAACAGGAAGGAAAATTTGATCACATGAAGAACATCATCAGAGCTTGATTGTGGATCTAACAAAATGCACCGAGGCAAACGCAGCTCTTAAGATAAAGGATACAGAATTCAAAACAACAATTGAAACTTTAAAGAAAGATGTTTCTGAATTGTCAAAGAATGTTTCCAGAAAACAAACAGCCATTAACAATTACATTAACATGTTTGAAGAAGCAAAAAAGGAGCTAGCCTGTGCAAAATGTGAACATGACGCAATCAAACTCAAGTTGGACAGCTATTCTAACTCAAGATATGTTTTGGATCACATCATCGAAAGTCAAAAGAAAAAGGTGATGTAAAATGTATAGGTTATCAGGCTTGTCCTCCTCCGGTTAGGCACAATTACACCAAAATGCCCGATGATGAAGATATACCACATTTTGAACCCACTGTTTCATTAGGCCCAGATGATTTTAAACCTGGTCTAGGGTTCACAAAAGGCACATTTTCAAGTCAAAGCCAACCGGAAGACGTCAATGACTCAAAATCTAAGGATAATCAAAATTCTCTCATTATTGAGGATTATGATAGTTCGGATGACGAGTCAGCTGAGGATAAACCTAAACAGTCAAACACGGTAACAAAAGAGGAAAATATACCTCTCGAAAATCACATTCTATGTGATCCTTCAACCAAACCGTGTATGACTGTCAATGTCAAGAATGTTAAAGCTCATGTTGAAAACTGTGAAAACATGAATTTGCTTTATAAGTTGATTGGTTCTGACAAAGTTTACTCAAACAAAGATTTTCCCATAAAAAATGTCACTCAATCCTTGATTGATAAAGTTTTTGAAGATTCTACTAGTAAGTTTTTGGGAAATACGAGCACAAATGTTGTAATAACTAAGCGTGCCCCTACCCTAAAAGCTGAAAATAGAAATAAAAACAGAAATCAAAAGATGAAATCTCAAAACAATCAACGGAAGCAAAATCATGCTAATCAAGGAAAAGAAAAGAGCAAACATCTTCAAGTCAAAGCCAACCGGAAGACGTCAATGACTCAAAATCTAAGGATAATCAAAATTCTCTCATTATTGAGGATTATGATAGTTCGGATGACGAGTTAGCTGAGGATAAACCTAAACAGTCAAACACGGTAACAAAAGAGGAAAATATACCTCTCGAAAATCACATTCTATGTGATCCTTCAACCAAACCGTGTAAGACTATCAATGTCAAGAATGTTAAAGCTCATGTTGAAAACTGTGAAAACATGAATTTGCTTTATAAGTTGATTGGTTCTGACAAAGTTTACTCAAACAAAGATTTTCCCATAAAAATGTCACTCAATCCTTGACCGATAAAGTTTTTGAAGATTCTACTAGTAAGTTTTTGGGAAATACGAGCACAAATGTTGTAATAACTAAGCGTGCCCCTACCCTAAAAGCTGAAAATAGAAATAAAAACAGAAATCAAAAGAGGAAATCTCAAAACAATCAACGGAAGCAAAATCATGCTAATCAAGGAAAAGAAAAGAGCAAACATCTTCAAGTCAAAGCCAACCGGAAGACGTCAATGACTCAAAATCTAAGGATAATCAAAATTCTCTCATTATTGAGGATTATGATAGTTCGGATGACGAGTCAGCTGAGGATAAACCTAAACATTCAAACACGGTAACAAAAGAGGAAAATATACCTCTCGAAAATCACATTCTATGTGATCCTTCAACGAAACCGTGTATGACTGCCAATGTCAAGAATGTTAAAGCTCATGTTGAAAACTGTGAAAACATGAATTTGCTTTATAAGTTGATTGGTTCTGAAAAAGTTTACTCAAACAAAGATTTTCCTATAAAAAATGTCACTCAATCCTTGATTGATAAAGTTTTTGAAGATTCTACTAGTAAGTTTTTGGGAAATACGAGCACAAATGTTGTAATAGCTAAGCGTGCCCCTACCCTAAAAGTTGAAAATAGAAATAAAAACAGAAATCAAAAGATGAAATCTCAAAACAATCAACGGAAGCAAAATCATGCTAAGCAAGGAAAAGAAAAGAGCAAACATCTTCAAGTCAAAGCCAACCGGAAGACGTCAATGACTCAAAATCTAAGGATTATCAAAATTCTCTCATTATTGAGGATTATGATAGTTCGGATGACGAGTCAGCTGAGGATAAACCTAAACAGTCAAACACGGTAACAAAAGAGGAAAATATACCTCTCGAAAATCACATTCTATGTGATCCTTCAACCAAACCGTGTATGACTGTCAATGTCAAGAATGTTAAAGCTCATGTTGAAAACTGTGAAAACATGAATTTGCTTTATAAGTTGATTGGTTCTGACAAACTTTACTCAAACAAATATTTTCCCATAAAAATGTCACTCAATCCTTGATTGATAAAGTTTTTGAAGATTCTACTAGTAAGTTTTTGGGAAATACGAGCACAAATGTTGTAATAACTAAGCGTGCCCCTACCCTAAAAGTTGAAAATAGAAATAAAAACATAATCAAAAGAGAAAATCTCAAAACAATCAACGGAAGCAAAATCATGCTAATCAAGGAAAAGAAAAGAGCAAACATCTTCAAGTCAAAGCCAACCGGAAGACGTCAATGACTCAAAATCTAAGGATAATCAAAATTCTCTCATTATTGAGGATTATGATAGTTCGGATGACGAGTCAGCTGAGGATAAACCTAAACAGTCAAACACGGTAACAAAAGAGGAAAATATACCTCTCGAAAATCACATTCTATGTGATCCTTCAACGAAACCGTGTGTGACTGCCAATGTCAAGAATGTTAAAGCTCATGTTGAAAACTGTGAAAACAGGAATTTGCTTTATAAGTTGATTGGTTCTGACAAAGTTTACTCAAAAAAAGATTTTCCCATAAAAAATGTCACTCAATCCTTGATTGATAAAGTTTTTGAAGATTCTACTAGTAAGTTTTTGGGAAATACGAGCACAAATTTTGTAATAACTAAGCGTGCCC
The DNA here is from genome assembly GCA_947069175.1 of Scalesia atractyloides. NCBI lineage: Eukaryota > Viridiplantae > Streptophyta > Magnoliopsida > Asterales > Asteraceae > Scalesia > Scalesia atractyloides. The sequence goes on from CAMTDV010000002.1 coordinate 14,285,630, forward strand.
CTACCCTAAAAGCTGAAAATAGAAATAAAAACAGAAATCAAAAGAGGAAATCTCAAAACAATCAACGGAAGCAAAATCATGCTAATCAAGGAAAAGAAAAGAGCAAACATCTTCAAGTCAAAGCCAACCGGAAGACGTCAATTACTCAAAATCTAAGGATAATCAAAATTCTCTCATTATTGAGGATTATGATAGTTCGGATGACGAGTCAGCTGAGGATAAACCTAAATAGTCAAACACGGTAACAAAAGAGGAAAATATACCTCTCGAAAATCACATTATATGTGATCCTTCAACGAAACCGTGTATGACTGCCAATGTCATGAATGTTAAAGCTCATGTTGAAAACTGTGAAAACATGAATTTGCTTTATAAGTTGATTGGTTCTGAAAAAGTTTACTCAAACCAAGATTTTCCCGTAAAAATGTCACTCAATCCTTGATTGATAAAGTTTTTGAAGATTCTACTAGTAAGTTTTTGGGAAATACGAGCACAAATGTTGTAATAACTAAGCGTGCCCCTACCCTAAAAGCTGAAAATAGAAATAAAAACAGAAATAAAAAGAGGAAATCTCAAAACAATCAACGAAAGCAAAATCATGCTAATCAAGCAAAAGAAAAGAGCAAACCAAAGCAAAACAAAGAAGAAAATCTTCGTGAAATCCAGAGGGACTGATAAAATTGAATCTTTTGTAAACAAATCCAACACGCATTTTGTTAAACAAAGAAAATTTTCAAAGCAAAACAATCAGAACAACCACACACAACACACACATTGTTGTGATGAAAGACCAAGTACCTCAAGATCACGAAGTTCATCATCAAGATGTCAATCTCATCATACTCCGAGGTTTGTTGAGCGGAGATCATGTTTTGAGTGTGGTATGTATGGACACATCATCAAAAATTGTCCATATCTTACAAAAGGAAAAGCAAAGGTTGTTGCACCCCATGGTAAACGTTACCATACAAAATCTGTTTCATCAACACAGGACCCTCGTCTTGTTAAACAAAGAAAATTAAAACCGAGAAAGAAACAAAAGAAGATGGTTGAAAAGGTTTTGAAACCAAAGGTTGTCCAAATAAAATCAAATGTTAAAGTTTACAAACAAAAACAGATTTGGAAACCAAAATCGGAAATTGTTTCAGGGGGAGCACAACCCATTCCGAATGATCGGAAAAACAAGGTATCAATTGTCGATGATGTCGGATGACCCAAGTCAGCAATAACTCGGGTCCCCGACTCCAACTAATCTTTGATGAGTGTGCAGGATGTTCCAGGAGGAACTATTGATAATTTTAGGACTGTTGATAGGGGAGCATCCAGGCACAAGATAGGCTTGTATCAGATCCACCGGATAGATTCAATAGAAATGTATGCACCTGCAGCACAATGGAAGGTTATCAAAGAATTATGTCTTATATCTTCCAAAAGAAATAAAAAGCTTACAAGATGATCGTGCAATATACATTTCTCCAAGGGTGTGATTGAAGAAAATGTGTTTGTTGGAACAAATCAACTGGGTGTGCGTATGCCTTAGCATGGTTTGAACAACCGCACACTACTTCTCAAGGAGAAAAACAAAGACCTTTGCTCTCCAGACCAAACACCTTGATACAAAATATCACCTCACACGTGATTGTTTCTATATGAAACGTATCAATGTTGTTGATTCACGCCAATTACCAACATGCTAGCTTTTCACTTCCAAATCTCAATAAACCATTCTTATTAACTTAATTTTTGGTAAATGGCATCGAGGTAAAACATGAGTTAATCCACATTGGAAAATCTTTTTTCTAATATTTTTCTTCAAAGACAATCCAAAAAGGTATATTTAACTGTCTAAATCTACTTTTTGCATTGTAGGGGGAGTAAATTTCCAGAAAAATATAAAAACATGAGAAAAACAAAAATGAGTTTCTTGGTGAGAAAAAGAGAAAATGATAGCAAATTAGTGGTCTGTCAAAACCTCTTTGAACTTAAAATAAAAAATGATAAGTAGCTCTATATTCAATGTGTCGGTAGGCTCACAATCATTTTAAAGTGCGCACAGGGCGATATAAACATAATCGACTGAAGACCAGGTGGGAACCATTCATTGGCATATGGTCTTGGTACCGAAATTTCGTTTGATAGAGTGCCGAGGTTCTGAGATATACGGTCTTTATGCTGGCTTATCATCTGGGTATCATGGTTGAATCTTTTGTCGAAAAATAACGGTGGCGCAAGTCTAGAACTTCCATGATATCATACATACATGTACATACTGCATACGACCATCAAATAAGTGATAAAAATATCACAGCTTCTTGCGGTAGCTAAGTTCGTCTCTCTGTCGGTACGATGGTACTAACCTGTTCACGGACTTACTCATTTGCCCTGCATGCATATGAAAATCAAGTTCCTCATCAATAAGTGATTAAATCACAAAGGGCTTGTTTTCAATAAAAAAAATAAGTGAGTATCTCACATCATTCATATACGTCAAAACAGATGATAAAGCAGTATACTCACCGGTAAGATTTTCTCTCGTGCATATCTTGATACGAGAATGTGTCGTGAAGTGGATAAACAGCGGTCGGTAAGTATAAATCATACATTAATCGTATCCCCTAACCACGATTACATCTGATAAGTTGAGTTTACGTGGATAACAATACCGATAATTGATATAGGATACTTATCTTAATTCTATCTAATCAAACAACAAGTGTCTTTGGACATAACCGTATACTAATATGATTCTCTTACCCTCGAAATTCGCAAAAAGAATGTCTATAACTATTTATTTGATGTTTTCCGTCCTTACCTTTAAAAATTTTGCGAAAAGCCAAAAAGATTTTGCTTCTAGTTTATTTTTATTAACCGATGTTGGAACTCAAGTCTATCCTATCTTAAATCCTGATTATAAGCCAGAAAACAACTGCATCTTCATAAATGGTCGAAGTTGACAAGCTTTGAAGTTTAACAAGTTAAAAATTAAGCAATCTTAAAAACTTTTAAAGCATTATCAGTTGGTAGTTGAATAATAATTAGTCTCATATGTGTCTTTTGCTAATTCTTATTAAAACCAATCCTTTGTGAAATTTTCAAGTGAAATTTCTCTAAGGTTGTTTACATCCCTACAGTTGTTCTCATTATGCATTTAGCCTTGTTGTGTGTGCAGATAAAATATCCAAGCAAGCTAAATACAAAGAGAACAAGTTTGAAGAAAACAAGTTACGGGAGAGAAGACGCAACATGAATACAAGCTGTGAATCAAGAAGATCAATTTTCATAGCTGACCACTTTTCAACACCACAAGATACATTCAAGAGGGGTTTGCTGATGCACTTCCTAAGTATGATATGTGAAGACAGCAACATCCAAGGGGGAGTTTGTTGATATAGTTTTGTGTCTGTCGCTTGTTCTTAATTACAGTTGTAGTTGTACGGTCTTTACTCAAGTGTCTGCATAGGTTTCGTCATGTCGAATAGATCGAGATATCCTTCTATCTTGATCTAGTATGACATCTTAGTTTGTTTATGTTAATCAGTTGCATGTGTGCATACTGATAAGTCTTGAAAACGTCAAGTCTGCACACGTTCTCCAAAGATAAGGTTTTAGTGCGAGCAAGATGCTCCGTACGAATCAAGTCTTTCGTACGAACCACATGATTCGTACGAAATAATCTTAAGTAACAAGTGTGTTACTTGTTTCGTACGAAATGAGTATTTCGTACGAAACTGTTGTCTCGTGCCAAATCTCTGGAATGTGTCTCGTGTGAAATAGTGTGTTCCGTATGTCTAGAATAGTGTTTCATACGAAATCTAGACTGACACCATATAAGCAGACATGCACCTATCAGTTAAGGTGACTGACCAGACTGAAAAGAACGAGCTAGCAAACTGATCTTTTGGTGAGATCTCTAAGTTAGCATTTCTGGTGTTGACGAAGACACAAGAACACAGCAAGTTTGTTTGAGTCATATGAGCATTGTGTGTATATGTTTGTACTTGTTCTCAATCATTAATCAAGATAGTGAATCTTTGGTTACCCCATGTTCTTTACTTTGCTTTGGTTGCATGCACACTTGGATTCCGCACTTGTGTGTGTGTGTCATATGAACAAGGAACTAGTTTAACACCAACCGCAGGTGGACCTACAGTAACTAATCTAAATCGGTTCTGAATCGAAAGTCAAAGCAGAAGTCAAACTTCACGACTTTCGGTTGCAAACCGACCCTAGAACTGAAATTGATGAGCCGAACATGTTCTTACATGTTCTAATATTTATTACCAACCTGTTTAAGTGTCAAAACAGGTTTCATAACATATATAAGATCAATTTATTATTTTTCCAAAAAATGGCCTGTTTGACTTTTTATTTTCATAACTTTGACCCGTCAATTGGTTTAGCAAACATGATCTTCAGGAGGTGCCCTTTATAGGGACTAACACCTACCTTATTACGATCACTTAGCCATGTTCATTTCGAATAATGGCTGGACCATAATGGTCTTAACCGAAAGTCAAAGCGTTTTCTGTAAAACGCTTGACTTTTGGCAATAAAAGCCTATAAACGAAAATGCAAGAGCAAGGAACACTTACAAGAGGTTCCTAGAACGCAAGAGAACTAAGTTGGATGCTCCTTTCAGCTAGGAACTTCCAGATGAGGGATAAGAATGAATGAGAAAGGTGCAAGTTGAAATGGTGAACTTAAGCACCTATTTATAGTTGGAGAACTCAAAGGAGGTGAAGCCAGGTGTTTAGGGGTGTAAGAAGAAGCTTACAAGTGTCCCAAAACGTGGCATAGCAGTTTAGAGAAGCCATGGTTTCGAATTAATGGTTTTGGATTTTTTGCTTGGAGACCAAACAAACTTTCTTCTGCAGGTCTGTTCTCGCGCCCCGCGAGAGACACATACCAAGTCTCTCGCGGCCCGCGACCGCCCCCTGGCAACTTTCAAAATTTGACACTTTAACCCCCTTAACTCATAGAAGTTTAAAAAAACCTTTTAAAACACCTTTTTGGCATTTTTTTGCCCTCCGTAGCCAATACTTGGCATACCCGGGATTATGCCCTGACATTGTCGAGCTCTCGGTTTGTTAAAAGGTCACTCATAGATAAGAATTAACATGTTGACACTTTAATCCCTCCAATATCCAACTTTCGTATATTTACAAAATTGAACCCTCTCGTCCAACAAATGGCACGTATGAGAGTTAGGACTTCACAAAGGATCACTCAGAGGCTTATTATAAGAATGTTGATTCCGATGTCATTCAGAGGCTGGGCATGTTGACAATCAGTCACTCAGAGGCCAAATTTCAAGCATGTTGACATATCAGTCACTTAGAGGCTGTTATTTATGCATGTTGACATCGGACAGTCACTCAGAAGCTCAGATTAAGCATGTTGACGCCATTAGTCCTTATTGGTCTTTAATAGACATTATTTAAAAATACAACACGTGTCACTATATTATTAGACACGATTTTACAGGGTGTTACACTAGGGCCAGTGATATTGGTGTGGAGTTTAATACCATCCCACACCCGTTGGCTCTATTAAAACCAATTAATGCATCAAAGTTTGAAAAATTGAGCCCACCAAAGGACGAGAGGTGGGAAAATTTTAAACAAGCAAAAATTAATATGCCATTACTTGATGACATTAAAAAGGTCCCGGCTCATGTAGAGCGTTTAAAAGAGTTGAGCACCGAGAAACAACACAATAAGCTACCGCAACAATTTGACTTAATCTCATACGTTAGTGTCGTTTTATCGAGTGCCCTCCCCCAAAAAGCTCAAGATCCGGAGATCCTCTTATTCCAATCCAAATAGGTAAATTTAAAATAAAGAGGGCGCTCTTAGATCTTGGAGCTTGTGTGAGCATACTGCCTGGGAGTCTACATGACCAATATGATTTTGGTCCTTTGAAAAAGTTTGACTCCCCTGTGGTGTTGGCCGATCAAACTCCCACGCATCTAAGGGGGATGGTGGAAGATGTGATTGTGAAGGTTGAGGATTGCTATTACCCGGTTAATTTTTTGGTAGTTGACTATGTTGGTTGTGTTGAAGATACACAACTAATAGTCATACTGGGTAGACCGTTTCTGGCAACTGCTAATGCCATAATAAATTATGCAACGGAAACGATAAGCATGAAATTTGGGGACCGGGAATTGATCTTGAATGTATTTTCTAAATTTACTAACCCGTTCGGTGAGGATAAGTGTCCTAAGGAGGACACTAGTCCAAACAAAAAATACGTGCTATGGTTGGTAGGTTTGGAGAATCGAAGAAAAAGCCGGTCAAGAAGAAGTCACCTCAAGAGAAAAAGAAAGAGGAGAGATTGATAAGGTTTGGTTCATTTGGAACCAAATGGTATGAATCAACGGTGGGTGATGGGAGAGTTTGTGAGCGACAAGCACTCCGTTCGACCACCATGAGGTGGTATGTCGTTTGTTGTTGTATGATATTTTTGGTACTTTTTAATTTCTCTTTCTAGTTTAGTTTTCCATTTTGTACATTTCCTTTCTGTACTTTGTTTTATTTTTTTAGTAGCTAAATGAACTTTGTGGGTGTATTCCCTATATAACCCTCACAAGACCTACTCGTCCTCCCAAGCTATTGGAAGTTTTAAAGGGCTTGTTGTATAAGCTAAATGCAACCGTGAATCCTACGAAAATGAGTTAGGTTTGTTGTTGTTGTAAAATATTTTTCCACAAAATCAAAGTTGAATAAAAATTCTTAAATGGTAGAACTAGGTAACTAACAAATTTTGATGGTTGTGAGAAGCTCGCTTCTACATAAGGATTAAGATGTGTAGATATATTATGTTCGCGAGACGACTATTTTTGTTGAAGAATGAAGAGCACACGAGGAATGAGCGAAAACAAGGTGTATACGTTTTTTTTAGCTTTGTTTTTTAGCTTTCTAATAAGTTGATTATATTTTGTATTTTGTATTTTATTTACCGGGGTGAAATTTTGGGGAGGTTAGTCATGTCACATCCCTTGTGCGTTTTAAAAGCTCTATTCTTACACATTGAGGACAATGTGGACCTCAAGTGTAGGGATGGGAGGAGAAATTTTTTTTCGATTTTTGACCCGTTCATTTAAACACTACACACTGAGGACAAAGTTGACCTCAAGTGTGGGGATGGGGGAAAATTTCAAACAATTTCAAAATATCTTTGTTTGAAGCAATCTAAAAGGCACAAGTAATTAAGTCAATGAGGGATGACACTACCCATGTGGTCTTTTGTCATGGTCAAGTTCAAATTAATAACATGACGGGTATTTAGCGGGTGGTTATTTGGGAATAATCCGCTTAAGAAACTTGCATTTTGTGCATATCATATACCGTACCCTTTGTACATGAGATTTTGAGTCGCTTTGCACATCATAGATATATGCATATATTTGTTTGTTTGAGTGGACCATTATTCGCGTATTCTAGAACTTACAACTTTTGATGCGTTTGAGACCATAGATCGAATACCAGCACAAGAATGACTAAGGCATTAAGTAAACCTTTTCCTTTTACACCATTTATATATCTCCTTACCCGAAATTAATCCCGTAGTCGCCAACTTTGAGCCTAAACCTTTCGTTTGACCAACCCATTTAGCCTTTGACCGTTGAGCCTTTTATTTTTAACCCGTGTGATGAAAATTCGATTCGAAGTTAATTGAAAAAAAGAAAAAAAATTGAAAACTCAGAAAATATAATGAAAAAAAGAACAGAAAATCGTTGAGAAAAGCACAAAAATATGTGTTGAGAGTTTGTTAAATAAAAGGTGAAATTCTTTGCCTCTTAGCTTGTTTATTCGTAGTAATCGTTTTTGAATAGTTGTGTATGTAATAAAAATCGAATTTTCATCACCTTAGCCACTTAAATCATCCTTTTCCATAGCCTTAGCCTAGCCCCGTTACAACCCAGAAAGACCTTTTGACTTTTGCTTAGTATTTGTGTTTGGTAGTGGAGAATGATTGAGTTGCAAGCCTATGCGGGTACGTGTTCTAATCAGTTTGAGTGATTACATCAAAAGTGCTAAGGCATCATCGATTAGCCAATTTTTAAACCGAGTTGAGAGAACGTTGTGAGGGTGTGTATGGTTTGTGAGTTTCAAGGACGGGTTAATCTTGGGTAACCATTCTTATGTGATTAATCACTTTACCTCTAAATATTTTGAAAAATTGTGAGAATTGAATTTAGACCTTAGCTTACGTCTCAAGAATGGGAAATGTATTTTTCGTTCGACCCACGTGAAAGTGAAAAACAGATTTGCTTGAGGGCAAGCAAAAGACAAGTATGGGGATGTTATGTTGGTCTCACACACACATTTATTTACATACATATGTATGTATAATTGAAGGGGTTATGTGTCACACCCTGGCTTTCCACAGCCAATCCAAACACCGGTGGGCCCGGGTGGGGAGTATCGTGACGTAAGTTGATAACATCATAGACAATTAAACACGGCACATCGGAAGTCTTGGAGTAAAATTACTATTACAAACCAAATGTTCAAAGTACAAAAATAAATACAGACGGCTCGTAATAGAAGATCGACAGGCGGATCGCAAATTGTACAAAAAGAATGTAAAATAGACTTTGGGCAGATCTAGGATTTGCAAGATCCTCTTATCACTACCGAGCACTTCCAGCCTATTTCGTATTGTACCTGCAATCTTAGTCTTTTGAAAATACGTCAGCTTCGTTGGTAAATACACTCAACTGACTCATTTTGAAAACATTTTAAAAATGTTTTAAGTGCACGTTGGCACAAAATCTTTTGTAACTTGGGAAAGTTACTTTGTAACCTTGATAACAGATTGACTTGTTTGTCCATACATACAGGGCCCAGTACGGAGACTGAGACATGATTAACGTACTCACCACTTTGACTCACGAAGGGTAATTCCCCAACTTTGTGGGTAATGCATTTTTGAGGATATCCAGGACCCGCGCTAAGGTCGTGGCCATTATCTAATGTAATGAGCCGAGGATATTAAGGACACGGTAGTTAACCCCCGATGTTTAAGTTATCAAACAAAACTGATCAAATGGAATATGCAGATATACTAGCCACAATCAGCATTCGATTGATCCCATTTCTGACCAAGCGGTAATAGTTTACCGTAACCCAATCCCGTATAGGGGAAATAAGTCGAGAGTATTTACCGAGCTAGTCTTCGTTTAAACGCAAGATTTAATAACTCAGCCATATACAAAAGTACTAAGTGCAGATAGCATTTACCGGCAAGTCTCTCGTCTGGATTATGGCATAAGTGAACCAATTAAATACTAACAGTTTTATTTAAGTCACAGGCTTAGACCGAGTAGCGTACAGGATCAATACTGTGACGCAAGATTAAACGATGATCGGATAGAATGTAGTTTAATCCCAACAAGTACTTTGACTTGTGTAATATGGATAACCTATAAACATTCTGGATTTTGAGACTTAAATGAAAAGGTTAGACCCGTTTCGGTTAATTCCCGTAAACTAGTTACATATACTTAACCGTACGCATATCAGTGACATCGGGTAACCGGATAAGTCATGGACATATTCTACATGCCATTATTCTTTATAAAAGTTGTAATATCAGTAAGATATCAACTTATATGCCCGTTATGGTTTTAAAATGAAACTATACCTCATAAGGGTATTTCGGTAATTTTACATGTAGTTTTATAAATTATTTGGGATTCTGAGTTCATATCGTACACCTACTATAAAAATATTTAAAATAAGTTTTAAAATCAGTAGGTAACAAGTCTTGGTTGATAATTATGGTTTAAGACCATAATATGCGCCAAAACGGCGCTTATGTCGTAAAATGACGATTTATACGATATTTAATGAAAATTGATGTTAAGGTTAGGTTAACATGTGTTAGACATGTTATTTAACATAACATATCAGTAGGTAAAAGATATATTTTGAAAAGGTACGATTAAAACCATTATAAGAGCCACAGGGCTTTATCGTCATTTATCGACATAATACAAGGACTTGTTCTTAAACTCAGTTTATAACCGGATTAGTCATCCCAAATAATCCTAATTATAATATTCCATCAGTAGGAAACTTATTTTCAAGTTTGTTATTGATTAAACCTTATTTTATGCAAAAAGGGCATTTTAGTCAAAATGACATAATTACGGAACTTGTGCATAAACTCATATTCTGATTATGATCATGTAATATAACCTCAGAGGGTTATGGTACATTATATTATGATCATAATGCAACCTTAGATCAGTATCTAACTAATCTAAATCAGGTCAGAATCGAAAGTCAAAGCAGAAGTCAAACTTCGCGACTTTCGGTTGCGAACCGACCCTAGAACTGAAATTGACGAGCCGAAGATGTTCTTACATGTTCAAAATATTATTACCAACTTGTTTAAGTGTCAAAACATGTTTCATAACATTTATAAGCTCAAATTATAACAATTCTAAAAAATGGCATGTTTGACTTTTTAATATATTAACTTTGACCCGTCATTTGGTCTAGCATACGTGATCTTCAGGAGGTGCCCTTTATAGGGACTAATACCTGCCTTATTATGATCACTTAGCCATGTTCGTTATGAAAAATGACTGGACCATAATGGTCTTAACCGAAAGTCAAGGCGTTTTCCGTAAAACGTTTGACTTTTGGCTGTAAAAGCCTATAAACGAAAATGCAAGAGGAAAGAATAGTTACAAGTGGTTCCTAGGATGCAATAGAACTAAGTTGGATGCTCCTTTTAGTTAGGAACTTCCAGAGGAGGGAGATAGAATGTGAAATGAGAAAGGTGCAAGTTCAAATGATGAACCTTTGCACCTATTTATAGTTGGAGAGCTTGAAGGAAGTGATGTCAGGTGTTAAGGAGTGTTAGAGGGTGTTTACAAGTGTCCTATAACGTGGCATAGCTGTTTAGAAGTTCCTTGTTTCGAATCAAATGGTTTGTGGTCTTATGTGTGGAGGCCAAGCAAATTTTCTGCAGACACAGGCCTCTCGCGTCCCGCGAGAGGCCAGGCCCTTGCCTCTCGCGCCCCGCGAGCGCCCCATGGTCAGTTTCAAAGTTTGTCATTTTTAGTACCTCAACTTATTAAACCCCCCTAAAACACCTTTATAGCATATTTAGCCCTTCGTAGCCAACATTTGGCATACCCGGGATTATGCCCAGACATTGTCGAGCTCTCGGTCGTTAAAAGGTCACTCAGAGGTATAAATTAACATGTTAACACTTTTAACCCCTCCATTATCCAACTTTTACATATTAACAGATTTAATCCCTCTCGTCCAACAAATGGGACATATGAGAGTTAGGACTTCGTAAAGGATCACTCAGAGTCCCACTATAAGCATGTTGACTCTGATGCCACTCAGAGGCTGGGCATGTTGACATATCGGTCACTCAGAGGCTAGGCATGTTGATATATCAGTCACTCAAAGGCTAAGTTTAAGCATGTTGACATATCAGTCACTCAGAGGCTAAGTTTAAGCATGTTGATATATCAGTCACTCAGAGGCTAAGTTTAAGCATGTTGAAATATCAGTCACTCAGAGGCTAAGTTTATGCATGTTGACATCAGAAAGTCACTTAGAGGCTCAGTTTGAGCATATTGACACCTTTTGTCCTTATTAGTCTTTAATAGACTAAAATAAAATTACAATACGTGTCACTATACTATTGGACACGATTTTACGGGGTGTTACATCCTCACCCCCTTAAAAGAAATCTCGACCTCGAGATTTTATTCAAAAAGATGGGGGTACTTTTGTCGCATAGTGGAATCAACCTCCCTTGTATATTCGGGACCTCTAAGGGCGTCCCACTTAACCTTAACTATAGGTATCAATTTTCTTTGATGCTTCTTAACCTGTCGATCCTCGATCGAAATTGGTTTCTCAACGAACCTCAGGTTTTCATCAATTTGCACATCTTAATGTGACATTGCTAGCGACTCATCTGCTAGACATTTCTTAAGGTTAGATATGTGGAATACATCATGAATTCCACTAAGCTCCTCGGGCAGCTTAAGCTTATAAGCTACAGTGCCGACACATTCGATTATCTCGAATGGTCCTATATATTTTGGGCTTAACTTGCCCTTCTTTCCAAATCTCATTACACCTTTCCAAGGTGATACCTTCAGCATGCCTTTGTCTCCTACTTGGAACTTGAGAGGTTGGCGCCTCTTGTCAGCATAGCTCTTTTGCCTATCACGGGCAGCTTTGTGACGATCACAGATTTGCATAATCTTATCCGTGGTCTCCAGGACAATCTCTGGTGCTGATAGTTGGGCTTCCCCAACTTCTGCCCAGCACACGGGCATTCGACAGTTTCTCACATACAAGGCCTCATAAGGAGCAGCCCTGATGCTTGTATGATAACTATTATTATAGGAGAATTCTATTAGGGGAAAGTGGTCATCCCAACTTCCATCTAAATCAATCACACATGCTCTAAGCATGTCTTCCAAAGTGTAAAACCCTGTAAAATCGTGTCCAATAGTATAATGACACGTGTTGTATTTTAAAATATAGTCTATTAAAGACCAATAAGGACTAAAGGCGTCAACATGCTCAAACTGAGCCTCTACGTGACGGTCCGATGTCAACATGCATAAATAACAGCCTCTGAGTGACTGATATGTCAACATGCTTAAATCATTACCCTCTAGGTGACTGATACGTCAACATGCTTGAAATTTGGCCTCTGAGTAACTGATATGTCAACATGCTTAAATCATTAGCCTCTGAGTGACTGATGCGTCAACATGCTTGAAATTTGGCCTCTGAGTGACTGATATGTCAACATGCCCAGCCTCTGAGTGACATCGGAATCAACATGCTTATAATAAGTCTCTGAGTGATCCTTTATGAAGTCCTAACTCTCATGCGTGCCATTTGTTGGACGGGAGAGTTCAATTTTGTAAATATGTGAAAGTTGGATGATGGAGGGATTAAAAGTGTCAATATGTTAATTTATACCTCTGAGTGACCTTTTAACGAACCGAGAGCTCGACAATGTCCGGGCATAATCCCGGGTATGCCGAGTATTAGCTACGGAGGGCTAAATGTGCCAAAAAGGTGTTTAAAAAGGTTTTTAGAAGCTTTATAAAGTTAAGGGCTAAAAGTGTCAAAGTTTGAAAGTGGCCGTGGGGTGGTCGCGGGTCGCGAGAGACCAGGCCTGGTCTCTCGCGGGGCGCGAGAACAGGTCTGCTGCAGAAAGTTTTGGCTTGGCCTCCAAACAAAGCTCCAAAAACCATTAATTCGAAACTATGGACTTTTAAACTGCTATGTCACATTTTGGGACACCTGTAAGGTTCCTCTTACACCCCTAAACACCTGGCTTCACCTCCTTTGAGCTCTCCAACTATAAATAGGTGATCATGTTCACCATTTGAACTTGCACCTTTCTAAATCACAACTCTTCTCCCTCCTCTGAAAGTTCCTAGCTGAAAGGAGCATCCAACTTAGTTCTTTTGCATTCTAGGAACCTCTTGTAAGTGTTCCTTGGTCTTGCATTTTCTTTTATAGGCTTTTATAGCCAAAAGTCAAGCGTTTTACGAAAAAAACTTTGACTTTCGGTTAAGACCATAATGGTCCAGCCATTGTTTGAAATGAACATGGCTAAGTGATCGTAATAAGGTAGGTGTTAATCCCTATAAAGGGCACCTCCTGAAGATCACGTTCGCTAGACCAATTGACGGGTCAAAGTTATGATATTAAAAAGTCAAACATGCCATTTTTCAGAAAAATCATAAATTGATCTTATATATGTTATGAAACCTGTTTTGACACTTAAACAAATTGGTAATAATTATTAGAACATGTGAGAACATGTTCGGCTCGTCAATTTCAGTTTTAGGGTCGGTTTGCAACCGAAAGTCGCGAAGTTTGACTTCTGCTTTGACTTTCGATTCTAACCCGATTTAGATTAGTTACTTACTGATCTAAAGTTGCATTATGATCATAATATAATGTAGCATAACCCTCTGAGGTTATATTACATGATCATAATCAGAATCTAAGTTTATGCGCAAGTTCCATAATGATGTCATCTTTGACCAAAATGCCCTTTTTGCATAAAACAAGGTTTTAATGATAATAAACTTGAATATAAGTTTCCTACTGATGTAATATTATAAGTAGGATGAATTGGGATGTTAACCAAATTATATACTGAGTTTCCAAGCAAGTCCTTAAACTATGTCAATAAACGACGGTTTTAGTCCCTGTGACTCATAAAATAGTTTTAATCAAATCTTTTCAAGGTAAGACATTTACCTACAAATATGTTATATTAAATAACATATCTTAGACATTTAATCTGACCATAATATCAGTTTTTATTAAACATCTCATAAAACGTCATTTTACGACATAAACGTCGTTTAGGCGCATAATATGGTTTTAAACCATATTATTTGACCAAGACTTGATACCTACTGATTTTAAAACTTATTTTAAACATATTTACAGTAGGTACATGTTATAAACTCAGAATCCCAAATAATTTATAAACTATGTGTAAAATGACCAAAATGCCCCTTCGATGCATAGTTTGGTCATAAAAGATAAATTACACATATAAATGGTATCCTACTGATATTATATCATAAATAAAGTATCTTTCCAGAACACTTGTAATTATAACCTCAAATTTTATTCAAGTTCCTTTTAAACAGTATGAAATTACCAAAATGCCCTTATGAGGCATATTTTCGTTTTAAAACCACAACGGGCATAAAAGTTTATATCATACTGATATTACAACTTATTTAAAATATAATGCATATAGAACTTGTCCATGACTTATTCGGTTACCCGATATCGCTAATATGCGCATAGTTACGTAAATGTAACTATTTTACAGAAATTAACCGAAACGGGTTTAACCTTGTCATTTAAGTCTCAAAATCCAGAATGTTAATAGTTTACCCATATTAACAAGTCAAGGTACTTGTTGGGATTAAACTACATTCTATCCAATCATCGTTTAATCTAGCGTCATACGTTTTGATCAAGTACGCTAGTCGGTCTAAGTCTATGACTTAAATAAGACCGTTAGTATTTAATTGGTTAGTTTATGCCATAATACAGACTAGAGACTTGCCGGTAAATGCTATCTGCACTTAGTTCTTTTTGTGTACGGCTGAGTTATTAAAAATAAAGAAGACTAGCTCAGGTAAATATTTCTCGACTTATTTCCCCTATACGAGCTTGGGTTACGGTAAATTATTACCGCTTGGTCGGAAATGGGATCAATCAAACGCCGTTCGGAGATAGTAAATCCGCATATTCTATTTTAATCAGTGTTTGATAATTTAAACATCGGGGGTTAACTACCGTGTCCTGGATATCCATCGGCTCATTACAATAGAAATGGCCACGACTTAGCGCGGGTGTAGGCATACACCCGATAGACGCTCAATTATGCATTCCAACAAGGTTGGGAGGAATTGACTCCTTCGTGAGTCCAAAGTGGTGTGTACGTTATTGTGTCTCGGTCTCCGTACCGGGCCCCGTATGCTATGGACAAACATGTAAATCTGTTAACAAGGTTGGACGGTCAATTAACCCAAGTTATAAAAAGATTTTGTGCTGATACGCACTTAAAACATTTTTGAAATGTTTTCAAAATGAGTCAGTTGGGTGTATTTACCAGCAAAAGCTGACGTATTTTCAAAAGACTAAGCTGCAGGTACAATACGAAAATAGGCCAGAGGTGCTCGGTAGTGATAGAGGATCTTGCAAATCCTAAATCTGCCCAAAGTCTGTTTTATATTCTTTCCATGTACAATATACGACCCGCTTGTGGATCCTCTATTACAAGCTTGTATATTATTTTGTATTTTCGAACATTCGGTTTGTAATAGTAATTCTACTCCAAGAATTCCGTTGTGCCGTGTTTAATTACTATTTTTAAGTGATTATCAACTGACGTCACAATACTCCCCACCCGGGCCCACCGGTGTATGGATTTGGGTTGGAAATCCGAGGTGTGACAGGTTGGTATCAGAGCCAACGTTTGAGAGAATTAAACACTAGCCTTTTGTGTTTAATCTCAAACTTCACACGAGCACATTCCTTAGACTTCCGAGACTAGGCATTTGACCTAGGATTACTCATTTCATTATTAAGTTATTAGATTTATTTTTGAATTGAATTTTTAACAGGAAAATGCGCCATGTGTACGAGGACAAAATGGTAGAGGAAAAGGTCCAATGAGGGGAGGACATCGAGGCGTATTCCCACTCAACTCTCATAACTCAGATGCTTACCAAGAATTAGGAGATTCAACTCATTGGCAACCAGCGAGATGCTCGTCTCTCATAGACACTCACCCTCACATTCCCAAAATTCTTACCACTCTCACCACTCCTGTCATTCACACCATACTCACCATTCTTACCATTCCATTCACACTCTTACCATGAAGAATTTAACCCTAACCACTACTTTAACACGCTCCAGCCAATCAAAATCAGTTGGACTAGCCAAACCCTATGGACGAGGACTCCGACCCGGAGATGCCGCCATGGGATCAAATACGCATCCTGTTGAAATTTCAAGCGATTCGAATTCTTATGTCGGATCGCCCTACCAGGGTCCTATTGAGTGGGACCAATACTAGAACCAATTCACCTTTACCCACACAACTTCCCATCACTCTCAACCACCTCCTATTCAAGAAGATGCCACATGGAACCGGTGGACCAACCTTAACCACCACCTGAACCACCAAGAAGGAAGCGTGGAGCACGTATGCGGTACGTGTTGGACAAAGGTAGGGATCGTTGCCACCATTGCCCCACCCCTACCCCACAATACAAGAGGACCCACAAATGGGTGGACCCTCTAATGTTTCACCATGTGGAACCAACACCAACACTGCTGTTCAACCGCCATCGGGTTATACTAACCCAATCCCCACATATCCAGACACGTTGGATATGATCCTTTTAACCCGTCTACACCGGTAGACATCAAGCATGGTCGCAAGACCCTACATGCAGGCGGTTATACAAATGCACTTTACCCATCTCCCTTCCCAACTGCTTATCCACAGACTGGATATCCAACTTATGGATACCAGTATCCGGTTATGCCACAACCACAACCTCCGCCGCCACTTGAGGCCATTAGTGAGGCCTTGGAACGAATGAAAGAAATGCAGCAGCGGGCAGAGAAAATGGAGAAGAAGACAAACAAATTCTTCAAGAAACTCTCCAAATTGGTAAAGGAAAGAAGGACGAGTGAAGTCTCTTCTAATAATATGTAGTCCCTGCGAGGACATTGTATTTCTCTAAGTCCCTGCGTGGACATTTCTATTTCTTTAAAGTCCTTGCATGGATAGTTTATTTCATTTTCAAGTATTGTAATTTCTATTCAAAATTTAATGAAGTACTTTTGGAATTATATATAAGTAATTCATCCTCTTAAAAACGAGCGTCTCGATTTTACTCGAAATTTATGCTTGCTATATAATTCCAAAAGACCTTAATAGATTGATTATGCCAAGTGGCGTAGACCACATATTGGCCAAGAAATGATAGTTAAGATACGAAGGGGTCTTCTATCAGGATAGTTAAGGGAAGTTATCCTTCTATCCAGGGGTAAGGGACTAGGTCCAAACCTCCAAGGTCATTAAGGTCGAAGGTGACCGGGACCATTAATCAATTATTAAGGTGTTCTTATGAAACATTAAAGAATGTTCATACTTTTGGTAGTGTGATTTGAGGAACCACACTAGCCATCAACGGGACAGGCTGATATGCCATATACATCTGATATGATGTAGGCCAAGGTGCCCAATTTATGTCCAATGTGACAGGCTGATATGCCATATACATCTGATATGATGTAGGCCAAAGTACCCAATTTATGTCCAATGTGACAGGCTGATATGCCAAATACATCTGATATGATGTAGGCCAACGTGCCCAATTTATGTCCAACGGGACAGACGGATATGCCATATACATCTGATATGATGTAGGCCAATGTGCCAAATTTATGTCCAACGGAACAGGCTGATATGCCAAATACATCTGATATGATGTAGGCCAATGTGCCCAATTTATGTCCAACGGGACAGGTTTATATACCAATACATCTGATATGATGTAGGCCAATGTGCCCAACTTATGTCCAATGGGACAAGCTGATATGCCATATACATATGATATGATGTAGGTCAATGTGCCCAACTTATGTCCAATAGGACAGGCTGATATGCCATATGTATTATGTCCTAAGTGACAGGCTGATGTGCCATATATATATATATATATATATATATATATATATATATATTATATATATATATATATATATATATATTTTTATGTCCATTAGGGACAAGCCTATGAGCTATATAATTGTCAATTACTACAATGACAATTGTGACAATGCGATCCACTGTCCAATAATATATGGACTATGTCCAAATTGTATTTTGCCTTTGATGGTCCTATTAAGACCTAGGCCAAATATAGATATGTTAAGCCTAAGAGTTGTGATGTTATTCTCACTAGTATAGGCAATGGATTATTATATCCAATGTTAAAAGCCGATATGATTAATATACCATGGCTAAATGAAGTTTTATTGGTATATAGAACCCAAGACTTAAAGATGGCTAACTCAATGAACCACAAAACAGCCACAGAATCTAACAAAGCTGAAAACAAAAATATAGATGATGATAATTTTCAAGCTCGCATTGATGCGGCTGTTGAAAAGCCATGGGAAAGCCATAGAAAAGCTAAGAGAGTCGAGTGCCACTCTCTCTAGATCCTTATCTATTCCACCATCTCCAGCTCATAAGGAGAGCTCTGTTCACTCTTCAAATGCGAAGAGTGAGCCAAGGAAAATAGATTTTGCCGAAAGGTCCCGTTCTGTCAAAGACAGATGTACCTGTAAGTATTTCATCTCCTGCAAGCCATGAGACTTTAATGGGGAGAAAGGAGTTGTGGAAGCCCTAAAGTGGCTAGACAAGATGGAAACAATTGTAGATATCAGCAACTGTGCTGATAAGGATGTGGTCAAGTACGTATCACAATCCTTCAAGGGCGATGCCCTAATATGGTGGAAAGCCATGATCCAATCTACAAGTAAGATACACCTGTATAATTTGGATGGTCCAAATTTTGTGGACCTTGTTAAGGAAACTTACTGCCCACCCCATGAGGTGGAGAAATTAGAGACAGATTTTTAGTCTATTTGAATGAAAAACCTAGATTATCGGAAGTACGTTTCTGACTTTAACTCCTATCTAAGTTAGTTTCCTATTTGATCACTCCCAAATCCAAATGCATTGCGCCGTTTTATAAATGGGTTGGCGCCCGAGATAAAGGGCATGGTAAAGGCTGCACAGCCTAATACCTATAAACTCTTTCTACGGCAAGGCTATTCGGTGTAATAATGGGACAGAGTTTAAGAATATTACCTTAAACTCTTTCTACTCCTCCAAGCAAATGACAGACAATTCAATGTAGCCAGAACCCCACAATAAAATAGGTTGCAGAACGCAGAAATCACACACTCATTGAAGCTGCACACACTATGCTGGTTGAATCCGAGCTACCTCTTATCTTCTGGGCAGAAGCAATCAATACTGCATGCTATATTCAGAATCATGCCCTGATCAATAAATGCCACATGAAGAGTCCATATGAAGTGGTTGAAGGTCGCAAACTTTCAGTCAAGCATTTCCGCAAATTCGGATGCCCTTGTGTTCTCCTGCTCATGGACGCTAAAGGAAAGTTTAAAGCATGCGGGGATCCTTGCATTTTCGTTGGTTATTCTAAAAATACGTCATATCACGTTTATAACAAGATAAGAAGATGGTAGTTGAAACTTACAATGTGGGTTAGCTGGAGGAAAATCCCAAGGACAAACGCATTGGTCCTGACTGGTTTATGACTACTCCATGTTATTTAATCATTTTGATGTGTCTTCCAATGTGCCTGCAGGTAACAGTTCAATCTCTGCTCTTCCAACGGTGCCCATTTCATCTAAGACGATGCTGATGCTGCCGAGCTTCATGAGACTTTAAAGAAGCTGAGTGTAAATCGTCCTGGATTTAATGAAGCTATCTCGTCTTCTCCCACCGTTTCGCATTCTCCAGAACCAACTATCATTTCGCTGCTCAAACGGATCCTCCTGAAGTTTTGGTTTCTGATCCAGCGCCTCCTACAACACATGAAGCCCTTACTCCCGATGTTTTGCGTTCCTCTTTGTTTCCTGTGCCTACTCCACTCAACTGCTCGGTGGATTCCTCAGACATACTTCTACTGGTGTCTCTGTTGAGGGGGAGACATTTGGAGTCGCTTCAGCTAGTTAACCAACTTGAAAACAGACGTTCTTGTTCCCGCTACACAAATACCGCAACGTTTACAGCGTGATCACCCTGTTAAAGAATATCATTGGTCCTGTCAACGCTGTTGTTCGGACCCGCAGCCAATCCGGGGATATCAATACCTGTCTTTATTCTTCCTTCATTTCTCAAATTGAACCTAAAAGTATTGATGTTGCCTTGCAGGAACCAGGCTGGGTGGATGCCATGCACGAGGAACTCAATCGATCTGAGAAGCTTGGTGTCTGGCAATTGGTGAAGTTGCCTCAAGGAAAACGTGCTCTCAGCACTCGCTGGGTTTTCCGAAAAAGCAGGATGACACTGGAGTTATCATTCGTAATAAAGCTAGACTAGTAGTTCAAGGGTTTCGACAGATTGAAGGATTAGATTATGATGAGGTCTATACACCTGTCGCGCATTTGGAGGCTATACGTATCTTCTTGGCATATGCATCTTACATGAATTTTACTGTCTATCAAATGGATGTCAAGACTGCGTTTCTATAGGCAAGGTGAAAGAGGAAATCTATGTGGCACAACCACTGGGCTTGACTGATCCTGACAAGCCAGATTATGCTTACAAACTCGACAAAGTTTGTATGGACTGCATCAAGCGCCTCGTGCATGGTACGCTACTCTTACAGAGCATCTGCTTGCTAATGACTACACACGGGGAACCATTGACAAAACTCTGTTTATCATACGTGTTGATAAGGAATTATTCTCGTCCAAATCTACTTGATGATATTATATTTGGCTCCACCAATGATGGTTTGTGCCGGAATTAAGAAATCATGAAGAAGAAATTTGAGATGATCTCATTGGGGGAGATGACCATGTTTTTAGGACTTCAAGTTCGTCAGAGCCCACAGGGTATTCTAATTCATCAAGAAAATATGTCCATGACATTCTTGCCAAATTCAATCTTACAAATTCCAAGCCTATGGCTTCCCCTATCGCCGAACGGCCATGCTAAATGAAGATGTTGAAGGAACGCCTGTTAATCCAACTATGTGTCGCTCCATGATTGGATCACTCATGTATCTCACTGCTAGCCGCCAGATATCATGTTTGCCATCTGCCAGTGTGCTCATTATCAGGCTACTCCTAAACTTTCTCATTACATGCTGTTAAACGAATTTTTAGGTACCTCAAAGGGGCTCCATCACTGGGCCTCTGGTATCCTAAAAATTTTTGAATTTGAATGTTTGCTTTCTATGACATAATCTTGGAGGTATAGATAGGGACATGCGCTCAACTTCGGCTGGTTGCCAATTTCTAGGAGATCGCTTAATTTCGTGGCAATGCAAGAAGCAACAGACGGTTTCGCTTTCTACCGCAGAAGCATAATATGTCGCAGCCTCTGCTTGCTTGCTCCCAGGTTTTATGGATGCAACATCAGCTTGTGGATTACGGTTTGACGTATCTAAACACAACCATTACTATGATAATGATGCCGCAATCCAAATAGTTAAAAACCCTATTTTCCACTCCAAAACCAAGCACATAAATATTAAATTTCATTTCATCCGTGATTGCTATGAAAAGGGTCTCGTAAAGCTTGAGCAAATTCACACTACTACAAATGTGGCGGATTTGTTCACGAAACCCGTTAGCAACGCGCGTTTTCAAGTGCTTGTGGATCTTCTCAAAATGATTCGGTTTTCTACCTAGGCATCCTCTGTCTTTTGTTTTGTTTACTGTTCTTATTTTCTTTTCATTGCTTCATAAATTTGTTCATATGTATGCACAAATTTAGGGGAGAAATCTTAAAAAAAACAGTTTTTGCAAGGATAGGGAAATGAAATACTTTTTCGTGATAAAATGTCTGATTAACACATGTAAGGTGTCGAAGCAAAAAAGATTTGGATCGAAAGTGATGTGTCGGTAGGTCTAAAACTCAACCGGATGGGGAAAGTCAAATGATATAAACATAATGAACTATGTACTCAGTGGGTCACTTACTATAGGCGTATGATTTCATGGTCTTAAATCTTGCGTTGATAGATAGTCAACATCTAAGGTTTTGGGTCTTTATGTTGTTGAGTCATCCGGGATATCTTGACTGCCCTTCTGTTGCATCCAAATTATATGCAGACCTAGGCATAGTCAGGATATCTTTGTAAAAGAGCCAAAATGGAAAGGCCAAAACCTAAGAGAATAGAAGTTTCTTCATAAGTTCTTACGTACCTCATAAGGTATTTGCCTAACCCTCGTCAGTCCCTATTGGTCTCTCTGCTGTACGAAAGCACTGACGTGTTCACCAATAGCCTGATGTTGTAAAATATAAAGGATGACCACAGTATACTCACCTGCTATGATGAATTGTTGTGCTTGCCTTGATCGCGGGGGTATGTCATGGTATGGGACACATGAGTATCATAGTATAATATTACCTTAAGCGTATCATAATGTCTGAACTACAACGATTGAGTTTAGATTTAAATGGACAAGTATATTAACAATCACTTAACCAATTGAACCTGCTCATACTGAAAAATGTTCCTTGGTTAGCTTTTGAAACGATTTGATCCCTTAGCAAGGCTGTGTTAAATAGTGATGTCTGTCTTAAGTAATTCCTCTTTGTGAAATGTTAAAAGGTGGTTGGATGCTTGGTTAGTCTACTTGATGAATTTTGATGAGATGGTTTCTATCATGATTTAAGGCATCCAAGTGTTTGAGGAAAGGATGTGTCATCTACATGGCACAAGTTACCATAAATGAGCCTAAGCCAAACATGGAGGACCTACCAGTCATCTCAGAATATCCCGATGTATTCCCATAAGAATTACCAGGCCTACCTCCAGACAGACAAGTGGAGTTTAGAATAGATATCTTACCAGGATCAGCACCAGTGGCTAGAGCTCCATATAGGCTAGCACCAACGGAGATGAAGGAATTAAGGACGTAATTAGACGAACTCTTGGAGAAAGGCTTTATACAGCCTAGTTCCTCACCTTGGGGAGCTCCTATCCTTTTCGCTAAAAAGAAAGACGGTTCAATGTGGATGTGCATTGACCACCTAGAGCTAAACAAGTTAACAATCAAGAATAAATATCCTCTGCCCAGGATCGACGATTTATTCAACCAACTTCAAGTGGCTGGTTACTTATCTAAATTTGATCTGATATCTGGATATCACCAACTGAAGGTTAGAAGTAAGATGTTCCTAAAACTGCCTTCACGACCCGATATGGTCACATAGAATTCTTAGTAATGCCTTTTGGGCTCACAAATGCACCAGCAGCATTCATGGATCTCATGAATAGAGTCTGCAAGTCGTATCTAGATAAGTTTGTCATTGTCTTCATAGACGACATACTTATCTATTCTCGTAATCAAGCTGATCACGAGAAACATCTTAGGTGCATCTTAGAATTGCTAAGACAAGAGAAGCTCTATGCTAAATTCTCTAAGTGTGAGTTTTGGCTTAGAGAGTTCCAATTTCTTGGACATATGGTAAGTGAGCGTAGTATCCAAGTGGATCCCACCAAAATTGAGGCCATAATGAATTGGGAAGTGCCCAAGACCCCATCAGAGATTCGTAGCTTCCTAGGATTGGTTGGATACTACAGAAGGTTCATTGAGAACTTTTCAAGAATAGCCACTCCTTTAACTACCTTGACCCGTAAGAATGTTAAATATAATTGGGGTCCAAAATAACAAGAATCTTTTGAGGATATTAAACACAAGTTGAGCAATGCTCATGTGTTATCCCTACCAGAGGGTGTTGAAGATTTTGTAGTCTACTGTGATGCATCGCACACTGGCATGGGCTGTGTGCTAATGCAAAAAGGCAAAGTGATTGCCTATGCATCATGACAATTAAAGGTGCACGAAAGAAATTACACCACCCACGATTTGGAATTGGGTGCCGTTGTATTTGCACAAAAACTGTGGAGACATTACTTGTATGCACAAAATGTATTATATACATTGACTATAAAAGTATCCAGCATCTGTTTAATCAGAAGGAATTGAACATGCGATAACGATGATGGATGGCAACACTTAATGATTATGATTGTGAGATTCGCTACCATCCAGGCAAGGCAAATGTAGTTGCCGATGCCTTAAGTCGCAAGAAACGGGTTTAAACCTATAAGGATTAACGCCAAGAGCATTGAGATCAGAAATAGCTTAAGTGAGAAGCTATTAGATGTGCAGAAGCAAGCCCTATTAGAGGCTAACATCCCTAATGAGGGATTAGGCAGAACTGTTGATCAGTTAGCGCCTGGAAAAGATGGAATCCTTTGATTTAATGATAGGATCTGGGTTCCAGTCTTTGGAGGACTTAGAGATCTAATCCTCCAAGAAGCGCATAGTTCGAGATACTCAGTTCACCCGGGAGGTGACAAGATGTATCAAGATCTAAAGAATAATTATTGGTGGACGGGTTTGAAGAAATCCATAGCCACTTATGTAGCTAAGTGTCTGACGTGTTCACAGGTTAAAGCCGAACATCAGAAGTCGTCAGGACTTCTACAACAATTGGAAATTCCCACATGGAAATGGGAAATGGTAACTATGGACTTGATTACCAAGTTACCTAAGACCAAAAGTGGCAACGACACTATTTGGGTCATTGTGGATAGGCGGACCAAGTCAGCACATATCTTGCCAATAAAGGAAACGTATAATTCAGATAAATTGGCTAAATTGTATGTGGATAAGATTGTGTTCCTACACGGTGTGCCGGTATCTATTGTGTCTGACAGAGATACTAGATACACATCCCACTTTTGAAAAAGTTTCCAACAATCATGAGGCACATGACTAAACTTTAGTACGGCTTACCATCCACAGACTGATGGTCAAAGTGAGCGTACTATCCAGACATTGGAAGACATGCTGAGAGCATGCGTGATTGAATTAGGTGGAAGTCGGGATGACCACTTACCCCTAACAGGATTCTCCTACAATAACAGCTATCATACTAGCATCAAGGCTGCTCCTTTTGAGGCCTTGTATGGGAGAAAATGTAGAACGCCCGTATGCTGGGTAGAAGTTGGGGAAGCCAACCTATCAGGACCAGAGATTGTCCTGGAAGCCACGGAAAGGATTGTGCAAATCCGTGATCGTCTCAAAGATTCCTGGGATAGGCAGAAGAGCTATGCTGACAAGAGGCGTAAACCTCTTAAGTTCCAAGTAGGGGACAGAGTCATGCTGAAGGTATCACCTTGGAAGGGTGTGATGCGCTTCGGAAAGAAGGGCAAATTGAGCCCAAGATATATAGGACCATTCGAGATAATCGAATGTGTCGGCACTGTGGCTTATAAGCTCAGATTGCCAGAGGAGCTTAATAGAATCCATGATGTATTCCACATATCTAACCTTAAGAAATGTCTAGCCGATGAGTCGCTAGCAATGTCGCACAAAGAAGTGCAGATAGACGAAACCTGAGGTTTGTTGAGAAACCAATTTTGATCGAGGATTGACAGGTCAAGAAGCACGAAGAAAAATGATACCTATAGTAAAGGTTAAGTGGGACGCTTTTAGAGGTCCCAGTATACATGGGAGGTTGAGTCCACTATGCGACAAAAATACCCCATCTTTTTTAATAAAATCTCGAGGTCGAGATTTCTTTTAACGGGGTGAGGATGTAACACCCTGTAAAATCATGTCCAATAGTATAGTGACACGTGTTGTATTTTAAATATAGTCTGTTAAAGACCAATAAGGAATAAAGGCGTCAACATGCTCAAACTGAGCCTCTTAGTGACGGTCGATGTCAACATGCATAAATAACAGCCTTGAGTGACTGATATGTCAACATGCTTGAAATTTGACCTCTGAGTGGCTGATATGTCAACATACCCAGCCTCTGAGTGACATCGGATTCAACATGCATATAATAAGCCTCTAGTGATCCTTTGTGAAGTCCTAACTCTAATGTGTGCCAAACATTGGACGGGAGAGTTCAATTTTGTAAATATATGAAAGTTGGATGATGGAGGGATTAAAAGTGTCAACATGTTAATTTATACCTCTGAGTGACCTTTTAACGAACCCGAGAGCTCAACAATGTCCGGGTATAATCCGGGTATGCCAAGTATTGGCTACGGAGGGCTAAAACTGCCAAAAAGGTGTTTAAAAAGGTTTTTAGAAGGTTTATAAAGTTAAGGGGTTAAAAGTGTCAAAATATGAAACTGCCATATGGCGGTTGCGGGCCGCGAGAGACCTGGCCTGGTCTGTCGGGGGCGCGAGAAGAAGTCTGCAGAAGAAAGTTTAGCTTTGCCCCAAACAAAGCTCCAAAACTATTAATTCGAAACTATGGACTTGTAATCAGCTATGCCACGTTTTAGGACACTTGCAAGGTTCCTCTTACACCTCTAAACACCTGGCTTCACCTCCTTTGAGCTCTCCAATAATAAATAGTGATTAAGTTCACCATTTGAACTTGCACCTTTCTAAATCACAACTCTCTCCCTCCTCTGAAAGTTCCTAGCTAAAAGGAGCATCCAACTTAGTTCTCTTGCATTCTAGGAAGCTCTTGTAAGTATTCCTTACTCTTGCATTTTCGTTTATAGGCTTTTATAGCCAAAAGTAAAGCGATTTACGGCAAACGCTTTAACTTTCGGTTAAGACCATTATGGTCCATCCATTGTTCGAAATGAACATGGCTAAGTGATCATAATAAGGTAGGTGTTAGTCCCTATAAAGGGCACCTCCTGAAGATCACGTTTGCTAGACCAATTGACAGGTCAAAGTTATGATAATTAAAAAGTCAAACAGGCATTTTTCAGAAAAATCATAAACTGATCTTATATATGGTATGAAACCTGTTTTGACACTTAAACAAGTTGGTAATAATTACTAAACATGTAAGAACATGTTCGGCTCGTCAATTTTAGTTCTAAGGTCGGTTCGCAACCGAAAGTCTTGAAGTTTGACTTACTGCTTTGACTTTCGATTCTGACCCGATTTAGATTGGTTATCTACTGATCTAAACTTGCATTATGATCATAATATAATGTAGTATAACCCTCTGATGTTATATTACATGATCATAATCAGAATCCAAGTTTATGCGCAAGTTCCATAATTTGCCAATCTTTGACCAAAATGTCCTTTTTGCATAAAACAAGGTTTCAAATGGTAATGAACTTGAAAATGAGTTTTCTACTGAGTATTATTATAAGTAGGATTATTTGGGATGTTAAACCAAGTTATAAACTGAGTTTTTAAGCAAGTCCTTAAACTATGTCGATAAATGGCGATTTTAGCCCTTGTGGCTCATAAAATAGTTTTAATCAAATCTTTTCAAGGTAAATCTTTTATCTACTGTTTATATTAAATAACATATCTAAAACATTTTAATCTGACCTTAATATCAGTTTTAATGAAAATCGCATAAAGACGCCATTTTACAACATAAGCGGCGTTTAGGCGCATAGTATGGTTTTAAACCATATTAATTGACCAAGACTTGTTACCTACTGATTTTAAAACTTATTTTAAACATATTTACAGTAGGTACATGTTATAAACTCATAATCTCAAATAATTTATAAACTATGTGTAAAATGCCAAAATGCCCCTAGGTGCATAGTTGGTCATAAAAGATAATTTACACATAAAATTAACATCCTACTGATATTATATCATAATAAGTTATTTTTCTAGAATACTTATGATTAGAAACTTAGAATATATTCAAGTTCCTTTTATATAGTATATAATTACCGAAATGCCCTTATAAGGCATAATTTCGTTTTAAAACCTTAACGGGCATACAAGTTGATATCCTACTTATATCTTAACTTATTTAAAACATAATGGCATATAGAACTTGTGCATGACTTATCCGGTTACCCATTATTGCTTATAAGCGTACGTTGATTATACATAACTAGTTTACAGAATTTAACCGAAACGGGTTTAACCTTGTCATTTAATCTCGAAATCCAGAATGTTTATAGTTTATCCATATTATACAAGTCAAGGTACTTGTTGGAATTACACTACATTCTATCCAATCATCGTTTAATCTAGCGTCATACGTTTTGATCAAGTACGCTAGTCGGTCTAAGTCAATGACTTAAATAATACCGTTAGTTTTTAATTGGTTAGTTTATGCCATAATCCAGACTAGATACTTGCCGGTAAATGCTATCTGCACTTAATCCTTTTGTGTACGGCTGAGTTATTACAAATTAAAAGAAGACTAGCTCAGGTAAATACTCTCGACTTATTTCCCCTATATGGGCTTAGGTTACGGTAAATTATTACTGCTTGGTCGGAAATAAATCAATCGAACGCCGGTTCGGAGATAGTAAATCCACATATTCTGTTTTAATCAGTTTTGTTTGATAATTTAAACATCAGGGGTTAACTACCGTGTCCTAGATATCCTCGGCTCATTACAATAGAAATGGCCACGACCTTAGCGCGGGTGTAGGCAAACACCCGATAGACGCTCAATTATGCATTCCCACAAGGTTGGGAGGAATTGACTCCTTCGTGAGTCCAAAGTGGTGTGTACGTTAATTGTGTCTCGGTCTCCGTACTGGGCCCCGTATGTATGGACAAACATTTAAATCTGTTAACAAGGTTGGACAGTCAATTAACCCAAGTTATAAAAAGAATTTGTGCTGATACGCACTTAAAACATTTTTGAAATGTTTTCAAAATGAGTCAGTTGGGTGTATTTACCAGCGAAAGCTGGCGTTTTCAAAAGACTAATCTGCAGGTACAATACGAAAATAGGCAGGAAGTGCTCGGTAGTGATAGAGATCTTGCAAATCCTAAATCTGCCCAAAGTCTGTTTTATATTCTTTCCATGTACAATTTATGATCCGCCTGTGGATCTTCTATTACAAGCTTGTATATTATTTTGTATTTTTGAACATTCGGTTTGTAATAGTATTTTACTCCAAGACTTCCGCTGTGCCATGTTTAATTGACTATGATGATTATCAACTGACGTCACAATGCTCCCACCGGCCCACCGGTGTATGGATTTGGGTTGGAAATCCTAGGGTGTGACAGGTTGGTATCAGAGCCAACGTTTGAGACAATTGAACATACCCTTCTTGTGTTTAATCTCAAACTTACACGAGCACATTCCTTAAACTTCCGAGTCTAGGCATTGACCTAGGATTACTCATTTCATTATTAAGTTATTAGTATGTTTTGAATTGATTTTTAACAGGAAAATGCCGCCACATGTGAGAGGACAAAGTGGAAGAGGAAAAGGTCCAATGAGAGGAGGACCATCGGGATGCATCCCTCCCCAACCCCATAACTCAAATACTTATCAAGAATCAGGAGATTCATCTCCTTGGCAACAGCAAGACGTTCTGTCTCTAATAGACACTCGCCCTCACATTCCCAAAATTCTTAGCACTCTCACCACTCTTACCATTCCCACCATTCCCATTCTCATCATTCTTACCATGAAGAATTTAACCCCAATCACTATTTTAACACACCTCCAGCCGATCAAAATCAGTTGACCAGCCAAACCCTATGGACGAGGACTCCGACCGGAGATGCCACCGTTGGGATCAAATATGCATCCCATTGAATTTCGAGCGATTAAAACTCATGTGCCGGATCGCCCTACCAAGGTCATAACGAGTGGGACCAATATTGAAATCAATTCACCTTCACCCACACTCCTTCTCATCACTCTCAACCACCCCCAGTACAAGAAGATGTCCACATGGAACCAGTGGACCAACCTCAACCACCACCTGAACCACCAAGAAGGAAGCGTGGAGCACGTATGTCGGTACGTGCCGGACAAAGGTCGGGATCGCTGCCACCTTTGCCCAACTCTTACCCCACAATTCAAGAGGACCCACAAATGGGTGGACCCTCTAATGTTCCACCTATAGTGGAACCAACACCAACACCTGCTGTTCAACCACCACCATCGGGTTATACTAACCCAATCCCCACATATCCAGACACATCTGGATATGATCCTTTCAACTCGTCTACACCGGTAGACTACCAAGCCTGGTCGCAAGACCCCTACATGCAGGCAGTTATGCATAGTGCACTTTACCCATCTCCTTTCCCACCTACTTATCCACCGACTGGATATCCAACTTATGGGTACCAGCATCCGGTTATGCACAACTCAACCACAACCTCTGCCACCCCTTGAGGCCATTAATGAGGCCTTAGAAAGAATGAAAGAAATGCAGCAGCAGACGGAAAAAACGTAGAAGAAGACAAACAGTTCTTCAAGAAACTCTCCAAATTGATCAAGGGAAAGAAGGACGAGTAAAGTCTCTTCTAATTATATGTATCCTGCGAGGACATTGTTATTTCTTTTAGTCCCTGCGTGGACATTTTTATTTTCTTTAAAAGTCCTTACATGGACAGTTTATTTCATTTTCTAGTATTGTAATTTCTATTGAAATTTAATGAAGTACTTTTGGAATTATATATATGTAATTCATCCACTTGAAAACGAGCGCCTCGATTTTATTCGAAATTTATGCTCTACTATATAATTCCAAAAGATCTTAATGGATTGATTATGCCAAGTGGCGTAGACCACACATTGGCCAAGAAATGATAGTTAAGTACGAAGGGGTCTTCTATCAGGATAGTTAAGGGAAGTTATCCTTCTAACCAGAGGTAAGGGACTAGGTCCAAACCTCCAAGGTCGTTAAGGTCGAAGGTGACCGAGACCATTAATCATTCATTAAGGTACTCTTATGCAACATTAATAAATGTTCATACTCCTGGTAGTGTGACTTGAGGAACCACACTAGCCATCTAAGGCTGATATGCCATATACATCTGATATGATGTAGGCCAATGTGCCCAATTAATTATCTAAAGGATAGGCTGATATGCCATATACATCTGATATGATGTAGGCCAATGTGCCTAATTAATTGTCCAACGAGACAAGCTGATATGCCATATACATCTGATATGATGTAGGCCAATGTGCCCAAATAATTGTCCAACAGGACAGGCTGATATGCCATATACACCTGATATGATGTAGGCCAATGTGCCCAATTATTGTCCAACGGGACATGCTGGTTTGCCATACGTATTATGACTTTAGTGACAGGCTGATGTGCCATATGCATATATTATGTCCAATGTGACCAACTAGTATGCCCAATTATTATGTCCATTAGGGACAAGCCTATGAGCTATATAATTGTCAATGATGACAATGATAGTTGTGACATTGCGATCCACTGTCCAATAATATATGGACTACGTCCAAATTGTAATTTGCCTATGATGGTCCTATTAAGACCTAGGCCAAATATATATATGTTAAGCCTAAGAGTTGTGATATTATTCACACTAGAATAGGCAATG
The DNA here is from genome assembly GCA_947069175.1 of Scalesia atractyloides. Classification (NCBI taxonomy): domain Eukaryota; kingdom Viridiplantae; phylum Streptophyta; class Magnoliopsida; order Asterales; family Asteraceae; genus Scalesia; species Scalesia atractyloides. The sequence goes on from CAMTDV010000002.1 coordinate 14,317,291, forward strand.
GATTGATATATCCCATGTTGAAAGCCGATATGGTTGATACGCCATGGCTAAATAAGTTTTATTGGTATATAGAAACCAAGACTTAAAAGATGGCTAACTCAAATGAAGCACAAAGTAGCCACAGGAATGTAGAATCTAACAAAGCTGAAAGCAAAGATATTAATGATGATAATTTTCAAGCTTGCATTGATGCGGCTGTCGAAAAGGCCATGGGAAAGGCCATAGAAAATCTAAGAGAGTCGAGTGCCACTCGCTCTAGACCCTTATCTATTCCACCATCTTCAGCTCATAGGGAGAGCTCGTTCACTCTTCAAATGCGAAGAGTGAACAAAAGAAAATAGATCTTACTGAAAAGTCCCGTTCTGTCAAGGACGGGTGTACCTATAAGTATTTTGTCTCTTGTAAGCCTCGAGACTTTAACGGGAGAAAGGAGCTGTAGAAGCCCTAAATGGCTAGACGAGATGGAAACAATAGTAGATATCAGCAATTATGCTGATAAGGATGTGGTCAAGTACGTATCAAAATCCTTCAAGGGTGATGCCCTAATATGGTGGAAAGCCATGATTTAATCAACAGGTAAGGTACACCAGTACAACTTGGGATGGTCCAAGTTTGTTGATTTGGTAAAGGAAACTTACTAACCACCTCATGAGGTGGAAAAGTTAGAGACAGACTTCTTGTCTCTTTCAATGAAAAACCTAGATTGTCGGAAGTACGTTTCTGACTTTAACTCCCTATCTAGGTTAGTTTTCTAATTGATCACCCCCGAATCCAAACGCATTAGGCGTTTCATAAATGGTTGGCGCCCGAGATAAAGGGCATGGTAAAGGCTGTTCAGCCTAGTACCTATAGGTCCGCTGTAGACCTATCTCTTTCCCTCACCCTAGATCTAGTAAGACAAAAGTCAATTAGGACTGAAACTGACAGAAAGAGGAAACGGGAGGATGATAACTCCCAAAGATTTAAGAAGAAAGGAAATTTCTGGTTCAAGAAGAACCAACACGACAAACCTCTATGCAAGAACTGTAAATATAGGCATTGGGGACAATGTAGTATAAATCCACAAACCAAACCCTGTGGTATCTGCAAGAGAAAAGGGCATAAGACTTTAGATTGCAAGGATTTAAGGATGCAGTTTGCTACAACTGCAATGAAAAAGGGCATATAACGTATAATTGCCCTAAGAAACCCAAAAGTAATGATGCAAACCCTGGAGAGGCCAAGAAGGGGAATCCCGTGCCTTTCAAATGAATGCCAAAGAGGTCGTTAATGACAACAACGTCATAACAGGTACATTCCTCATTAACAATATTTATGCTAGAGTTCTTTTCGATTCAGGTGCAGATAAATCATTTGTTGATCATAAGTTTAGTAAACTATTAAACTTTCCCATGAGAACTCTAGACAAAATTTATGAGATAGAACTCGCCAATGGAACCTTAGAAACTGCTTCTTCCATTCTTGATGGATGCTCTATATCTATTAAGAATCATTCCATCCCTATCTCTCTTTTGGCAATGAAATTGGGGGGATTCGATGTTGTCTTAGGCATGGATTGGTTATCTCATAACCAAGCCCGCATTGCCTGCGATAAGAATCTCATCGAAATTAAAACCCCATCTGGTGAAATGATCACCATACCCGGAGACTCACACTATGGACTGCCATACAAGGTGTCGTTATTTAAGGCATCCAAGTGTTTGAGAAAAGGATGTGTCATCTACATGGCACAAGTTACCATAAATGAACCTAAACCGAACATGGAAGACCTCCCAGTCATCTCAGAGTATCCCGATGTATTCCTAGAAGAATTACCAGGTCTACCTCCAGACAGGCAAGTGGAATTCAGGATTGACATCATACCAGGGGCAGCACCCGTAGCTAGAGCTCCATATAGGCTAGCACCTACTGAAATGAAGGAATTGAGGACGCAGCTAGACGAACTCTTGGAGAAAGGTTTATACAGCCTAGTTCCTCACCTTGGGGAGCTCCTATCCTTTTTGTTAAAAAGAAAACGGTTCAATAGCGGATGTGCATTGACTACCGAGAGCTAAACAAGTTAACAATCAAGAATAGATAACCTCTTCCCAGGATCGACGATTTATTCGACCAACTTCAAGGGGCTAGCTACTTCTCCAAGATCGATTTGAGATCAGGATATCATCAACTGAAGGTTCAGAGCGAGGATGTTCCTAAGACAAGCCTTCAGGACCTGCTATAGTCATTTTGAATTCTTAGTGATGCCTTTTGGACTCACAAATGCACCTGCAGCATTCATGGATCTCATGAATAGAGTCTGCAAGCCATATCTGGATAAGTTTGTCATTGTCTTTATAGACGACATACTTATCTACTCTCGTAATCAAGCTGATCATGAGAAACATCTTCGGTGCATCTTAGAACTCCTAAGGCAGGAGAAACTTTATGCTAAATTCGCCAAATGCGAATTTTGGCTTAGAGAAGTCCAATTCCTTAGACTATTGTGAGTGAGCTGGTATCCAAGTGGATCCCGCCAAAATTGAAGCCATCATGAATTGGGAAGTACCCAAGACCCCATCAGAGATTCGTAGCTTCTTAGGATTGGCTGGATACTACAGAAGGTTCATTGAGAACTTTTCAAGAATAGCCACGCCTTTAACTACCTTGACCCGTAAGAATGTAAGTATAATTGGGGTCTAAAGCAACAAGAATCTTTGAGGTTCTTAAACACAAGTTGAGCAATGCTCCTGTGTTATCTCTACCTATAGCTTGTTCGCCACACTGGTATGGGCTGTGTGCTAATGCAAAATGGTAAGGTAATTGCTTATGCATCACGACAACTAAAGGTGCATGAAAGAAATTACACCACCCACGATTTGGAACTGGGTGCCGTTGTATTTGCACTAAAACTATGGAGACATTACTTGTATGGCACAAAGTGTATTATATACACAGACCATAAAAGTCTCCAACATCTGTTCAATCAGAAAGAATTGAACATGCGACAACGCCGATGGATGGAAACACTTAATGATTACGATTTCGAGATTCCTACCATCCAGGCAAGGCAAATGTAGTTGCCGACGCCTTAAGTCCAAAGAAAAAGTTAAACCTATTAGGATTAACGCCAAAAGCATTGAGCTCAGAAATAGCTTAAGTGAAAAGCTTATTAGGTGCGCAAAAGCAAGCCTTATTAGAGGCTAATATTCCTAATGAAGGATTAGGCGGAACCGTTGATCAATTAACGCCTGGAAAGGATGGAATCCTAAGATTTAATGATAGAATTTGGGTTCCAATCTTTGGAGGACTGTGAGATCTAATCCTCCAGGAAGGCATAATTCAAGATACTCTGTTCACCCGGGTGGTGACAAAATGTATAAGGACTTGAAGAATAATTATTGGTGGATGGGTTTAAAGAAATCCAAGCCAACTTATGTAGCTAAGTCTGACGTGTTCGCAAGTTAAGCCGAACATCAGAAACCGTCAGGACTACTACAACAATTAGAGATTCCCACTTGGAAATGGGAAATGGTAACTATAGATTTGATTACCAAGTTACCTAAGACCAAAAGTGGAAACGACACTATTTGGGTCATAGTGGATAGGCTGACCAAGTCAGCACACTTCTTGTAATAAAAGAAGCGTATAATTCAGATAAATTGGCTAAGTTATATGTGGACAAGATTGTGTGTCTCCACGGTGTGCCGGTATCTATTGTATCTGATAGGGATACTAGATACACATCTCACTTTTGGAAAAATTTCAACAATCTTTAGGCACACGATTAAATTTTAGTACGGCTTATCATCCGCAGACTGATGGTCAAAGTGAGCGTAATATCCAGACACTAGAAGACATGCTTAGGGCATGTGTAATTGATATAGGTTGAAGTTGGGATGACCACTTACCCTAATATAATTCTTCTACAATAACAGTTATCATACTAGCATTAAGGTTGCTCCTTTTGAGGCCTTGTATGGGAGAAAATGTATAACGCCGTCTGCTGGGCAGAAGTTGGGGAAGCTCAGCTAACAGGACCAGAGATTGTCCTGGAGACCACGGAAAAATTATGCAAATCCGTGATCGTCTCAAAGCTGCCAGGGACAGGAGAAAAGCTATGCGACAAGAGGCATAAACCTCTTTAAGTTCCAAATAGGGGACAAGGTCATGCTAAAGTATCACCCTAGGGAAAGGTGTGATGCGTTTGGAAAGAAGGGCAAGTTGAGCCCAAGATATATAGGACCTTTCGAGGTAGTCGAATGTGTCGGCACTGTAGCTTATAAGCTCAGATTGCAGAGGATTAGTGGAATCCATGATGTATTCCACATATCTAACCTTAAGAAATGTCTAGCCGATGAGTCGCTAGCAATGTCGCACAAAGAGGTGCAAATAGATGAAAACCTGAGGTTCGTTGAAAACGATTTCAATCAGGATCGATAGGTTGAGAAGCTCCGAAGAAAGATGATACCTATAGTAAAGGTTGAGTGGGACACTTTTAGAGGTCCCGAGTATACATGGGAGGTTGAGTCCACTATGCGACAAAAGTACCCCATCTTTTTGAATAAAATCTCGAGGTCGAGATTTCTTTTAAGGGGGTGAGGATGTAACACCTTTTAAAATCATGTCCAATTGTATAATGACACGTGTTGTATTTTAAAATATAGTCTATTAAAGACCAATAAGGACTAAAGGCGTCAATGTTGATACAGTTTTGTGTCTGTCGCTTGTTCTTAATTACAGTTGTAATTGTACGGTCTTTGCTCAAGTGTCTGTATAGGTTTGGTCGTGTCAATAGATCGAGAAATCCTTCTATCTTGATCTAGTATGACATCTTAGCTTGTCTGTGTTAATCAGCTGCATGTGAGCATACTGATAAGTCTTGTGTACGTCATGTCTACACACGTTCTACAGAAATAAGGATTCTGTGCGAGTCAGAGAATTCGTACGAATCACATGATTTGTATGAAATAACTTGAGTAACAAGTGTGTTACTTGTTTCGTACGAAATAAGCATTTCGTACGAAACAGTTGACTCGTACCAAATCCCTAGAATGTGTCTCGTGTGAAATAGTGTGTTCCTTATGTCTGGATTCGTGTTTCGTACGAACTCTAGACGGACACTATATAAGCAGACATGCACTTCTCAGTCAGGTTGGACTTGCGCGTGAGAGTTAGCTAGCTAGTTGGTCTAAGTGATCCTCTCAGCTTTCTCTCTGAAGACGAAGACACAAGAATACAGCAAGTTTGTTTGAGTCATACGAGCATTGTGTGTATATGTTTGTACTTGTTCTCAATCATTAATCAAGATAGTGAATCTTTGGTTACCCCGTGTTCTTTACTTTGCTTTGGTTGCATGCACACTTGGATTCCGCACTTGTGTGTATGTCATATGAACAAGGAACTGGTTTAACTTGATCCTCAAGTGGACCTACAAGTGGTATCAGAGCTTTGGCTCTTTTCTTGTTCAAAATCGGGCTTAGTTGTGTCTGAGCTAGTTTGAAGATTTCTGAAGTGTTCTTGAATCTCCAGCAGAAAACATAAGTTCTGGACAGTTAACTAACTTAAAACTTGGTTAAAATATGTTGCATGCAGAAATTTTATGGTAAAATTTTTCTGAAGAACACCCTTGAAAAAGAAATCTGCAAAAATTTGAATCTGATAGTTTTGGTAGGGCTGACATTTTTTGACTTGGAACTGGACTTGGACTGTGGACTGTTAAAATCTGTGTTTAACTAAAAGTGGGTAAGACAACAGGTATTTTCGAAAAAGCAGGTCTACACAAGAAAGGAAATTTCTCACCAAACCATTTCTGTAAAAGATTCCTCTGAAAACGTTGATCAAAACATTTGGTGCGACTGAGTTATTTCGTGCGAATCATCTGACCCGCACGAAACACTTGGCTCGCACAAAACATCAGTGTTTGCAGAAATAGGTATCTCGCACGAAACAGAAATTGTTTTTTTTCGTGTTTTTCAAGGCTTTGTGATTTTAAGATTTATCATATTTTCATATTTGTGAATTTTTAAAAAGTAATTATAATTGTGAAACTTTAAAACCTTTAAATTTTCATAAAACAAGAAAATATAATGAGTTCTAACCCGTGGGATTGGAGTTGTTCAAGCTCAAATCAGGAGTCTTCACAAAGCTCCGCAACATCATGGGTAAGATTTTGATGCCTCAACATACAGCAATGATCTCTGCAAATCAATGGGCGTATGTTGCGAATCAGAATCAAAGCATCCAAACTCTGCTAATGAGTGAAAGTGAAACAGGGAGTAATAACCGACAGCCAAAGTTCAATCACATGAAGATTATCCTTCATGGAAAATTCATTTTCATACGTATGTTCTCGGTCAAAACACGAATTGTGGACGTGTTTCACTACCCCCTACAATGAAGCACTTGAAGAAGCTGGATCAAATCCAACCACTTTGGCCAATCTAGTCGAAAGTGACAAGAAAGCTTACGATCTAGAGAATAAGGCATTTGCTATCCTCACACAAGCTCTGTATAAAGACATTTATCATCAGTTTGTGTATTGTACTACAACGAAAAATTTGTGGGACACTTTGGAAGCAAGAGGTGAAGGTAACGCTGCTACCAGGAAGATTCGGCATGATCTGCTCAAGAAAGAGTTTGAATGTTTCATGTTCATGGAGGACGAAACCTTGAATGATATGACCACTCGGTTTTATCATCTTCTCAGCGAAATGTACTCGTATAAAGTGTTAGCAGCACCACAAGAAATTGTGATGTGATTTGCTGATGCTTTACCACCGAAATGGGGTCAATTTATTGTCTTTTAAAACATACAAGTGTTTTGGACTCAATTAGTATTTATGAATTTGTGCAGAAACTGGAGAACAAGAATAAAGAAGAACTCCGGAAGGCACAACGAGTCTCTGCTCCACAAAACCCTGAAATGTATTTTGGAGGTATAAATGCAGGTACAAGCTCAAGTCAGCAACCGAAGCTGCAGACCACGTTTGTGTCAGACGTGAACCCTTTTCTACCCCAACCAGTTCGATCAAGTCAGTCTACCGGTTTAAGTAATCAAGCCTATAGACAGACTTTTGATCCGAAAGCCTTCCTTCCACAGCCAAGGGATTTAGCGCATAAAGCTCCACAACAAGCTCCTTAACAATCTTTCTATGGAAACAACAGTCAATCGGCAAATCCGAACACTGTCAAACTTGACACGTCAAATCTCTCCAAAATCAACGTAAAAGTTGCACAAGAACATGCAGAACTTCTAAATACCATGGTCAGTGCGTATTGTGGTTTAGTTGCAGGTCAAATAGGAACATCAATTTGACAAATGAAGACTATGAACAAATTGACCGAGATGAAATGGAGCTGATGGACATCAAGTGGGCATTTGCAAGTGCTATGAGAAAAGTGAAGGATTATATGAGAAGAATGGGTAGAACCAGTTTGGAAAGCAAGAAGGATACAAAATACGGCTTTGACAAAACCGCCGTCACTTGCTTCAACTGCGGAGAAAGATGTCACTTTAAGCGGGAATGCACAAGACCTAGCAAGGAAGGAAATCACAACCCCTTTCGAAATCAATCTCAACCATCCAACACAGCACAGTACAACAACGAAAGAAGAATAGTAGCTGTTGGCAACTCTAACAATACCAATCAATCAGGACCTTCAAACACGCACAGAGCTTTGGTAGTTCAGTCTGATGAAGGATGCGATTGGTCAGTACAGTTGGGAACTAAGAACAACGGAAGAACTGCATGCTACGCGAAGATCGTGGATCAAATCAAGCATGATCATAGCATCAACACTCCAAATAACGCTGATACATCTAGGGATGCTGGTAGTTCTGATGAAGAATGTTCAAGTTCAGATGGTTATGGATCTGATTCCGATGTGAAGAAAGGAAGTGATGCTGAGGTTGAAGAATTGCTGAGTGAAGCTGAGATGTTGAAATCTGAAAAGGTAGGCATGACGAGGAATGCAGAAGCTGCGGAAAAAGAGACAGAGACACTCTCTACAGATGGTGCAGTTTTTCTTCATCACACTGCCTTTATGGCAAATGTTGAAGGTTCTTCAAAACAGGTAAAATCTGACCTTCCTACTGTTTGCAATGACTGTGTGGAGTTGAAAATAAAGTATGAAACCATCAACAGTCATAATCAAAATTTAGTTCTTGAACTATCAAAATGCAAAGAGGCGAACTTGATGCTAACTAGAAATGAAAAAGAATTCAAATCTGTAATAGAAACCCTTAAGAAAAGTGTTTCTGAATTGACAAAGACAGTTTTGAATAAACAGACAGGAATTAATAACTACATTAATCTCCTACAAGAAACAAAGAAAGAGTTAGCTATCGCCAAATGCGAATATGATTTGATCAAACGCAAATTGGAAAGTTATTCTAACTCCCAATATGTGCTTGATCATATTATTGAAGTTCAAAAACTAAAGGGAGATGCTCAATGCATAGGGTATAAGTCATGTCCACCCCCAATGAAACATGACTATACCAAAATGTCTGATGAAGAGGAGATGCCTCGTTTTGAACCCTCTGTACCTTTGAATCCCGAGGAATTCGCAGTAGGTAGGGTTCAAACTAGGCAATTCATCTCAAGAACCATGCAAGCCAGAAAATTCAACGTCTGATGTTCTTCAAACTCCATCTGATGAAGAAGAGGATGATACATCCGATGATGAATCAAGAAATGGTGATCAGGATCAGCCTCTTGATGAGAGGAAAAGAGTAGAATCTTCTACTACTCCTAGTACTCAATCTGTTGAGAATCAAGAGACTGTTCCTAAGAAATCTGTGAAGACAAGTGTGTCTACACAAGAAGTAGATAATGTGTTGTATACCTTGGTTGGAGATAAGAAAATCTATTCAAACAAAGATTTTCCAATTAAAAACGTAAATCCAATCTCTATAGATCAGGTCTTTGAAAAGTCAACAACCAAACCTCTAGAAAAGAAAAAGGCGACCAAATCACAACCATTATCCGCTTCAAAAGAAAAACAATGGAACCGAGTTGAAAAGCCTATAGTTTCTCAATCGAAGGTTGAAGCAAAAGGCTCTCGTTGCCAGAAAAAGGCCAAAACTGTTAAATTTGTGAGTTCTAAAGGTACCGATAAAGTCGAAACTTTTCAAGGAAAATCTAATGTTGATTTTCTAAAGAAAGTTAAGATTTTGAAAAGAAATAGTCAAAACAATTACACCCAACACACAGATGGATGTAATGAAAATGAACCCAGTACCTCAGGATCCACAAGTTCAACTTCAGGCCGAGAAACACGATCTCCTAGTTTTGTTGAAAGGAGAACATGTTTCAAATGTGAAGAATTTGGCCACATTATAAAGGATTGTCAAAATCCAGCCAAATCAAGATGTATAGAGAAAACCCCTCATGAACCAACTTGCAAACGTAAATTTGTTTCTACGACACAAGATAAACGAATTATTAAAGATCAAAAAGAGAAACAAAAACGTAAACAAGTAAAAGCAGTTGAGAAAGCTTTAAAATTGGATTCTTCGAAAAAGGATCAAAGATCTTCAAAGTCAATAAAACCAGACACTGTTAAAACTGTAAATAATAGTAAATCTGGTAATAAATAAGGATCTTGGAAACAGAAGACCGGAAGTGGTTCAAAAGGAGTTTCTCAGTTTGTTAATCATCAAGAAATTAAGATTACATTTCTCGATGATAAGGGACGACCCAAGACCACTAAGGCTTGGGTCCCCATCTCAAACTAATCTTGTTTGTGCAATGTGCAGGGTGTTCCAGGAGGAACTGTAAACAGTCATTGGATTGTTGAAAGTGGAGCATCAAGGCACATGACGGGCGACTTGCGGCTCCTATATGATGTGAAAAGCATAAGGGGTGGTTATGTTGCTTTTGCTGGTGACAAAGGTGGATACATCACTGGAGAAGGAATGGTCTCCAATGGTGTTGTGAGCTTCGACAAGATCAATTATGTGCGGCAAATTGATCACAATCTTCTTGGTGTTTTCTCAAATCTACGACAAGAAGTTCACGATACATTTTGATGATGTCGGATGTTATGTGCTGAAGCCTGGATTCAAGATCCCTAAGGAATGGATTCTCCTGTCGGCTCTAAGAATTAATGATTTGTATCTTCTTGATATGAGCCAAGCTATTACAACATCTGCACAAGTCACATGTTTTGTCTCTAAAGCCATCGAAAAGGAATCAATATATTGGCATAGACGTATGGGACACATTCACCTAAGGAAAATGAACTATTTGGTGAAGAAAAATCTAGTGAATGGTGTACCAGTGAAGAACTTTCATCTTCAAGACGTTTGTGTATCATGCTAGAAAGGGAAGCAAGCAAGAAAGTCCCATCCTGTGAAGAAGATCAACATTGTGAATATACCACTGGAATGTCTTCATATGGACCTATTTGGACCTATGAAACACAAGACAACCTTTGGTGATTCTTATTGTCTGGTAGTTACTGATGACTATTCCAGATTCTCATGGGTAAACATGTTGGTACACAAGAGTGAAGTTCCTACTATCCTCAAGAATCTCCTGACTCTGCTAGAAAATTTGTACAATCTGAAGGTAAGTAGAATCAGAAGCGACAATGGCACGGAATTTAAGAATCAAGTTATGGATGAGTACTATTCCTCAAAGGGTATTCTGCATTGTCACACCCGACCCGCAGCAGAAAAGGTGATCGAGGCATGATTGGGTTATCATAAAAGCTCATGACATTTATTTTAACGTTTCATATTCATTAATACACTTTAATGGGAAATTACAATCACTATTACATCATGCCCTAAACATCAATCTAGGCTTCATTGATTTCTTCTAAGGCATTTCCTATGTTTTCCTTGCTTCATCCTGTTCACCTGTATCATGTGTAAAAATGGTTTTTGGATCAACAAAAAGTTGGCGAGTGAATCCTATGAAAAACATTTGAACAAGTTTATTTAATTGATTGTAAAATAAAGTGCACAACCACACATGAGTAAAAATAGATGTAAACTTATTCACCAATCAATTAATATTAAATAATACACACATGAACAATAATGGACCGTTTTGAGGCACGCGTTGCTCAACTCGTCTCTCACGAGGAACTGATGGGCCTAATGAATGATTGCATAAACTTGACAATATAAAATATATAACTACAAACAATATAAACTAAATAATACACACACGAACAATAATGGATTTGTTTTGAGGCGCGCGTTGCTCAACTCGTCTCTCACGAGGAACTGATGGGCCTAATGAATGTATTGCATATAAATTGACAAAATGAAATACATGACTACAAGCAATATATATACAATCTAAGTTTAGATCACAATATGGTATGGCACAAGTTTAAATAAACGAGTTAATTTTGTGACACATGACACACCCTAAAACGTGTAATTAAAAAGGGGAGTTGTAAGATTCACTCACATTGGGTGCGTTCGGTTGATGATGTTGAATACGCACGAAGTTGGATTTAACGACGAGTGAAACTAACCTATATAATGGCATAATGGTTCGGTAAGTAAACGGATTTTATTAATCCATTTTAGTAGGATTGATTGGATATATTTTTGTGAATTTAAGGCTATTTTCTAACCTTATAAATGTTATTTTTAAGTATTTTTAATTGATTTTTAAATAAAATAAATAAATAAAAATAATAAAAAAAAGTTGACTTCTTTGTGACCGTTGACCGTTGACTTGTTGACCTGTTGACCGGTCAAGCTGTGAAATTATTTGCGCCGGGTGAGGCTCGAACCCGAGACCTCCCGTTCGCGTGCACGCAGCTCTACCAACTGAGCTACGTGTCTAACCCGAAATATTTCTGTTTTTAATTATATTTATATACTAATTGAATTAAACTGAAAATCATTTATTTTTAAAAAAGATTTTAATGTATCGAACCGGCGTCCTCCACAGGTCTCGAACCCGGGACCTGTGGTTTAGGTTAACACACAGTCCACCGCTGGACTGTGTGTTTAACTTGTTATATAATCTGATTTTTATTATACTTATATACAAACTAAATAATTTCATTTCTGTCTTATTTAAAAAGTTTGATAATTGTCCGGATCGGTGCGGTAGTCCGGACTCGAACTCGTGACCTGTGTTTTAAATGTGCACACAGTTCACCACTGGACTGTGTGTCTATCTTGGTTATTATTCCGGTTTTTATTAAATTTAACATCTATGTGAAGTGAATCCGGTTTAGTAAAAAAAAAAGAACATTTTTATCACGGTAAGCATGCCTCCGATCCTTTGACAAGAATACTTATATATAGGAAGTACCAGCGGCGTATCCACCATATTCTTGTCAAATTTTCATTGAATTTATCCGCAAGTTATGATTAGTCCTATGTAACTCTACAACAAACACAACAACCACAAGATACTGATAATGAAAAATGTCTGTGCGATCAAGGCTCAATCAAACGGAGCCGATCGTATTGCATGTACTGAAAATGAAAAATGTCTGTGCAATCAAGGCTCAATCAAACGGAGCCGATCGTATTGCATGTACTGAAAATAATAAACAATAATCACTCAAGCGGTTTATACATGGAACCTCTCATAACCGCCAGATAATGCCTCCGATCTTTTGGCAAGAATACTTATATATAGGAAGTACCAGCGGCGTATCCACCATATTCTTGTCAAATTCTCATTGGCTTTATCCTTAAGTTATGATTGGTTCTATGTAATTTCTAAAACATAAAACTAAACGATTGGAGTTGAATCTTGATTTCCGGTGAAGAGGACTAGTTGGGTGGTTTCGTTTGGGTCGTCATTATCTTCGTCAAGATTGGCGTTGATGTTGAAAACTCTTCCTCTTGCTGGTGGCCTAGTGATTGAGTTTTCTTGATTTACTTGGTTAACTGGGTTTGATTGAGCTTGAGCGTTTATGATGTTAACCAATCGAGGGCACGTGTTTCTAAAGTGGGTAGGGTCGCCACAATTGAAACAAGCTCGAACATATGGGAACATGGGGTATTGAGGTTGATGATAGGTTTGGATCATGTTTTGAGTAGGGGGAGAGATTTGGTTTTGAGGGGTGCGGCAAACCTTGCTCAAATGACCATAGCGTCCACAATTTGCACATAGTCGACAAGGTAAGGTAAGGGGATGGTGATAAAAACAGTTGTTGCATCGAGTGTGAGGTCCAAGATATGGTTTCTTATTTGGGTAAGTTGAGTTGGGTGCCACTTGAGTGATTAGGATAGCTTGGATGGGTATGGCGTGTGAAATTGGTTGATTTCGTTGGATGGTAGCGAAAAGTTGCCCGTCTCTTTTTCTCTTAGAATTGGGTTGAGAAGGGGATTCGGTTTGGGTGTAGTCGGAGGTTTCAGTCGATGCTTTATCCTTCTTCTTCTCCTCCTTGAAGTCTCTGTTCCGGATTCGGTTCTCGGTGAGCTCTGTAGCTAACTCCATTGCTGCTTCCAAGTTTGCAGGTGTGGCACTTATTACAGAGTCTTAAATCTTTGACGGAAGACCACGAATGTAGTGCTCGATCAAACGGTAGAGGGGAGTGAACAAGTTGGGAACCATTTGATTTAACTCGAGGAATCTTTTGTTGTACGTGGTGTTTCCTTTTGCTTCAACGAATAGAACTCATCTTCTAATTTCTTGATTTCGCTCCTTGGGCAAAATCGTCTGGTCATAATTTCCTTCAATTCATTCCAAGTTAAAGTCATAGCATCTTCAACACCTCGTTTGGCCTTCTCTGTATTCCACCAAGTAAGTGCTATTCCATATAAACGACCGGTAGCATATCGCACTTTGCGGTCATCAGGGCAATCGCAGTTTAGAAAAGTGTTCTCCATTTCTTCAAACCAATGGAGGAGAGCGGGTGACACCTTCAGTCCCTTCGTATTTCGGAGGGTCGCATGATTTGAAATGCTTGTAGGTGCATTTAGTGGTATTTGGGGGAGAGTTGATAACGTTTTGATTTTCTTGATTGACAGGATTAGCGGTAAGTGCTTGTTGGACTTGGATTACAATGTTGGGTATTACGGCAGCCATTTGTTGAGCGATTAGGGCAGCCATGCGCTCGCGGGCTTTTCCTGCTCTCATCTTCCTACGGGCGAGGCTAGAAGACATCTACATGGAATACGCATCATGAGTAATGAGTTGGATGTTTTTGGGATCATGGTTCGTGCTTAGGAATGAACATTCATAAAATAAATATAGAAAAATAAATCTACTACATCCATAGGATGTCTTGGGCTTTGCTCGTCATTAGGCCTTGCATGCCGCCATACTTTACCTTCATAATCATGTGGGCCCCCATGAATACCGGTTTTTCATATGGTTCGCATGTGTTAGCCTGGTTACGTACACTAAAACCCGGAGAAAATCGAGAAATATGTATATAACGTATGATATTCGGAATGTGTCCAGGTGTAGACACGGTGACACCTCAAAGTGGGTTAGTTCGAACGACGTTTGGTGTGGCATGCTTTGGCCTAATAGGTCCTTCGTACTCTCATCGTTAGTCCCCAGGTAGGCAAACTGGTCCGTTATATTGGATTTATACGAATGCCAACCTAGACAGGACGTTCCGACTACCGGTACTTGTACCCTTCCAGTTACTACATGCCCGTCGCAGAACTTACTTTGATGAGATTTGAAAATTTGCAACAAAATCTTTGAATAACAAAAGTATGAAGATGATTTGAATATATGAACATTGAAATATGTATGATGAATGTGTATATAAGTATATATGTTTGACTATAAGTATAAACAAATATGAAACAGATAAACATCATAAGTTTGTATGTAACCACCTAAACAATTAAATTTTAGGCAAACTATAGTATAGGCTCTAAGGGTCTAATAACCTATCCTATATCCCTATAGTCATGGCTCTGATACCAATCTGTCACACCCCGACCCGCAGCGGAAAAGGTGATCGGGGCATGTATCATCAAAGCTCATGACATTTATTTTAACGTTTCATATTCATTAATACACTTTAATGGAAAATTACAATCAATATTACATCATGTCCTAAATATCAATCTAGGCTTCATTGTTTTCTTCTAAGGCATTTCCTATGTTTTCCTTGCTTCATCCTGTTCACCTGTATCATGTGTAAAAAGGGTTTTTGGATCAACAAAAAGTTGGCGAGTGAATCCTATGGAAAACATTTGAACAAGTTTATTTAATTGATTATAAAATAAAGTGCACAACCACACATGAGTAAAAATAGATGTAAACTTATTCACCAATCAATTAATATTAAATAATACACACATGAACACTAATGGACCGTTTTGAGGCACGCGTTGCTCAACTTGTCTCTCACGAGGAACTGATGGGCCTAATGAATGATTTGCATAAACTTGACAATATAAATATATAACTACAAACAAAATAAACTAAATAATACACACACGAACAATAATGGATTTGTTTTGAGGCGCGCGTTGCTCAACTCGTCTCTCACGGGGAACTGATGGGCCTAATGAATGAATTGCATGTAAATTGACAAAATGAAATACATGACTACAAGCAATATATATACAATCTAAGTTTAGATCACAATATGGTATGGCACAAGTTTAAATAAACGAGTTAATTTTGTGACACATGACACACCCCAAAACGTGTAATTAAAAAGGGGAGTTGTAAGATTCACTCACATTGGGTGCGTTCGGTTGATGATGTTGAATACGCACGAAGTTGGATTTAACCACGAGTGAAACTAACCTATATAATGGCATAATGGTTCGGTAAGTAAACGGATTTTATTAATCCATTTTAGTAGGATTGATTGGATATATTTTTGTGAGTTTAAGGCTATTTTCTAACCTTAAAAATGTTATTTTTAAGTATTTTTAATTGATTTTTAAATAAAATAAATAAATAAAAATAATAAAAAAGTTGACTTTTTTTGTGACCGTTGACCGTTGACTTGTTGACCTGTTGACCGGTCAGCTGTGAAATTATTTGTGCCGGGTGAGGCTCGAACCCGAGACCTCCCGTTCGCGTGCACGCAGCTCTACCAACTGAGCTACGTGTCTAACCCGAAATATTTCTGTTTTTAATTATATTTATATACTAATTGAATTAAACTGAAAATCATTTATTTTTAAAAACGATTTTAATGTATCGAACCGGCTTCCTCCACAGGTCTCGAACCCGGGACCTGTGGTTTAGATTAACACACAGTCCACCGCTGGACTGTGTGTTTAACTTGTTATATAATCTGGTTTTTATTATACTTATATACAAACTAAATAATTTCATTTCTGTCTTATTTAAAAAGTTTGATAATTGTCCGGATCGGTGCGGTAGTCCGGACTCGAACTCGTGACCTGTGTTTTAAATGTGCACACAGTCCACCACTGGACTGTGTGTCTATCTTGGTTATTATTCCGGTTTTTATTAAATTTAACATCTATGTGAAGTGAATCCGGTTTAGTAAAAAAAAAAAGAACATTTTTATCACGGTAAGCATGCGTGGGACAAGAATCGAACTCGGGACGTGAGCGTGTTTAATTTGCACACAGTCCACCGCTGGACTGTGTGTCTAACCCGAGTTATATCTTGATTTTAATTATACATATACGATATTAAAACTTCATCTTCTTCGTTGGACTCAACCAGAAACGGAGGTCCGACTGGTTCGAAAATTTAATCAAGTTCGTTAGTGTCTGGTGGTTAATTACATGTGAGATTAAATAAAAAGAATGAAGGATTAAGCGTAAGGTATACCGAACTGGACTCCTCTGTTTCTCCGGCGAAACTCCGGTGACAGTAAAAACATCCGGCGACGTGTGTCTTGCGGCAGAGAGTCTTCAGCGAGCTTGAGATGGATGTGAGTGGCTTCGGTATAAGTTCTGGGTGTTCAGTAAGGCTCAGAAGTGAAGGGCTCGGTTTTCCGGCGAGGTGCAGAACTTTTCCGGCGAGTGGAATTACGTTGGGTAAAGGTGTGATTGTGAGCGAAAAAGCTAGCAGAGGTTTGAGGGGTATTTATAAGGCAGGACATCGATGAATTTGGTCCGATATCCGTCTTGATTCGTCGGTTAAAGATTTTCCGGCGGTTATAGCTTGTGTCGCGGACTGGATATCAGTTATAACCGATGTTGAGGTTTAATGTTTACATTGAGTCAAAAGTAACCGACGCCGTTTGACGAAATCGTCGGATTTTCCGGCGTCAACAGATTTGGGCGCGTCAGTTTGACTGGGTTTGATTTCTGTTTCGATATTTGAATTAATTGTCTGGATATAATACCAAAAAATACAAGTGGCGCAGTGGTTGAATGGTTAAGTGTTAAGGCTGTTTGAATCCGCTGCTGACCCGGGTTCGAAACCCGGCAGCAGCTTTTTATTTTTATTTTCTTATTTTCAATACTTTTTCAAATATAAATTATATATTCCAATATACTTATTAATTATGTATCTTTTAAAATTATTTGGGCATTAAATACGCAACGAAATTTTTAACTGATTGTTCGGTTAATAAACGGAGCGGGTTTGGTAAATCCGTTTTTTTTTACGGATGTTACATGCATGAGTACAGTTCTCGATACACTCCACAACAAAATGGTGTCGCTGAGAGGAAGAATAGAACTCTTATTGAAACTGCAAGAACCATGCTAGTAGAATCAGAATTTCCTGTTCAATTTTGGGGAGAAGCTGTTGCTACTGTGTGCTACATGATGAATAGAGTTCTGACAGTGAAGAGACATAGGAAGACATGCTTTGAGTTGTTACATAAAATGAAACCGGATATTTCTTTCTTAGAACTTTTTGGAGCTCTATGCACTATGATCGACCCACATGGAAAGTTTGGTCCCAAGGATATCGAAGGTTTCTTTCTTTGATATGCTACTCCAAATTTCCGAGTGTGGAATTTGTCTTCGAAGAAGATTGAAGAATGGGGTGAAGTTAAGGTTCAGAGATATACAAAAGCGGTTAGAGCTCCGGGTGCTCCTTGGATGTTTGACTACGATGGGTTGTTTGACTCCTTTAATCTGCCAACTTTTGATGATGCAACAGCTGCTGCTCAGATGTTATTGGAAAGTGATACTGCAGTAGACTCATCATTAGTTTGTCCAATTATTGTTAACCCTCAAGTGTCGACTTCGGTTAACAATCTTGTTCAAAATGAGGAATTCGAAGACGCTGCGGATTATAATGTTTCATCAGAAGATGATGAGTTTCATGATGAAAATGAAGCTGCCTCTGGTGCGGTACCTGGATTTTCAATTGATACGTCAAATATTCAACCTCAAGGAACGACTGAAGGTCATGCATCTACAACGTCATCAAATCCAGCTCTCGATGTAACTGTTGATCTGAATATCAACAATTTAGGTATCAGTTCTCGAGTTCCTGATGTGCCAGAAACTCGTATTCATAATATCCATCCTCAGCATAATATTATTGGAGATGTCCAGAGTGGTGTGCAGACTCGTAATCAGCTTTGAAACAACCAGAATGCTGAATTGTATTCGGAAATCAGGGAATCTGGTGCTCTGAATGATTGGTCTTTAGCCTGCTATGTGTGCAAAGTAGAACCAAAATCTTAGAAAGAGGCAATGAAAGAAGACTCTTGGGTTGAAGCCATGCAGGAAGAACTTCAGGAGTTTCAGAAGTTAGGTGTCTGGAAATTGGTTGACAGGCCTGACAACTACAAGAAGATTGGTACAAGTGCAAGAAGGATGACCGAGGTGTTGTTGTGAGAAACAAAGCGCGTTTGGTTGTTCAAGGTTTTAATCAGGTCGAAGGGATCGATTACAATGAAGTTTATGCACCGGTTGCACGACTTGAGGCCATAAGAATCTTTTTGGCTTATGCGTCCTTCAAGAAGTTCACTATTTATCAGATGGATGTGAAGAGTGCATTTCTTCATGGTGTGGTAGAAGATGAAGTATATGTTGAGCAACCGCCAGGTTTTGAAGATCCTCTCCATCCAGACAAGGTTTGGCTTCTCAACAAGGCGATATATGGTCATCATCAAGCTCCGAGGGCTTGGTATGAAACGTTGTCTACCTATCTGTTGAAGAATGGTTTTCGACGAGGCCTGATCGACTGTACTCTCTTCATCAAGGAACAGGATGAGGATTTGCTGCTAGTACAGGTTTATGTTGATGATATTATATTTGGGTCTACTAACACTCGAATGTGCAAAGAATTCGAACAGGTTATGCAGGAGAAGTTCGGAGATGAGCACTATGGGAGAAATGAATTTCTTTTTAGGTTTGCAGGTTCAGCAATCAAAGGAAGGGATTTTTATCCATCAAACCAAGTACGTCAAAGATATTCTTAAGCGATTTCAGATGGATGACTCAAAGCCTTTGGGAACTCCATTAGCTCAAAATCATGGGATTACTCCAGACGGAATGGGTGAACATGTAGAACCATCTCTCTATCGTGCTATGATCGGATCTCTCATGTATATTACTGCTTCAAGACCCGACATAATGTACCCAACATGCCTTCTGGCGCGCTATCAGTCTAGTCCGAAGGTTTCTCATTTGATGGCTGTGAAAAGGATCTTTCGTTATCTAAAGGGTCGTCCTGACACTGGTCTATGATACCCTAAGGATGATAACTTTGATCTGACAGCATTCAGTGATTGTGATCATGGCGGCTGCAAAATCGATGCAAAGTCAACAACAGCAGGATGTCAGTTCTTGGGAAATCGCCTAGTCACGTGGCAATGCAAAAAAGCAGACTTGTGTAGCTACATCAACATGTGAGGCTGAATGTATTTCAGCTTCTAGTTGCTGCTCTCAAGTTCTATGGATTCAACAGCAAATGCGCGACTACGGTTTTGAATTTCTTACTACTCCTATTTTTGTTGATAATGAGGCTGCTTTACAGATCACTCGGAATCCTGTACAGCATTCAAAAACAAAACACATTGAGATTAAGTATCATTTCATACGAGATTGTTATGAAAAGAGACTTATCGATGTTGTTAAAATCCACACTGATCACCAACGTGCCGACCTTTTTACCAAAGCCTTTGATAAATCACGTTTTGATTATCTACTTTTGGTCAATGGCATCAAGGTGAAACCCGAGTAACTCAACCATGGCTAACTATTTTTGTATATACTTTTCTAAAAATCTAAAACTACAAAAAGATTTTCAGTTTTATATTTTAGGGGGAGTAAATTTCAAGAAAATACAAAAAATATATCTTTTATTTACCTTATTTGTTTAAGGGGGAGAAATTCAGAAAAATACAAAAACAATAGAAAAATTAAAAATGAGTTTCTTGGATAAGTTAAAGATGATGAAATTCACCGGTAGATCTGTCAGATATGGTTAAAAGCATAGAAAGAATATTGATAAATAGCTTTACTTATGATGTATCAGTAGGCTCACAATCAGACTAAAATGTGCAGGTTGATATAAACCTAACAGACAGAACGCCAGGTGGGAACCATTCATTGGCATATGGTCTTGGTACCGAAATTTCGTTTGATAGAGTGCCGAGGTTCTGAGATATACGGTCTTTATGCTTGCTTATCATCTAGGTATCATGGTTGAATCTTTTGCTGCAAAATAACGGTGGCGCAAGTCTAGAACTTCCATGATATTATACATACGTGTACATACTGCATTCGACCATCAAATAAGTGATAAAAATATCACATCCCCAAAATAAGTGATAAAATATCACAGCTTCTTGCGGGAGCTAAGTTCGTCTCTTTGTCGGTACGATGGTACTAACCTGTTCACGGACTTACTCCTGTGCCTGCATGCATATGAAAATCAAGTTCCTCATCAATAAGTGATTAAATCACAAAGGGCTTGTTTTCAATCAAAAATAAGTGAGTATCTCACATCATTCATATACGTCAAAACAAATGATAAAGCAGTATACTCACCGGTAAGATTTTCTCTCGTGAATATCTTGATACGGGAATGTGTCGTGATGTGGTTGAACACCCGGGTAGTAAGTATAAATTCATACCTTAATCATATCTTCTAATCATGATTACATCTGATAAGTCTGAGCTTACGTGGACAACAATACCGATAATCATAGTTGAATACTTGTCTGTTTAATTTTGAAATCCAAATATCGTTTTTTGACAAAGATTAAAATGCTCGTATGATTCCTTTACCTTGAAACTCGAAAAAGATTGTAGTTTATCTGTGTATTTTGTTTTAAGTCTAGTTTACTTAGTTGCTTATGTAATTAGTTTTTTTTTAAAGTTAGCCAAAGTTGATACTCGAAAGTTTTCTACCAAGATACGCCAGAAAACCATTTGTTTGATATCGTAACTTCATAAAGTAATATCTTGCAACAAGTAACTCATCAAAAGAAATCCAAAATCTGAAATTCGTTTGAGTGTGTGTATCTCATACGAATGAACCTAGTGATTTGATTTGACTTGGTCACTTGTTTTTCTCAAATCTGCTGCTGGAATTCCTCAAGTGTGTGTATCTTGTTCAGGGAATACGATCATACGAAGAATTTATGATAAGTCTTTCGTGTGTATTCCCTGAGAAAGTTGTGTTCTAATTATATTTGTCTATTGAGTACAAATTGATACAAAAGAACATGAACAAAGACCAGCAACAAAGAAATCTGACAAGTCAGAAGAGGAAACAAGAAAGATTTGAAGTTTCTTAGAAGTTCGAAGATCTGATGCTCTAATCATTGGATAGCAGATCTATGAATGGATGCAGATCTTCAGGGGGAGTTTGTTGATACTCCAAACCATCTATGTGAAGACCAAAGTCTGAAGACCAAAGAACCGAAGACCAAGCAACATCCAAGAGGGAGTTTGTTGATACAGTTTTGTGTCTGTCGCTTGTTCTTAATTACAGTTGTAATTGTACGGTCTTTGCTCAAGTGTCTGTATAGGTTTGGTCGTGTCGAATAGATCGAGATATCCTTCTATCTTGATCTAGTATGACATCTTAGCTTGTCTGTTGTAATCAGTTGCATGTGAGCATACTGATAAGTCTTGTGTACGTCATGTCTACATACGTTCTACAGAAATAAGGATACTGTGCGAGTCAGAAAATTCATACGAATCACATGATTCGTACGAAATAACTTGAGTAACAAGTGTGTTACTTGTTTTGTATGAAATAAGCATTTCGTACGAAACAGTTGACTCATACCAAATCCCTGGAATGTGTCTCGTGTGAAATAGTGTGTTCCTTATGTCTGGATTCGTGTTTTGTACGAACTCTAGACGGACACTATATAAGCAGACATGCACTTCTCTGTCAGGTTGGACTTGCGGTGAGAGTTAGCTAGCTAGTTGGTCTAAGTGAGCCTCTCAGTATTCTCTCTGAAGATGAAGACACAAGAACACAACAAGTTTGTTTGAGTCATACGAGCATTGTGTGTATATGTTTGTACTTGTTCTCAATCATTAATCAAGATAGTGATCTTTGGTTACCCCATGTTCTTTATTTTGCTTTGGTTGCATGCACACTTGGATTCCGCACTTGTGTGTATGTCATATGAACAAGGAACTAGTTTAACACCATCCGCAGGTAGACCTATAATCAACATGCTCAAACTGAGCCTCTGAGTGACGGTCCGATGTCAACATGCATAAATAACAGCCTCTGAGTGACTGATATGTTAACATGCTTAAATCATTAGCCTCTGAGTGACTGGTACGTCAACAAGCTTGAAATTTGGTCTCTGAGTGACTAATATGTCACATTAATCATTGCTCTGATGACTGATACATCAACATGCTTGAAATTTGGCCTAAGTGACTGATAGTCACATGTTGAAATTGCCTTGAGTGATGAATGTCAACATGCCCAGCCTCTGAGTGACATCGGAATCAACATGCTTATAAAAGTCTCTGAGTGATCCTTTATGAATAACTCTCATGCGTGCCATTTGTTGGACGAGAGGGTTCAATTTTGTAAATATGTGAAAGTTGGATGATGGAGGGATTAAAAGTGTCAACATGTTAATTTATACCTCTGAGTGACCTTTTAACGAACCGAGAGCTCGACAATGTCCGGGCATAATCCCGGGTATGCCGAGTATTGGCTACGGAGGGCTAAATGTGCCAAAAAGGTGTTTAAAAAGGTTTTTAGAAGCTTTAATAAGTTAAGGGGCTAAAAGTGTCAAAGTTTGAAAGTGGTCGTGGGGCGGTCGCGGGCCACGAGAGACCAGGCTTGGGTCTCTCGCGGGCGCGAGAACAACTCTGCTGCAAAAGTTTTGGCTTGGCCTCCAAACAAAGATCCAAAAACCATTAATTCGAAACCATGGACTTGTAAACTGCTATGCCACGTTTTAGGGACACTTATAAGCTTCCTCTTACACCCCTAAACACCTGGCTTCACCTCCTTTGAGTTCTCCAACTATAAATAGGTGATCAAGTTCATCATTTGAAATTGCACCTTTCTAAATCACAACTCATCTCCCTCCTCTGGAAGTTCCTAGCTGAAAGGAGCATCCAACTTAGTTCTTTTGCATTCTAGGAACCTCTTGTAAGTGTTCCTTGCTCTTGCATTTTCGTTTATAGGCTTTTATAGCCAAAAGTCAAGCGTTTGACGGAAAACGCTTTGACTTTCGGTTAAGACCATTATGGTCTAGCCATTGTTCAAAATGAACATGGCTAAGTGATCGTAATAAGGTAGGGTTAATCCCTATAAGGGCACCTCCTGAAGATCACGTTTGCTAGACCAATTTTTCGGAAAAATCATAAATTGATCTTATATATGTTATGAAACCTGTTTTGACACTTAAATAAGTTGGTAATAATTATTAGAACATGTGCGAACATGTTCGGCTCCTCAATTTCAGTTCTAGGGTCGGTTCACAACCGAAAGTCGTGAAGTTTGACTTCTGCTTTGACTTTTGATTCTGACCCGATTTAGATTACTTACCTACTGATCTAAAGTTGCCATTATGATCATAATATAATGTTGCATAACCCTTTGAGGTTATATTACATGATCATAATCAGAATCCAAGTTTATGCGCAAGTTCCATAATTATGCCATTTTTGACCAAAATGTCATTTTTGCATAAAACAAGGTTTTAAATGGTAATGAACTTGAAAATGAGTTTTCTATTGATGTAATATTATAAGTAAGATTATTTGGGATGTTAAACCAAGTGATAAACTGAGTTTTCAAACAGGTCCTTAAATAGTTGTCGATAAATGACGATTAGCCCTTATGGTTATTAAAATGGTTTTAATCAAATCTTTTCAAGGTAAGACATTTACCTATAGATATGTCATATTAAATAACATATATAAGACATTTAATCTGACCGTAATGTCAGTTTTCACTAAACATCGCATAAAACGTCATTTAACGACATAAACGCCGTTTAGGCGCATAATATGGTTTTAAACCATATTATTTGACCAAGACTTGATACCTACTGATTTTAAAACTTATTTTAAACATATTTACAGTAGATACATGTTATAAACTAAGAATCCCAAATAATTTATAAACTATGTGTAAAATGACCAAAATGCCCCTTCGGTGCATAGTTTGGTCATAAAAGATAAATTACACATATAAATGGTATCTGTCACACCCTGATTTTCGATGTAGCGGAAGCGTGTCGCGAGGTGTGGACAGAGCGGCAATCGTTGCATTCAACCAAGTAAACCACAATTGTATTACATTACAAAACATTCATCCATACTTTTCATTTGACCATAATTTACATATAAACTTTTGTCTTTAAAACAAACCACAAGTTTAACAACATTATTTAAAATTTAGACATAAGTTTATAAAACATAACAACAAAGACCAGATGAAATAAAATATCTTGACTTCTCAACAAACGAACAAGATTTTTCCCCGAAGTCCATCCACTAGTTTCCTGTAATACATGTTAGTTTTGAAAACAATGTCAACAAAAGCTGGTGAATTCATGTTATAAATTTTGTATCAAATGAATTATCAAAAACATTTGAAATAAACGTGTTTAATATAGCTTAATGAAACTTGTAAGATCATTAGTGTGTTGCAAGGACACTAATCTGTATGCCGAATAAGGTGGCAACCAAACCTTGAGGATTTATTATGTGTCTGAGACACTCGTTTTAGACACAAAAGCACTCTAATACGATATGTTATTATTGCCGTAATAGAGTGGGGCTCGCCCAAACCCAATAGATCTATCCCCTTATTCCTCGGTACTTGTTATTCATTAATGACCCCAATGCTTGAGCCTTATTCACATGTGATCTAAATATTTTTATTTTCCCAGCTATATTAATTGTAACATGTATACATTCTCGCACGTTTAAACCATAAAATCGTTAAAATAAAAGGGGAAACATTAACTCACAGATTTACGTTCCAAACAAATCTCTATTCGTTTCCTAATACTTCGTTTGTTTTTCGACCTACAAGTGTTCTAGTCTATTAGACACTTAGGCTTTTGTTCGTTTTTCGTACAAGTATTTTATCTTGAGTTTCATACTTGTATTTGTTGGTTTTTCTTTGTTTATATATATATTATATATATATATATATATATATATATATATATATATATATATATGCTAGATTTATTAAATGGACCCAGTCCATAATTTAATTGTAAATAACTCAATCTATTAATTCATTACATATGGGCCTAGCCCAAAAGCTTTTGTAAGTATGGGCCTTGCCTAAATTTGCTTACTTTATATGGGCCTAGCCCAACCTAATTTTGTTTATTAGTAAGTTAAGCCCAGTTAATTTATAAAAGTGGGTCTAGCCTAAGTTAAAATAAAAGATTAGGCCTAGCCCAAAACAATTAATAAAAATTGAATTAGCCCAATTTAGTTTTATAAAAGTGGGCTTTAGCCCAAAGTTAATTTTTATAAAATGGATTAGCCCAATTTATTTCTTTATAAAAGTGGACTTGGCCCAAAATTATCTTTTATTTAAATGGGTCTAGTCCATATAAACTTTTATAAAAGTGGGCTTAGCCCAAAGTTTGTTTTTGTAACATAGATTAGCCCAATTTATTTCTTTATAAAAGTGGACTTGGTCAAAAATTATCTTTTATTTAAATGGGTCTAGCCCATGTAAACTTTTATAAAAGTGGGGATAGCCCAAAGTTTATTTTTGTAAAAGTGGACATTAGCCCAAGTTTGATTTTTATATAAGTAGGCCTAACACTTGTAAATTTTATAAAAGTGGGCTTAGCCCAAGTTAAATTTATAAAAGTGGGCCTTAGCCCAACTAGTTTATTTAAATGGGCTAGTCCATATACTTTATAAAAATAAGTTTAGCCCAATATAATTTTTATAATAAAAATGGGCTTAGTCTAATAATTTGTTTAGTTGGGTTTATCCAAAAATATTTACTAGTATTTGTTATAACTTATAAAAATTTATTTATAAAAACTTATAAGTTATATATATTTAAAAAAATTTCTAGTAAATATAAAGTGTGTCGGTTTATTCGTTCGTTTTGGCCGTTAGGTTCGCGTCGACTATTTTATTCGTTTCGTCTTTGTCGTTTGTTTCGATTATACCATATATTTTATTTTGTCCGAATTGTCCGAGTTTGTCCGAATTGTCTGATATATAATATTTTATCAAAACTTGAACACTTATATATATTTTTGTATTTAATTTAGCTTGACCAAAATATATATAGTTTTATACAATAATACATGTACATATATAAGATTGTTTAAAAAATATATTTTTATCAAAATATATATATCTATCTCATTTTTAGTTTAAGAAAATATAAGTAATTATATTCTTAACTTTTTTTATCCAAATCCTTTATCTAAACATGATTAAAGTTCCTAATCACTTTTAGCCACCAATTCTTTAGTTTAATCATATCTTAATCAAGATTAATTTTTATAAAAATTTTCCATAGTTTTCTTTAAAATATAAGTTTCCCATGTTTTTATAAACATGTTTTAAGTAGCTAAACTAACTCAAATCATCATCAAGCACAATTATTATATAAATGTATTAACATAATGTCATGAACTTGTTATAATTTTTAATCTTTCTCAATATAGAAGCTTTATTATAACTTTTATACAAAATTTCTAAATCATAATTTTTATTTAATGATCTAGTACATGTATAATCATATTTAAAATATGAGATTATGTTCATGACATATTTTTGTTAATGAATCTTGCTAATCTAAACATGCATGTGTTTAGATCACCTTTTTATTAATAATTTTGCAAGATTCAAGTTTACTAGTTCATAACAACTTCAAGATCATCAAAAATTATCAAGAAAATCACATGATTATGTTAATGATCTTAGATTTATTAATGTTTTTCAAGTGGGTTTTTTTTATAAAATTTTTAAGATGATCTTGTAAAATTTCTTAAAATAAAAAGTATAACATAAGGTATAAGGATCTTACTACTAGAATAAGGCTAGGGATGACTTATGAGTTGAAGAAAATAGGTTGATCAAAAGTTCCAAGCTTCCTAAGTGAGCTCTAATCCATGCATGTTCCTTAGATCATACTTGGATCTTCATGCAAGCTTGAAATTTTAGTGATTGGTTTTTAAAAAAATTGAAGGTGAAGATGGGGTGCTTTGGCCGATTTTTGGGAGCAAAAGGAAGTGTTCTTGTTGAGTTTTGGTGAGTTGAGAAAATGAATGAAATGGAAGTGATTATAAATCTTGTTTTGTGTTGGTGGTTATAGCCCTTACACCTCACGTCACACTAACTATACTCAATATTATGTCAACACACAATCCTTGAAGTTAGTGGCAAGGGGGATTGATCCCATGTTGCCGTGAGGTTAGGGGGGGTTGGTTTGGTTATTTTTTTATAAATAAAATGTAATTTTTATAAACTTTTATAACTTTAAAAAATTTATATATAAGCTTTTATAAAAACTAATGCCCCAACACTTTAAAGTGATGTTAAAGTAGGTCAAAGTAAATTATTAGTCTTGCTGTTTCGTTGTTCGGTTGATAAAGTTGGTTCGGGTCTTGTACCGGGTGAAATACTGACATATAGTGTTACTTATAAAATTTTATGTTCATAATAATTATAGTATAATTTTTATTGTCCCGTTAATTATTCTAGCTCTTCAGACTAATAGTTTTATCATTTTGAGTTCGGTTCCGGTACCGGCTTTGTTGTCAGGTTTTTACTGAACAAACCGTTTAGCTTTAAATAGTAAGATTTATATATGGGTTTTATACTATTTTTAACACCCATTATGATTACTAAAAATATTTATTTTTGACTTTTCGGACAATTGCTGAATTTTGCTACAGAATTGCTGAATTTTGCTGCATACTTGGACAATTTGGTATTTTATATAAAATTTTTATGGTATAATAGTGCAGAAATATTTTATATTTATTCTATCATATCAGACTGTACCGTAACTAGTTCTGATATTTAATGCATGTCCGCTTCGTTGTCATTTGTCTAGGATATGGTTTTATATATTTGTGATCATGACGAATCGATTATCATACCAAATTATGATTTGGTTAAATTCCTAGACTTTTAAGACTTAAAAAAAACAAAAATTAAGTCATGTCATACGATAAATAGACAATGTACTAGTTGTTCAAGTTGTACAGAATTACCAGAATTTTGCCAATTGTCACATTCTCCCCTTGTTCAAGAAATTTCGTCTCGAAATTTAAGTTGTGTCATCCTTTGCGTAGGATTTCTCAAACAAGTGGGGATATTTTCTTTTGATTTCGTCTTCCCGTTCCCAAGTGAACTCGGGTCCGCGCTTTGAGTTCCAATGGACTTTGACTAGTTTGATACGACTCCTCCTTGTTTTCTGAACTTTTGAATATAAAATTTCAATAGGTTCTTAGATGAAATGGAGTTTGTCGTCTATATGAATTTCGTCTGTGGGGATAATAAGTGACTCGTCTAAAAGACACTTTTTAAGATTTGACACATGAAAAGTGTCGTGAACGTTACTAAGTGTTTCAGGCAATTTCAGCTTATAAGCGACTGTTCCAATCTTCTCAAAGATTTCGTATGGTCCTATACACCTCGGGCTAAGTTTTCCTTGCTTCCCGAATCTAACTACGCCTCTCCAAGGCGAGACCTTTAATAGCACTTTGTCTCAAATCTCAAAGGATAATGGTTTGCGGCGTTTATCCGCATAACTTTTCTGTCTATCCTGAGCGGCTCTATACGGTCTCGGATTTTAAAAATTTTATCCGTAGTTTCTTGAATTAATTCTGGACCTATCATTTGTTTGTCGCCTATTTCCCGCCCACATAACGGAGATCGACATTTACGTCCGTATAACGCTTCAAATGAAGCAGCTTAGATATTCGTGTGGTAACTATTGTTATATGAGAACTCCACTAAAGGCAAGTGAGTATCCCAATTTCCGCCTAAGTCAATTACACAAGCACAAAGCATATCTTCTAAGGTTTGAATGGTGCGTTCACTTGGCCATCTATTTGGGGATGAAAGGCCGTACTTAGATCTAAGCGAGATCCAAAAGCCTTTTGAAATGATTGCCAAATTCTTGATATGAAACGACCATCTCGATCAGAGATTATGGAAACAGGCACTCCATGTCTTACCACAATCTCTTTAAGATAAAGTTCGGCTAACTTCTCGGTTTTATCTTTCTCACGTACCGGCAAGAAGTGAGCTGATTTGGTTAGTCGGTCAACAATTACCCAAATCATGTCGTGCCCGCGAGAGGTCCTGGGTAATTTTGTTATGAAATCCATAGAAATTTGTTACCATTTCCAAGTGGGAATTTCAGGTTGTTGTAACAATCCTGAAGGTTTTTGGTATTCGGCCTTAATTTTTGCACATGTTAGACATTTTCCAACATAAGTTGCAATATATCTTTTGAGATTAGGCCACCAATAGAATTCTTTAAGATCGTGATACATTTTATCCGCTCCGGGATGTATCGAATATTTGGACTTATGGGCTTCATCTAGAATTAAGTTTCGCAGATTACCAAAAAGAGGAACCCAAATTCTGTTTGCAAAATACAAAGTTCCGTTCTCATTTGGTTCTAATTGTTTTTCCATACCTCTAAGCATCTCTTCTTTAAAATTTCCGCTCTTCAGGGCTTCCTGTTGAGCGTCGTGAATTCGAGAGGTAAGGTTATTATGAATGGTGAGTCTTAATGATCGTACACGAAGAGGCTTCACTCGTTCCTTTCGACTTAGAGCATATGCGACAACGTTCGCCTTGCCCGGATGGTATTTAATTTCACAATCATAGTTATTCAACAATTCAAGCCAACGTCTTTTGTGCATATTTAACTCTTTCTGGCTAAATATATGTTGAAGACTTTTGTGATCGGTAAAGATTGTGCACTTGGTGCCGTAAAGATAATGACGCCAAATTTTTAACGCAAATACAACTGCACCTAGCTCTAGGTCATGTGTGGTACAGATCTTTTCGTGAACTTTTAATTGGCGTGATGCGTATGCAATAACTTTCTCTCGTTGCATTAATACGCATCCTAAACCTTGATGTGAAGCGTCACAATAAACTACAAAGTCATCTATGCCGTCCGGAAGTGACAGAATCGGTGCATCACAAAGTTTATCCTTTAGCAGTTGGAAAGCTGCTTCTTGTTTCTCTCCCCAATCAAACTTTTTATCTTTCTGAGTTAGGGAGGTTAGTGGTTGAGGGATCTTTGAAAAATTCTCAATGAATCTCTGATAATAACCCGCCAATCCTAAAAATTGGCATACTTCGGTGGGTTTCTTAGGTGCGTTCCAATTCTTAATGGCTTCTATTTTTTATGGATCGACATGTATGCCTTTATCATTGACTACATGTCCGAGAAATTGGACTTCACGAAGCCAAAATTCGCACTTAGAGAATTTTGCATACAGTTTCTCCTTCTTTAACAACTCAAGAATGGTCCTAAGATGGTGTTCGTGATCCTTCTTATTTCGTGAATATATCAATATGTCATCAATGAATACTATCACAAATTTATCGAGATAAGGCTTGCACACACGGTTCATTAAGTCCATGAACACCGCCGGTGCATTTGTTAGACCAAATGGCATAACAAGGAACTCGTAGTGACCGTAACGGGTTCGGAATGCTGTCTTTGGAATACTTTCTTCCTGCATTCTAAGCTGATGGTATCCTGACCTTAAGTCAATCTTCGAGTAAAAACTTGATCCTTGAAGTTGATCGAACAGATCATCGATCCGCGGTAATGGATACCGATTCTTGATCGTGAGTTTATTCAATTCTCGATAATCTATGCACATTCTAAAGCTTCCATCTTTCTTCTTTACGAATAGAACTGGAGCTCCCAAGGTGAGAAGCTTGGTCTAATAAAACCTTTGTCCAACAACTCTTGAAGTTGTGTGGACAACTCCTGCATTTCTGAAGGAGCTAATCGGTATGGGGATTCCGCTACAGGTGCAGCTCCTGGAATCAAGTCTATGCGAAATTCGACTTCTCGTTGGGGTGGTATTCCTGGCAAGTCCTCTGGGAAGACTTCAGGAAATTCCTTAACAACAGGGATCTCTTCAAGTTTTGGCTCCTTGGATTTCTTGTCAACAACGTGTGCTAAGAATGCTATACATCCTTTTCTCAAGCACTTTTGAGCTTTCATACAAGAAATAATTCGCAATGGCGTTTCACTCTTCTCGCCATGAATAAGAAGTGCTTCATTATTAGGAAGTGGAATGCGAATCATTTTGTCGCAACACACGACTTCGGCTTGATTATTGGATAACCAATCCATACCGATTACAACGTCAAAACTACCTAACTGGATGGGTAATAAATCGATGTTGAATTTTTGTCCACCTAACTCTAAAGAACATTCTTTAATAATTTCATCAGATTCAATTATCTTTCCATTCACTAGTTCGATAGTGAATGGAATATCTAATTAGTTTGAACTTAGTTCGAGTATATCTTTAAACTCTAAAGATATGAAACTAAAATCTGCGCCAGTATCAAATAAAATAGATGCGAAATGATTATTGACAGTGAACGTACCAGTGATCACATTTGGATCCTTACGTGCCTCGCGAGCTCCTGTTACAAAGGCTCGCTCGTGGCCTTTGTTCTCTTTTGGGCAATTCTTCCTAAAGTGGCCCAATTCACCGCAACCATAACTACTTTCTTCCTCGGTCGTTTCCATTTCCATAACCTCCTTCTTTCTTGCCTTCATTCCTGTTTCCTTTGTTATTACTCCAGTAGTTTTCGGTGCAGTGTCCCAACTTCCCGCACTTATTACATTTGGTGGTTCGGCATCCACCATAATGATGATAATTGCACCTGTTGCACTTAGGTGTATTTCCTGTATAACCTCTCGGTTCTGTCTCTGTTGCTGCCACGAATACTTTGTTCCTTTTTGCTGTGGGGGTTTCTTTCTTTTTGTTACTCGGTCGGGAACCTTTCTTGAAGTGTGTAAATTTTCTCTTACTCCTATGTGAGGTTGATTCTACATGTGTTTCCTTGGGCATCTTCGTATTCTTTCTCGAAAACTTATTCATTCTCACCGCTTCTTCGGTAAGGCTTACTGCAATCGTAATTGCCTCAGTGATGGTTGTTGGATGTGACGAAATAACCATACTTTGAATTTCTGGAGATAATCCCCAAATGTATCGTTCGATACGTTTAAATTCGGGGGTTACCATACACGGAACGACTCGTGAAAGATCATGAAATCGTTGCGTATAGCCATAGATGTCGGATCCAACCATCGCTTTATTCCAAAACTCAGTTTCCAATTTTTGTAACTCAACTCTAGAACAGTATTTCTCTCTCATCATATCCTTCAGTCTATCCTAAGTAATAGCATAAGCAACTGCTTCTCCAAGCGTCTGTACTTGCAAATTCTATCCATAAATAAGCCTGATACATATGTCACAATCTGGTTTATAGAACAGTTACTCATACGAATCACGGAATCCGTCTTTTCTGTCCAACGCACAAAGGCTACAGCACCGCCAGTGCCATCAAAATTAAAGGGTTTGCAATCTAAAAATTGTTTGTATGTACATCCTGAAATAGTTAGATTTCAAGAATCATCAATAATATATATTGTTAGAAATAAATATTAATGATCATACTTTGGTAATTTTATAAATAACAAACCATTTACGGGCATCTGAACTCTTGGTGGTTCTTGAACCCTTGGTTCAGCATTGCGCTCGTGATGCGCAAGTGCTTCAGTTATTCGTTGATTCACTAGAGCATCGAGCTCGGCTTGGGTTGAAGGTAATGGCGGTGGTCTAACTCGGGGTCTACCTCTTCCTCTAGATGCCATAATCTTCATATATGAAACATATAGAAGTGATTAGACGTAAATTTGAAACAAATATTATCTTTCATGGATTAGTATTATATAATACAAGTGTATATAATACGTATATAATTCAATTTTTATGTATAGTATCCATATTATAAGCACCATAATAGATACATAAAAATGAACAATCAACAATGCATAAATAAAAGATACACATCAACCATTATATATATACTGTCAACTTGATACATCATTTTTGTGAAGATACAAAAATAACTCGGAGTTATAACACTCCGATAGACAAGTCATACACAATACATTATAAAGTAGATATTTTCCTTCACATCGTTCTTCAAAATCTTCAAGTTGACGACATATATATCTTCAAAAACTTCTATCATCAGCAAAACTAGGTATGAGTACCTACCCTAGAGTTATGACCATATACCAACTAGACAGACGGTGGAGGTGGAGGGGGAGATGAACAGATGATCCTCCGGAGGTATGCGACCTCCACCTCGAGCGAACGGATACGCTCCTCGTGAGATGGAAATACACTCTGCACTAGAGGGTGTGGATGTGGTATATCAGGCGAAGGTGGTGATGATGTCGTTGGTAGAGATGGTGTCATGGGAGGTGTCGAAGTGGGTAATGGTGGTAACTGAGATGACAAAGATGGAGTACTCTGAGATGCTCGCAAAGTGGAAATCTGAGCCTGCAGCTCACGGATACGGCGAAATAAAATACTTATCTGTATCTCAGAAGACGTGACTCGAAACTCGGTGGTGGTTGGTGGAAAATGACTGGGATGATAGGGATCAGATGGACTCATACCAGGTGGAGGTGATCGAATGTGAATACCGGTATGGTGAGATGATGGGTATGATGGTCCTCCAATAGTGGGTGGTCCTGAATAGGGATGGTGTCCACTCGCATACTAACTAGACTCAGGGAACATAACTCGGGAGGGTCCTGCAATGTAAGAAGATGCATAAGGATCAGATGTGATAAAAGGATCTGGAATGGGTATACGCGGTATATGTAATGATCCATCAACATGGTGAAACGGTGGCTGCTCAGATGAGTAGGTGTACCTCCCAAAGAGTAATGTGAAGGTCCAGACAAAGGATGAGGAGTGAAATGATCAGTAGCAAATGAAACGTCTCAAGGTAAATACTGGGATGGTCCAGATGGGTAGATGTGACCACTAGTGATAGCATCAGATGGTATGGGATCAACAAAGTAGGTGTAATAGAATCATCAACAGTGGGAAAAGTATCTGAAAGTGGTGGTAGAACAGTATCAGGTGAGGGCTCGGGTGAGGGTGATCTCGGAGACGATGGAGCAGATGAGGTAATATCAATGACCTCAGGCTCATGAGGAGCTACCTCCAGTAGCGCTAGATCAAAATCATCTCCGATACCTAGATCATCCTCAAGGTGATTTACTTGAACAATAGGAATGACATCGTCATCTCCATCGAGATAGACAGCAAAAGGATCTACCACGTTAAGTGGTATAAGATGGTGCTCTACAATGTGCTCACCTTCGGGGTGGCCAATGATAACTATCTGGTGGTCAAAGAGTGGTAAAGCTAAAACATCATCATCGGGAATATCCCCGGGAATGGGATCGGGTACAGGGTAGGGTAGGGCAAAAGGCTGGAAATCATCGTCCATCCAATCATCGTCAGAAGCATCTCGATCTGACTCATCGTCGGAAATGATAATGACTGGTGGGAGTGGATCGTCTAGTGGTATATAATCTATTTCAGGGTCAGAACTCATAGAATCGGTGTCTGAAAGGCTACTATCGGAAGACATGGTCCTGGCAAACAAAATCCGTACAACTTATTTTTGTAAAAAAATAGTTTTATTTTTATTATTATTTTTTTAAGAGCAATAATCAGGCAATCACTGAGTTTCAATGTAAGTTTTTTCTAATCATAAGTTCAACTCAACTTACTGTTATTGTGTCTATCTCTCATAGACTAGTTTTGTATAATGACCTTGCACTATTGTTTTTGTTTTAAACATTTGATACTAGTGGACAGCTCTCCCCGAGATGACAAACCAAAAATAATTATTTCAATTTTTGTAAACGATTCACAAAAATTTATAAAAGAGCATTTTGAAATTGTAGACTAGACTCAAAAGAATCTTAGTTTACTAAATTGAAGCTTTGATACCAGGTCTGTCACACCCCGATTTTCGATGTAGCGGAAGCGTGTCGCGAGGTGTGGCCAGAGCGGCAATCGTTGCATTCAACCAAGTAAACGACAGTTGTATTACATTTCCATCCATACTTTTCATTTGACCATAATTTACATATAAACTTTTGTCTTTAAAACAAATCACAAGTTTAACAACATTATTTAAAATTTAGACATAAGTTTATAAAGCACAACAACAAAGACCGGATGAAACATAATATCTTGACTTCTCAACAAACGAACAAGATTTTTCCCCAAAGTCCATCCACTAGTTTCCTGTAATACATGTTAGTTTTGAAAACAATGTCAACAAAAACTGGTGAATTCATGTTATATATTTTGTATCAAATGAATTATATAAAACATTTGAAATAAACTTGTTTAATATAGCTTAATGAAACTTGTAAGATCATTAGTGTGTTGCAAGGACACTAATCTGTATGCCGAATAAGATGGCAACCAAACTTTGACAATTTATTATGTGTCTGAGACACTCGTTTAAGACACAAAAGCGCTCTAATACGATCTGTTATTATTGTCGTAATAGAGTGGGGCTCGCCCAAACCCAATAGATCTATCCCCTTGTTCCTCGGTACTTGTTATTCATTAATGGCCCCAATGCTTGAGCCTTATTCACATGTGATCTAAATATTTTCATTTTCCCAGCTATATTAATTGTAACATGTATACATTCCCGCACGTTTAAAACCATAAAATCGTTAAAATAAAAGGGGAAACATGAACTCACATATTTGCGTTCCGAACAAATCTCTATTCGATTCCTGATACTTCGTTCGTTTTTCGACCTATAAGTGTTCTAGTCTATTAGACACTTAGGCTTTTGTTTGTTTTTTCGTACAAGTATTTTATCTTGAATTTCATACTTGTATTTGTTGGTTTTTGTTTGTTGATATACATACATACATATATATATATATATATATATATATATATATATAACATATGCTAGATTGATTAAATGGACCTAGTCCATAATTTAATTGTAAATAACTCAATCTATTAATTCATTACATGTGGGCCTAGCCCAAAAGCTTTTGTAAGTATGGGCCTTGCCCAAATTTGCTTACTTTGTGTGGGTCTAGCCCAACCTAATTTTATTTATTAGTAGGTTAAGCCCAGTTGATTTATAAAAGTAGGTCTAGCCTAAGTTAAATAAAAGATTGGGCCTAGCCCAAAACAATTAATAAAAATTGGATTAGCTCAATTTAGTTTTATAAAAGTGGGCTTTAGCCCAAAGTTAGTTTTTATAAAATGGATTAGCCCAATTTATATCTTTATAAAAGTGGACTTGGCCCAAAATTATTTTTTATTTAAATGGGTCTAGCCCCTGTAAACTTTTATAAAATGGGCTTAGCCCAAAGTTTTGTTTTTATAACATGGGTTAGCCCAATTTATTTCTTTTTAAAAGTGGACTTGGCCCAAAATTATCTTTTATTTAAATGAGTCTAGCCCATGTAAACTTTTATAAAAATGGGCTTAGCCCAAAGTTTATTTTTATAAAAGTGGACCTTAGCCCAAGTTTGATTTTTATATAAGTAGGCCTAACACTTGTAAATTTTATAAAAGTTGGCTTAGCCCAAGTTAAATTTATAAAAGTGGCCTTAGGCCAACTAGTTTATTTAAATGTGCTAGTCCATATACTTTATAAAAATAAATTTAGCCCAATATAGTTTTTATAAAAAATGGGCTTAGTCTAATAATTTGTTTAGTTGGGTTTATCCAAAAATATTTACTAGTATTTGTTATAACTTATAAAAATTTATTTATAAAAACTTATAAGTTATATATATTTAAAAAAATTTCTAGTAAATATAAAGTGTGTCGGTTTATTCGTTCGCTTTGATCGTTAGGTTCGCATCGACTATTTTATTCGTTTCGTCTTTGTCGTTTATTTCGATTATACCTTATATTTTATTTTGTCCGAATTGTCCGAGTTTGTCTGAATTGTCGATATATAATATTTTATCAAAACTTGAACACTTATATATATTTTTGTATTTAATTTAGCATGACCAAAATATATATAGTTTTATACAATAATACATGTACATATATAAGATTGTTTAAAAATATATATTTTTATCAAAATATATATATATATTCTATCTTATTTTTAGTTTAAGAAAATATAAGTAATTATATTCTTAACTTTTTTTATCTAAATCCTTTATCTAAACATGATTAAAGTTCCTAATCACTTTTAACCACCAATTCTTTAGTTTAATCATATCTTAATCAAGATTAATTTTTATAAAAATTTTGCCATCGTTTCCTTTAAAAATATAAATTTATCATGATAAACTTGTTTTAAGTAGCTAAACTAACTCAAATCATCAAGCAAAATTATTATATAAATGTATTAACATAATGTCATGAACTTGTTATAATTTTTAATCTTTCTCAATATAGAAACTTTATTATAACTTTTATACAAAATTTCTAAATCATAATTTTTATTTAATGATCTAGTACATGTATAATCATATTTAAAATATGAGATTATGTTCATGACATATTTTGTTAATGAATCTTGCTAATCTAAACATGCATGTGTTTAGATCACCTTTTTATTAATAATTTTGCAAGATTCAAGTTTACTAGTTCATAACAACTTCAAGATCATCAAAAATTATCAAGAAAATCACATGATTATGTTAATGATCTTAGATTTATTAATGTTTTTCAAGTGGGTTTTTTTTATAAAATTTTTAAGATGATCTTGTAAAATTTTATAAAATAAAAAGTATAACATAAGGTATAAGGATCTTACTACTAGAATAAGGCTAGGGATGACTTATGAGTTGAAGAAAATAGGTTGATCAAAAGTTCCAAGCTTCCTAAGTGAGCTCTAATCCATGCATGTTCCTTAGATCATACTTGGATCTTCATGCAAGCTTATAATTTTAGTGATTGGTTTTTAAAAAAATTGAAGGTGAAGATGGGGTGCTTTGGCCGATTTTTGGGAGCAAAAGGAAGTGTTCTTGTTGAGTTTTGATGAGTTGAGAAAATGAATGAAATGGAAGTGATTATAAATCTTGTTTTGTGTTGGTGGTTATAGCCCTTACACCTCACTTCACACTAACTATACTCAATATTATGTCAACACACAACACTTGAAGTTAGTGGCAAGGGGGATTGATACCATGTTGCCGTGAGGTTGGGGGGGGGGGTTGGTTTGGTTATTTTTTTTATAAATAAAATGTAATTTTTATAAACTTTTATAACTTTAATAAATTTATATATAAGCTTTTATAAAAACTAATGTCCCAACACTTTAAAGTGATGTTAAAGTAGGCCAAAATAATTTATTAGTCTTGTTGTTTCGTTGTTCGGTTGATAAAGTTGGTTCGGGTCTTGTACCGGGTGAAATACTGACATATAGTGTTACTTATAAAATTTTATGTTCATAATAATTCTAGTATAATTTTTATTGTCCTGTTAATTATTCTAGCTCTTCAGACTAATAGTTTTATCATTTTGAGTTCGGTTCCGGTACCGGCTTTGTTGTCAGGTTTTTACTGAACAAACCGTTTAGCTTTAAATAGTAAGATTTATATATGGGTTTTATTTTAACACCCATTATGATTCTTTAACTAAAAATATTTATTTTTGACCAATTGCTGAATTTTGCCACAGAATTGCTGAATTTTGCTGCAGACTTGGACAATTTGGTATTTTATATAAAATTTTTATGGTATAATAGTGCAGAAATATTTTATATTTTAATTCTATCATATCAGACTGTACCGTAACTAGTTCTGATATTTAATACATGTCCACTTCGTTGTCATTTGTCTAGGATATGGTTTTATATATTCGTGATCATGACGAATCGATTATCATACCAAACTATGATTTGGTTAAATTCCTAGACTTTTAAGACTTAAAAAAACAAAAATTAAGTCATTTTATACGATAAATAGACAATGTACTAGTTGTTCAAGTTGTACGGAATTACCAGAATTTTGCCAATTGTCACAGTATCCTACTGATATCATATCATAATAAAATATCTTTCCAGAATACTTGTAATTATAACCTCAAATTTTATTCAAGTTCCGTTATTTTAAACGGTATGAAATTACCAAAATGCCCTTATAAGGCATAGTTTCGTTTTAAAAACACAACGGGCATAAAAGTTGATATCCTACTGATATTACAACTTATTTAAAATATAATAGCATATGGAACTTGTCCATGACTTATCCGGTTACCCGATATCGCTAATATGCGCATAGTTACGTAAATGTAACTATTTTACGGAAATTAACCGAAACGGGTTTAACCTGTCATTTAAGTCTCAAAATCTAGAATGTTAATAGTTTACCCATATTAAACAAGTCAAGGTACTTGTTGGGATTAAACTACATTCTATCCAATCATCGTTTAATCTAGCGTCATACGTTTTGATCAAGTACGCTAGTCGGTCTAAGTCTATGACTTAAATAAGACCGTTAGTATTTAACTGGTTAGTTTATGCCATAATACAGACTAGAGACTTGCCGGTAAATGCTATCTGCACTTAGTCTTTTTTGTGTACGGCTGAGTTGTTAAAAATAAAGAAGACTAGCTCAGGTAAATACTCTCGACTTATTTCCCCTATACGGGCTTGGGTTACGGTAAATTATTACCGCTTGGTCGGAAATGGGATCAATCGAACGCCGGTTCGGAGATAGTAAATCCGCATATTCTGTTTTAATCAGTTTTGTTTGATAATTTAAACATCGGGGGTTAACTACCGTGTAATGGATATCCTCGGCTCATTACAATATAAATGGCCACGACCTTAGCGAGGGTGTAGGCATACACCGGATAGACGCTCAATTATGCATTCCCACAAGGTTGGGAGGAATTGACTCCTTCGTGAGTCCAAAGTGGTGTGTACGTTAATTGTGTCCCCGTCTCCGTATCGGGCCCCGTATGTATGGACAAACATGTAAATCTGTAAACAAGATTGGACAGTCAATTAACCCAAGTTATAAAAAGATTTTGTGCTGATACGCACTTAAAACATTTTTGAAATGTTTTCAAAATGAGTCAGTTGCGTGTATTTACCAGCGAAAGCTGACGTATTTTCAAAAGACTAATCTGCAGGTACAATACGAAAATAGGCCGAAGTGCTCGGTAGTGATAAAGGATCTTGCAAATCCTAAATCTGCCCAAAGTCTGTTTCATATTCTTTCCATGTACAATTTATGATCCGCCTGTGGATCTTCTATTACAAGCTTGTATATTATTTTGTATTTTCGAACATTTGTAATAGTAATTTT
Organism: Scalesia atractyloides; assembly: GCA_947069175.1. Classification (NCBI taxonomy): domain Eukaryota; kingdom Viridiplantae; phylum Streptophyta; class Magnoliopsida; order Asterales; family Asteraceae; genus Scalesia; species Scalesia atractyloides. The sequence goes on from CAMTDV010000002.1 coordinate 14,357,931, forward strand.
ACTCCAAGACTTCTGTTGTGCCGTGTTTAATTGACTATGATGATTATCAACTGACCTCACGATACTCCCCACCCGGGCCCACCGGTGTATGGATTTGGGTTGGAAATCCGGGGGTGTGACACAAAGTCTGAATATTATGCTCACTCTAACCATCCGTCCGCGGGTGGTAAGCCGTACTAAAATTTAATCTTGTGCCTAAGAATTGTTGGAAACTTTTCCAAAAATGAGAGGTATATCTAGTATCTCTATCAGATACAATAGATACTAATACACCATGTAAGGACACAATCTTGTCCACATACAACTTAGCCAACTTATTAGTATTATAAGTTTCTTTAATTAGCAGGAAATCTGTTTTTAATTATATTTATATATTAATTAGATTAAACCGAAAATCATTTTATTTTTAAAAACGATTTAATTGATTCGGACCGGTGCGCTCCACAGGTCTCGAACCCGGGACCTGTGGGTTGCTTTAACACACAGTCCACCGCTGGACTGTGTGTTTAACATGTTATATAATCCAATTTTTTTTATACTTAAATACAAACTAAGTGTTTTTATTTCTGACTTATTTAAAAAGGTAGATAATTGTCCGGGTCGATGCAGAAGACCGGACTCGAACTCGCGCGCTGTAATTAAACATACACACAGTCCACCACTGGACTGTGTGTCTAACTTGGTTATTATTCCGATTATTAATAAACTTAACATATAACAGTGGTGACTCCGGTTCGGTTAACAAAAAAAGGCATTTTATTAAGGCAGCGTGTGTGGAACAAGATTCGAACTCGAGACCTTTGTGTGTTTAATGTGCACACAGTCCACCGCTGGACTGTGTGTCTAACCCGAGTAATAACTTGATTTTAATTATACTTATATGTTTACCGAACTTCATCTTCTTCGTCAGTTTTAACCAGCATTGGAAATCCGACTGGTTCAAAGTTTTAATCGGTTTCTTTAGTGTCTGATGATTAAATACAAGTGATATTAAATAAAAAGAATGAAGAAATTAGGCGTGAGGTACACCGACTAGATTCCTCTGTTTCTCCGGCGTAACTCCGACAGCAATCACTTCCGGCGACGAGTGTCTTGCAGCAGAGAGTCTTCAGAAAGCTTACAAAGTATGTGGGTGACTTCGGTATAAGTTCAGAGGGTTTAGTAAGGCTTAGAAGTTAAGGACTCGGTTTTCCGGCGATGAGCAGAAGAATTCCGGCGAGTGAGTTTTCGCCGAGAAAGGGTGCGGTTTTGAGCGAAAATGTTTGCAGAGGTTCGAGGGGGTATTTATAAGGCAAATCGTCGATGAATTTGGTCCGATTTTCTACTTGATTCGTCGGTTAGAAAAACTCCGGCGGTTATAATTTGTGTCGCGGACTCAGATGTCGGTTATAACCGATGTGTAGTTAAAGTTTACCTTATAACGGAAAGAATCGTTAAGTTTCGCGAGATTGCCGGGATTTCCGACGACTGCAACTTTGGGCGCCGGTTTTGAATTCGGAAAGACACGTTATCAATTAAATGCTCCCAATATTTAACAAAGAACATCAGTGGCGCAGTGGTTTAAGTGTTGAGTGTTAAGTCTGTTGTTGAACCGTGACTGACCCGGGTTCGAAACCCGGCAGGAACAAAACATTTTTATTTTCATATTTTTAACAGTTTTTCAAAAACTAATTATATATTCCCATATAATAATTGATTATGTATCGTTTAAAATTATTTTAGGCATTTAATTCGCAACGAAATTTTTAACTGACTGTTCGGTTAATAAACGGAGCGGGTTTGGTAAAATCCATTTTTGACGGATATTACAGTATCCCCTGCTTTTTTGAAATTTCGTCCCGAAATTTAAATAGTGATATATTTGACTAAAAGAATGATGGTGTTTAGTTTTGACAGTTACATACTTAGAAAAAGTAAGAGTTTTTAATTTTTTTGTTTGAGACGGTCGCGTCCCTTGTAAGGGTTAAGTACCCTATTACAGGAATCGCTTTTTGTTGCCTACTGTAAAAGTATTGATTAGCAGAATTGATTCGCTAACTATGATATCATGCATAAGAATTTGGATATGTTTGGAAGGATATGGTTATATCCTAAGGCAAAACTTCTAATACTACAACCTACATGGAACATAAATAAACATAACAGCTAATATTTGAACATAAATAAACACAACAGCTAATATCAGTAAGTTATGATTGGTTCTATGACTATAGAACATAAATAAACACAACAGCTAACATTTGAATCCACATTCTGATAGTATATATGTTTGAATGATGGCAGTTCCTCTCTCGTTTGTTATGATGGAGAGGTTAGTTTATGTAGAAATGGAACACAACCCAATTCTTTAAATAGCAAGATGATATAAATGTAACACAAATTTCAACCAAGGCAATACTAAATCCTACATGGAACTTCTCATAACCGCCTGATAATGCCTCTGATCCTTTGGCAAGAATACTTATATATAGGAAGTACCAGCGGCGTATCCACCATATTCTTGCAAATTTTCATTGATTTTATCCACAAGTTATGATTAGTTAACAAGAAACTACTAAATCCTACATAGAACTTCTCATAACCGTCTGACAATGCCTCTGATCCTTTGACAAGAATACTTATATATAGGAAGTACCAGCGGCGTATCCACCATATTCTTGTCAAATTTTCATTGGTTTTATCAGTGAATTATGATTAGTCCTATATGACTCTAAAACCAATACAACAAACATAAAATACTGAAATGAAAATGTCTGTGCGATCAAGGCTCAATCAAACGAGCCGATCGTTTTGCATGTACTGAAAATGAAAATGTCTGTGCGAACAAGGCTCAATCAAGCGGAGCCGATCGTATTGCATGTGCTGAAAATAATAAACTTAATCTACACAAACAGCCTATGCATGGAACCTCTCATAACCGCCTGATAATGCCCCCGATCATTTGACAAGAATACTTATATATAGGAAGTACCAGCGGCGTATCCACCATATTCTTGTCAAATTCTCATTGACTTTATCCGCAAGTTATGATTAGTTCTATGCGACTCTACTACAAACACAACAACCACAAAATACTGATAATGAAAATGTCTGTGCGATCAAGGCTCAATCAAACGGAGCCGATCGTATTGTATGTACTGAAAATGAAAATGTCTGTGCGATCAAGGCTCAATCAAACGGAGCCGATCGTATTGCATGTACTGAAAATAATAAACTTAATCTAAACAACAATCACACAAACAGCCTATGCATGGAACCTCTCATAACCGCCTGATAATGCCTCCAATCATTTGACAAGAATACTTATATATAGGAAGTACCAGCGGCGTATCCACCATATTCTTGTCAAATTCTCATTGACTTTATCCGCATGTTATGATTAGTTTTATGCGACTCTATAACAAACACAACAACCACAAGATACTGATAATGAAAATGTCTGTGCGATCAAGGCTCAATCAAACGGAGCCGATCGTATTGCATGTACTGAAAATGTAAAATGAACTGTGCGATCAAGGCTCAATCAAACGGAGCCGATCGTATTGCATGTACTGAAAATGTAAAATGAACTGTGCGATCAAGGCTCAATCAAACGGAGCCGATCGTATGCGGGCACGCCAGGTTCAACCGCATAATAAAATGGGGAACAGGCTCAACGCTCATAAATAATGGGGAGCAGGCTCAACGCTCATAAATGGGGAGCGGCGGCCTCGGCAATTGCATATACTGAAAATAATAAACAATAATTACTCTAACAGTCTACACGTGGAACCTCTCATAACCGCCAGATAATACTTCTGATCCTTTGACAAGAATACTTATATATAGGAAGTACCAGCGGCGTATCCACCGTATTCTCGTCAAAGTTTCATTGGCTTTATCCTTAAGTTATGTTTGGTTCTATGTGATAAAGAAAAAAAACATAAAACTAAATGATAGGAGTTGAATCTGGATTTTCGGTGAAGAGGACTAGTTGGGTATCTTCGTTTGGGTCGTCATTATCTTCGACAGGATTGGCGTTGATATTGAAGACTCTTCCTCTTGCTGGTGGCCTAGCGGTTGGGTTTCCTTGGTTTACTTGGTTAACTGGGTTTGATTGGGCTTGAGCGTTGATGACGTTAACCAATTGAGGGCATGTGTTTCTAAAGTGGGTAGGGTCGCCACAATTGAAACAAGCTCGAACATATGGAAACACGGGGTATTGGGTTGTTGATAGGTTTGGGCCATATTTTGAGTAGGGGAAAAGGTTTGGTTTTGAAAGGTGCGGCAAACCTTGCTCAATGACCATAGCGTCCACAAGTTGTACATAGTCGACAAGGTAAGGTAAGGGAATGGTGATAAAAACAGTTGTTGCATCGAGGGTGAGGTCCAAGATATGGTTTCTTCTTTGGGTAAGTTGAGTTGGGTGCCACTTAAGTGATTGGGATAGCTTGGATGGGTATGGCGTGTGAAATTGGTTGATTACGTTGGGTAGCAGCGAAAAGTTGCCCGTCTCTTTTTCTCTTAGGATTGGGTTGAGAAGGGGATTCGGTTTGGGTGGAGTCGGAAGTTTCAGTCGATTCTTTATCCTTCTTCTTCTCCTCCTTGAAGTCTTTGTTTCGGATTCGGTTCTCGGTAAGCTCTGTTGCTAGCTCCATTGCTACTTCCAAAGTTGCAGGCTTGGTACTTATTACAGGGTCTTGAATCTTTGACGGAAGACCACGAATGTAGTGCTCGATCAAACGGTAGAGGGGAGTGAACATGTTGGGAACCATTTGATGTAACTCGAGGAATCTTTTGTTGTATGTGGTGTGGTCTCCTTCCTTTTGCTTCAACGAATAAAATTCATCTTCTAATTTTTTGATTTCACTCCTTGGGCAAAATCGTCTGGTCATGATTTCCTTCAACTCGTTCCAAGTTAAGGTCATAGCATCTTCCACACCTCGTTTGGCCTTCTCTGTATTCCACCAAGTAAGTGCTATCCCATATAAACGACCGGTAGCATATCGCACTTTGCGATCGTCAGGCAATCGCAATTTAGAAAGGTGTTCTCCATTTCTTCAAACCAATGGAGGAGAGCAGTGACGCCTTCAGTCTCTTTGTATTTTGGAGGGTCGCATGATTTGAAAAGCTTGTAGGTGCATTTAGTGGTATTTGAGGGAGAGTTGATAATGTTTTGGTTTTCTTGATTGACAGGATTAGCGGTGAGTGCTTGTTGTACTTGGATTACAAAGTTGGGTATTACGGCAGCCATTTGTTGAGCGATTTGGGATCATGGGTCGCATTAGGAATGAACATTCATAAATAATTATAGAAAAATAAATCTACTACATCCATAGGATGTCTTGGGCTTTGCTCGCCATTAGGCCCTACATGCCGCCATACTTTACCTGTGTAATCATGTGGGCCCCCATGAATACCGTTTTTTCATATGGTTCGCACGCGTTTGCCTGGTTGCGTACACTAAAACCCGGAGAAAATCGAGAAATATGTATACGTGTGATATTCGGAATGTGTCCAGGTGTAGACACGGTGACACCTCAAAGTGGGTTAGTTCGAACGACGTTTGGTGTGGCATGCTTTGGCCTAATAGGTCCTTCGTACTCTCATCGTTGGTCCCCAGGTAGGCAAACTGGTCCGTTATATTGGATTTATACGAATGCCAACCTAGACAGGACGTTCCAGCTACCGGTACTTGTACCCTTCCAGTTACTACATGCCCGTCGCAGAACTTACTTTGATGAGATTTGAAAATTGCAACAAAATCCTTGAATAATGAGAGTATGAAAATGAATTGAATATATGAACATTGATATATGTATAATGAATATGTATATAAGCATGTATGTTTGACTGTAAATATAAACAAATACGAAACAAATAATATCACAAGTTGTATGTAACCACCTAATCAATTAAAATTTAGGCAGACTATAGTATAGGCTCTAAGGGTCTAATAACCTATCCTATATCCCTATAGTCATGGCTCTGATACCAATCTGTCACACCCCGACCCGCAGCAGAAAAGGTGATCGGGGCATGATTGGGTTATCATCAAAGCTCATGACATTTATTTTAACGTTTCATATTCATTAATACAATTTAATGGAAATTTACAATAAGAATTACAACATGTTCTAACTATCAATCTAAGCTTCTTTGTTCTCTTCTAAGGCATTTTCTATGTTTTCCTTGCTTCAACCTGTTCACCTGTATCATGTGTAAAAGGGTTTTTGGATCAACAAAAAGTTGGCGAGTGAATCCTATGGAAAACATTTGAACAAGTTTATTTAAATTGATTATGAAATATGTGCACAATCACTCATGAGTAAAAATAGATGTAAACTTATTCAACAATAATTAAATATTAAATAAAACACACATGAACAATAATGGATTGGTTTTGAGGCACGCGTTGCTCAACTCGTCTCTCACGAGGAACTGATGGCCTATTGAATGAATTGCATAACCATGATAATATGAAAGGCATAACTACAAACAATATAAACTCAATGATACACACATGAACAATAAGGGATTGGTTTTGAGGCACGCGTTGCTCTCTCGTCTCCCACGAGGAGCTGATGGGCTTAATGAATGAATTTCATATAATTTGACAAAATGAAATAAGTAATCACAACAATATAAACAATCTAAGTTTATATCACGATATGATATGGCACAATTTTAAATAAACGAGTTAATTATTTTGTGACACGTGACACACCCCAAAACGTGTAATTAAAAGGGGGAGTTGTAAGATTCACTCACAGTGGGTGCGTTCGGTTGATGATGTTGAATGCACGCGAAGTGGTTTTAACCACGAGTGAAATTAACCTAGATAAATAGCATTATGGTTCCACGTAACGGACTTTTACATTAAATTCATTTTGTCGGAAATGGATCATGAGGGTGGATATATTTTCTGATTTTAAAGCTTTTTTCATAATTTAAAACGGTTAATAATGTAATTTTAATTGGCTATTAAATAATAAATGAACTATAAGTTGCGTTGTGTAGCATACACCGATGACTCACTTTGAATTAAAAGTGGGAGATTGACTCCTTCGTATGTAAAGTGTGTGCGTAATTGTGCGCTCTGACCCGAGCCCCGAGTAGGGTGCAACAGTAATCTTACAACAAGATTACGTCAATCCCAAAAAAATTTTGTGTTAATTAAATTTTAATATTTAAAATGAGATTTATACCGGAAAGTATGTATTTTCAAAATAACTGATTTAATACGATAGGAACCGGTAGCGCTAAAGATCTCGCAATCCAACTGGCCAAAGTGTTTGCTTTCATACAATATGTCCGCATTGGACTGTTTTTAAACATGTATATTATTATCTCGAATTTTTTAATATAATTTATCCAAGATTTGTTGTCGTGTTTATTTGACATATAGGTAGATTATATGGTCCGGATTCAGGCAGCAGGATGGATTTGTGAAATCCTGGGCTGTAAATTGAATAATACCTCAGTCCAACCATCGACTGTTGCGTAACTTGGTTATATCCGTATTAAAATTTAAATCTTGTGCCTAAGTTCGTTAAACAAAAATAAGGTATTTTATACTCTATGTACAATGATACTAGCACCCATGTTAGTGCACAACTTGTCCACGTAGACTTGGCCAACATTAATTAGAATTTAATTTTTTAATTAGTAGGAACTGTCTCATTCTTGGTCAGTTTAACCACATGCCAAATCATGTTCAAGTTTACACGTTTCTTAGTAATTATGATAATCAAATACATAGTTAATTTCAAATTATCAAATGTAGAATTTCAGGGTGAGAAATCCTCGACGGTTTCTGTGTTCAGTTAACTCCGCGAACACTCAGCACTTGGCACGAGGCTAGCTCTCACCATCCACAATAGTCTTTCGAAACTGATACAATGTCAATCTGGTGACTATTCTTATTAGGGTTCTGAGGATTAGTTAAGCCTTAGAAGTCAAGACTCGGATTTTCCCATTAAAGTAAGATTCCATCACATTTCCGCACGATAAAGTTCCGCTTCTTTTAGGAAAAATTAGCCAGTTCAGGCGTATTTTAGTGCATCTAATCGCTCGTTAATTTAGCATTTCTGACTTATGCGTCTTAGGAAAAACTCCTTGGCTTATAATTTCTGTTGCGGACTCATCAAACTACATTCTGAACCGAATGATAGTAATCTCGTCATAACAAAGATCGTTCATCCCGAGAGTGTTGCATGTTCATCCGAGAACAAATGTTGGAGACTCTTTTGGCAGTGAAAGAACACTTTGCAATTAATAATGTCTCCAATAATTAACAAATACACGTGCGACCATTTCTAATAGTGTGGTGTAATCTTTTTTGAAACCTTGAATTGTCCGTGAAACACAAGGCAATAACCTTATTATTTCAATTGTAACACAGATTTGTGAAAACAATAAATATAAATCCTCAATACTCGAGTAGAGATAAAAACATTCTTAACTGCTTTTAAATTCAAAGGATTCTGTTGTTTATGACCCGTTAACTTAACATTTTAAATCAGGTATTAAGAGTACTGGCTATCCTCGAAAAGTTCTCAATGAACCTCCTATAATAACCAGCCAATCCTAAGAAGCTACGAATCTCTGATGGAGTTTTAGGTACTTCCCAATTCATTATAGCTTCTATTTTAGCGGGATCCACTTTGATGCATGCTCACTTAGAACATGTCCAAGAAATTGGACTTCTCTCACCAAAATTCACACTTGGAGAACTTAGCATAAAGCTTCTCTTGTCTTAGCAATTCTAAGATGCACCATAAATGTTTTGAGACCATACTATGCGCCGAAACGGCGCTTATGTCGTAAAATGACGATTTATATGATATTTAATAAAAACTGATGTTAAGATCAGGTTAACATGTGTTAGACATGTTATTTAACATAACATATCAGTAGGTAAAAGATTTATTTTGAAAAGGTATGATTAAAACCATTTTAAGAGCCACAAGGGCTTTATCGTCATTTATCGACATAATACAAGGACTAGTTCTTAAACTCGGTTTATAACCTGATTTGTCAAACCAAATAATCCTACTTATAATATTACATCAGTAGGAAACTTATTTTTAAGTTCATTATTGATTAAACCTTATTTTATGCAAAAATGGCATAATTACGAAACTTGTGCATAAACTCAGATTCTGATTATGATCATGTAATATAACCTCAGATTCTGCTACATTATATTTACAATAATAATGCAACCTTAGATCAGTAACTAACTAATCTAAATTGGGTCAGAATCGAAAGTCAAAGCAGAAGTCAAACTTCACGACTTTCGGTTGTGAACCGACCCTAGAACTGAAATTGACGAGCCGAACATGTTCTTACATGTTCTAAATATTATTACCAACTTGTTTAAGTGTAAAACATGTTTCATAACATTTGTAAGCTCAAATTATAACAATTCCGAAAAATGGCATGTTTGACTTTTTAATATATTAACTTTGCCCCGTCAATTGGTCTAGCAAACATGATCTTCAGGAGTGCCCTTTATAGGGACTAACACCTACCTTATTACATCACTTAGCCATGTTCGTTACAAACAAAGGCTGGACCATAATGGTTTTAACCGAAAGTCAAGGTGTTTTCCATAAAACGCTTGACTTTTGGCTATAAAATCCTATAAACGAAAATGCAAGAGGAAAGAACACTTACAAGTGGTTCTAGGATGCAATAGAACTAAGTTGGATGCTCCTTTCAGTTAGGAACTTCCAAGGAGGGAGATAGAATGTGAAATGAGAAAGGTGCAAGTTCAAAGGATGAACCTTTGCACCTATTTATAGTTGGAGAGCTTGAAGGAGGTGATGTCAGGTGTTAAGGGGTGTTAGAGGGAGTTTACAAGTGTCCTAAAACGTGGCATCGTGTTTAGAAGTCCCTTGTTTCGAATCAAATGGTTTTTGGTCTTATGTGTGGAGGCCAAGCAATTTTTTTGCAGACAACCAGGGCCTCCTCGCGAGCGCCCCATGGTCAGTTTCAAAGTTTGTCATTTTAGTACCTCGACTTATTAAACCCTCCTAAAACACCTTTATAGCATATTTAGCCCTCCGTAGCCAACATTTAGTATACCCGGGATTATGCCCGGACATTGTCAAGCTCTCGTCGTTAAAAGGTCACTCAGAGGTATAAATTAACATGTTGACACTTTTAACCCCTCCATCATCCAACTTTTACATATTAACAGATTTAATCCCTCTCGTCCAACAAATGGGACATATAAGAGTTAGGACTTCGTAAAGGATCACTCAGAGGCCCAATATAAGCAGTTGACTCCGATGTCACTCAGAGGCTGGCATTTGACAATCGTACTCAGAGGCCAAGTTAAGCATGTTGACATATCAGTCACTCAGAGGCAATTAAGCATGTTGACATATCAGTCACTCAGAGGCTAAGTTTAAGCATATTGACATATCAGTCACTCAGAGGCTAAGTTTAAGCATGTTGACATTTAGTCACTCAGAGGCTAAGTTTATGCATGTTGACATCAGAAAGTCACTCAAAGGCTCAGTTTGAGCATGTTGACACCTTTAGTCCTTATTAGTCTTTAATAGACTAAAATAAAATACAACACGTGTTACTATACTATTGGACACGATTTTACAGGGTGTTACATTACGCACTCAAGTTATATAACCCTTATCTCTTACACGTTTTGCCACTTGTCACATAACCCCCTTATAGTGACCACTACACATAGCCTTATGACTTTTTGGAAAAGTCAATAGGGGGTGTTTGTTTTTTGTGAAAAGCTCTTTAGGACCTCTTATGGCTGCTCCACACAGACCACGTGCAGACATTTGAGTCTACAGTGTGTTTGCTTTCTCGAAGTGATTTTATTTAAAAAAAGGTCTTCCATACCTCTTCTTGGGGCAGATGTGGACTTGGGTCTTCTAGCCTCTTCTCCATTCTTTATTTTTGCCCAGTTACACAAAACACACAACACCCAAAAAAACCCTAGCTCATTCTACCCTCCACACAGCCGTCGATCCCCTCATCCTCCCCTTCCATCGCCGCCCTCCTCCGCCCCTACCACATCGTCGCGCTCCCTCCTCCTCCCCTTTGATCTGCCTCACCGTCGCTGCTGCTGCCCTCCCCTGCCACGTCGTCGATCTCCTCCCTTCTCCCCTGCTACTTCACCTAAAGAGGTATGTTTTTTATCTTCAAGAACTGTTTTTTTAATGTTATGATATGTTAAAGAATTATGCTTATAATATACATATTGTTAAAGAATTATGCTGATAATTATAATATGTTAAATATGATTATTTCAAGAAATTGATATTATGTTAGATATGATATATATGTTAATTGTTAAGAAATCTGATTATAATATGTGATTATGTTATAAAGATATAGTATTCACGTTTGCAAGTAAAACAAAATCTTTCTTGCAGACTGCAGAGGTTTGGTTCACCCCTTTTACTACAGATGTGGTCTGCAGACTGCAGACGTTCTACTGTAAAAAAAAAACAGCACCAAGTCACAATTGAATGACTTATTGACTTTTCCCCTCATATACACTCCAGTCCCAAACATCATCTAACTTTTTTAAAAAGTCAATAAGTTATAAGCTAGTTAAAATAAAGAGGTTTTATTATATGTGTAGCAATTGGCTAAAAAGTCTGAATTTCCTAAAAAGTGTAAAAAGTCATAAAATATCATAATGTCAACCATAAAACACACAAAAACCACAAATAACATGTTGAAGATTACTAAATATCATGTATGTGGGTTTTGTGTTGTGTTTTGGATGATAATGATCTGATTATGGAATGACAAACATTATTGTGTTATGTTGAATAGCATATGGTGTTTTATATTAACAATTCTATGATGGTGTCTTTGAAGTTTTATGGACTATTAGGGTGATGGTGTTTTAGAAACCTTTACTTTGTTGTGGCTTTTTAGATGTATTTTATGGCTGAAATTATAGTATTTATGACTTTTTATAATTTTTAGAAAATTTGCACTTTGTAGCTGAACCCCACCCTATTATATAAATACATTTTTTCAGCTACTATTTATAACGACAAAACTATAAAAATTATGTTATTTGGTTATTGATTCATGTTACATTCCTTCCTAATGAAATTAGAATAAAAGGAACACACGAATATTTTTTAACAGTAGTTATTTATCTAAGAATTTTATATAGTACATTAGTTTAAGTAAAAATGATGATTGTTAAAATAGAACTCTTTTTATAACTAGTCTTTTATTTAAGAGATCTTTCAAAAATGATGTTTCTGAAGTCCCTAACCCTAGACTGAAGCAACCTGAAATGAGACATACAAGTCATGTGCAGTATTTGTGGTTAACTTGACACTACCAACCCCGGGTTGGTTGTGAAATCATGCAACCTAAAGTTCCTGAGTTGCGAAGCCACCAAAAAAATCAATGCAAGTTCCACATGTCTAACAATTTTTGTTCTTTCATGTGTCTTAACGATTTTTGTAAAACAAATTGGCCATAGGAAACACCATTTAGGGTTGGCAACAACTAGGTGAGATAAAGAGAGAGTAAATAACTAGGGTTAGAAATGTCAGGTTAGGAGTGCCAAATTGAGCTTATGAGAATGACTTAATGTTGCACTAACCTAGGGTTAGAAGCCTAGAAAGAGATTGTGAAACTCTATAACTATTGACACCATTTAAAATGAGAAAAAAATCTTTATAAAAACAGTGATTGTGACAAAATTTCACAAAATAATGATTTTTTGTGTATTGTATTACAGTGTTTATGTTGTTATGGTTTAGGTGGTGGGATACTTTATCTTTAGTAAATATATTATTTTGTGATTTGAAGAGTTAAGACATGGTATAAATCTTATGTTATCTAAAAACAGTGAGAACAGATCTTGATTGATGATTAATTGAATCAAGGGCTAAAATTGATTACAAGATCATCATTAACAATTACTATATTATATAACGAGATCTATGGGTATTTTAGTCATTTAATCATTTTTTTATTAATACTAATTCCACCAAGTTTTTAAAACTAAAATAACTTTTATATACTTATTAGTTTTGAAAAAAATTATACCATAAAATCAAGTTTTTTTTTTGCTTTAATATGAGTAACCTAATACTAAAATTTTTTAATATAAAAGTGACATTTAAAAAAGTTACAAAAAGATGTTTTATAATTGTGCTAATTATGTAGTTGTAATGTGCTAGTATGAAAATTGTATTATGTTGATTTTTTATCTATAAGTATGTTCTTATTTTGTTGTATAGTTTTTATGTGTTGCTATTTTTCCCTTTGCGTCGTTATTGGGAGCCTATTTGCAAATAAACTTTTTTCTACTAGTTATATAATAGGATGTGTTGTTTACAAAATTTAAATAAAACATGAAGTTGTGCTAGTTATAAAACACTACGTGATGTTCACAAAATCAAAACAAAAAATTAAATTGGTTTAGTTATGTAATAAATAATGTGTCGTTTATAAAATAAATAAAAAACATGAAAATCTACTAGTTATATAATAGTATGTATTGTTTATAATATTTAAAAAACATGATATTGTGCTAATTGTGTATTAATATGTGTTGTTTACAAAATAAAAAAAAATGAAATTGTGCTGCTTATGATACAATATGTGTTGTTTACAAAACAAAAATGAAATAGTGCTTGTGCAAGCAATAAAGTAGTATACTAGTATGTGTTGCTTGGAAAATAAAAAAAAACGAAATTGTGCTACTTATGTAATAGTATGTGCTGTTTACAAATTAAAAAATGACATTGTGCCCTCATTCATTAATATCTGTTGTTTACACAATTAAAAAACAAAAAAAATTGATATTTCTATAAATCTTGGTAAAATACTTTAAGACAAAATTACCCCTTAGTTAGTCAACTTAAACTTTATCACATGTCATTATTATATTGGTTCCTACATCTTTTACAAAAATAAAGGTTTGTATTTGATCTTCCTCTGTGATTTGAAAACTTTAGTTATTTGTAAAACCTATTTTCTTTAGAAAAATTACTTAATACTAACAAAATTTTATTTTGCTAAAATCAATTAAACTTATTTCCTTTATAAAAAATTACTCAACTTTCCATATATATTCTAGTTTTGTGAAAACAAAGATTATAAATGTTGAAATTATATAAGAATCTAAATAGGTAACATATGAATCTATTTTTTTTTTTCAAATTTGACTTGAATTAAGTCTTATAGTTATATAATATTGTTATTATTTAATGATTGTTTTTCATTATCATCTTTTTCTAGTATCTTTTAAAATATATATATATATATATATATATATATATATATATATATATATCATCAACTAATAACCAATATTCATATATATTATATCATTTAGAAAATCATATATATCACCTTCAACTTTAACTTCAGATAAAACATTGAAATCTAACCAAAATTCATATTAGTTTCCGTTTAAGCCACTTTTTGGAACAACTAACTCATATACTAAACCTACTTCTAAATCTACATATTTTGTCTGCCAAAATACCTTGACCCTTACCACTTCAGATGTATATTGTTAGTGAACCAAACTAATGAGTAAGTCTTACTGACTGATTCAGGGGTATACTGTTAGTTAACCAAACACACATAATGCTGACTGATATAGAGGTAGCTTCTTAATGAAATCATTAAGAAGCTATCAAACAACCCCTTAATAAATAGCACAATGCCAAAAAATATAATATAGTGCCAAGGAAAAAAACACGAGTCGTAAATGCTAAGGAAAAAATGACAAAATAAGTTGTTAAAAAGACACAACAATCCAAATAAAGAAAAGATACAATACCAATAAAAAAACATAATAATATAAATATAGATTTTAAAATCTATAATCTAAAAACCTAAAATCTCATAACAATCGCAATATTGGATCAATGAGAGTCTCTCCTACCACTTCCTATGGTTGTTTTTAAAACACTATGTATTCGAATGTGACCCTGAATTATTTTAGCCTTCTACAGTAAGTTTTCAAAAAAATATAAGGTCACTCCATTGAGGGATCGAGAAGCATCTGTCGATTTGAAACACAAGAACCGTCTTTACCATCCCGAAAGTTCTCGAAGATGCCCCCATCGAGTATATAAATTCGCATATCCTTTTTTTCTCAAACTGAAATCAGAAAAAAAAAAATCAATCGAATTCTTCTTACGAGAGATTCCGACAATTCTAAATCATCACTACAATATGTCGATCGTCCCAAGCTTATTCAGTGGCCGACGAAGCAGCATCTTCGACCCCTTTTCACTCGACCTTTGGGACCCGTTCAGAGACTTCCCCATTTCATCTTCGTCTGACGTTTCAAGGGAAACTTCTCCGTTGGTAAACGCCCGTGTGGATTGGAAAGAAACGCCCGGAGCTCATGTGTTCAAGGCTGATCTTCCTGGGATCAAGAAAGAAGAGGTGAAGGTGGAGGTAGAAGACGGAAACATCTTACAGATCACCGGTGGAAGGAACGTGGAGAAAGAAGAGAAGAATGATAAATGGTATAGGGTTGAACGAAGCAGCGGCAAATTCACAAGGAGGTTCAGGTTGCCGGAGAATGCTAAAATGGATCAGGTGAAGGCGGCCATGGAAAACGGGGTGCTTACAATTACTGTGCCCAAAGAAGAAGCGAAGAAGCCGGATATCAAGTCTATTGAAATCTCCGGTTAGAATTGTATGAAGTTGCACAATTTAGGTCGTATATGTTGTGTATTTGTGTTTAGTGTTGAAGTGCCTGTGTAATATCATTTTGTGTTTGGTCCGCCCACAAGGTGTTCGACCAAATGCATAACATAAGAGTGTTGGTTTATACTTGCTTTGATAATGAAATATATAATATAATGCTTGTGAGTATTGAGCTTCCAAATTTTCTTGTGTTATTCTTTTGGGTTTTGTCTGTCGACAAGGTGACTAGCATAGCCGGTGGTATACTCATTGCAAGTGTAAAGACGAATGTTATCATCTGAAGATTTTACAAAGAAAGTGGTAATCGAAATATTAAGATGACAAAATGAAAGCTACCAAGTCTTTCAACGAGTTATACGAAGAACCACCAACGCTGGCTGCAACTTTAACCTTTTCTTGTATCTCAACAGCTCTCTCCCTCATTTCTTTCCCTTCTTTATCCACCAAAAGTCTCTTGATCGCACCCTCAATCTCTCTTCTCTCCACAACAACTTCAAAGCCCATTTTCCACACATCAGTCAAGTACCTAGCATTCAACAACTGATCCACATCAAACAGCTGGCACAACATCGGAACCCCTTCGGAGACGCCTTCCATAGTCGAATTCCAGCCACAATGACTCCAAAACCCTCCAACCGCATTATGTGCCAAAACCGACTTCTGAGGTGCCCACTTCACAATCAAACCTCTCCCCTTCATTTCATCCGCCAAACCTTCCGGCATAAACTCAATCCATTCAAACCCACGAACCAAACCTGGTCGAACCACCCATAGAAACGACTGGTTACTATTGACCAGACCCCATGCCATTTCAATTGCTACCTTTTCATCTAACTTTGCTAAGCTCCCTAAGCTCACATAAATAACTGATTTGGGTGCTTGTTTATCTAGCCATGAGATACAACTTGTATCCTCTTCAAGAAAGCTAGTGGAGCGAGGTGTGACTATCTTGTGCAGTGGGCCGATTGTGAAAACCGGAGCTTGGTATTGTTGGCGGATCTGGGTGAGTATGGGTTGTTCAAGAAATTCGATGGTGTTCCAAATGAAGGCGGAAGGGGTTGTCTTGTGGATGATCATGTTGACCAGTTCGAAAGTTTTGTGTATTGGGCGCCTTGTAAACGGTAGATCTTTGTATCTGAATGGATCGAGTTCTGGAACTACTTCCTGCAATAAAGAGTCTTGGCATAACTATTTGTTAGTAATCAGTGATATGATTTCGTTAGGATTTAAAAGAACTGAAAAACTGTATTGGTAAATAATAACTAAAAACCAAATTTATTCAATAACTAGTGTTTAACCCCGCGTTGCGGGTACGGGGTTTTGTAAAACCGTGCTAAGTCATTAGCAAATGACAACTAAACCCGGAAAAAATCGTGAAACAAAAATATGAATTTATACCACCACATGATGTAAGAGAACTTATATTGCAAGTTGGCGTAAAAACGTAGAGAAACTCGAATTTATACAGAAAAACTGTAGCTTAAAGACAAAACTTTAAGGACCAGAAGTTTACTATACAAACTTGAGGGATTGAAAATGTAAACCACCTTAAAAAACACTAAAGATAAAAAAATCATACACTATTTCTCCATAAGATGCTACCCAAATTGTTATATCTAATAATTACAAACAAACAAAAATGATAAATGAAATAATAAAAATAATTAACTTAAGAAACTCAGCGAACAATTTTCCAGTAAATTTGGTTACAAATGAAGCAATACCTTGTGGAGGAAATCGACCTTCTTGATGGAGTTGAGGTATGATGTTGACAGCCGGGAAGAAAACCGCACTGCTGCCACGCAAGACAATCGAAGGCAGACCCAGCTTGTCGGCTACTGAGCCCGCGAAAAACGTGAGGTTATCATGCAAGACAACAATTGATACCTTATCAGAAGTCTCTTTTTGTTCATTTATAATCTGAAGTAGGTGGTTGTGGAGATATGGTTAAGTGCTTGGAAGAACTTTGTTATGCCATCCGAGGTGTCGATGTTGGACACATTGGCGGGCAGAGGGAGGAAGGTTAAATCAGGATGGTTAGAAGAATCGGGCGGATTGAAGTCGGAGTGAGCTATGGTTATTGAAAAGCCTTGAGAGTGTAGGTAAGTAGCAAGTTGAAGCATGGGGGTCATGTGACCTTGCAGTGGACATGCTACCATCACTAGCCGTGGTTGTCGTCCGCCGTGATCCGCCATCTTTGTCTCTGTAAGACTGTATCACGAGTTAGGTATCTTTATTATTATATCAATCTCACTACTTGTAATTTGACAATGGTGGTTGGTTCCAAGAAACTACATATTTTTTTTATATTTGTTAGAAAGCTAAATGGAATTTGACAACGTTGGTTGGCTCCAAGAAGTTATCCCTTCAAAAGCTAAATATAATAAGTTCAGTATTTGTCAAGTGTTGTAAATTAAACAATTATGAATTTATTTCATAATCAAAAAAGTTGAATCTTTGTGAAAATAAAACATACCCTACTACTTGTAACTTGCAATTTGACAAAGTTGATTGCCCCAAAGAAAAAAGTTGGTCAATAATGGCAATGATAACCGAGAACGTTTCCCCAATTTATTCTTAAAGTAAAATGATTAGTTAAAGACCAAAATATAAGATAAAAACAAAATAAAATAACAATAACAATAATAATATGTCCAATGGTTGTAAACTCATGTCAAGATACTTTGGACTCACCTTTGTAAGTTGGATGCATAGTTGTAATTTCTTTAAATATATTGTTGTAAATGATTTATACATACTTTTGTAACTGGAATTTAGACACCACATTCGAAAATAGTTTAGACTTCTTGTTACAGTTAACACTAAACTTACCAAGTATCTTACAGATTTCTTGTACTCCGGCTCGTCGGGATAAGGATACACCAAATTAGAAGTATGCTCATTTGTATAAAAACTATTCCTGGCTTAATATGTTTTGTAGACTAATAGATATTACAAAAAGACGATTGAGTTGAATTTTTATTATATTGACCCATTCTAACACGTACCTGTTTTGGTCATAACCTGCTTTAACCTGAACCTATTTTGGTCTAAACCTGAACCCCTTTTGGTCCTAACCAAAATGATCATTTTTAAAATTAAAACGACCTATTCCGTCATGAACCCACTTTGACCCATCCGTGATGAATGAGGTGTACACGTGTACAGATTACAAAATGACACTAGTTTATGGCAAGAAGGGGCAAAGAGGGTCAAAACGTTTGCAGCTTAAGGTTCCAAGTAAAGTAACCCTCACAATACTAAGACCAATCATACACTTACATAGATAGCAAGGCAGACAAAGACAGTAATGGTCATGTAAGACACATCGACTCGCACAATGGACTGTCATGGCCCTGCCAAAGCTTGGCTTTTCCCGCCAAGGGTCTCGACCTCACCCTTAGTTCAGATACTTCCCTGCATATCTCAAGTGTTTGTAATAGATATCCTACTGGGATTAGTCCCTCTACGAGGTGTTGGATGAAATGCCTAGCAAAACAGGTGTACTTTTTGCAACTATAATCCATGAACAAAATGCCTGAGATCGATGTTTTAATTTTTTTTTTTTGAACAGCAACGAACTTTCATTCAAGGAAAACAAACCTGCGGGGCGCTCGCAAATGAACATACAAAGCCCTACCAACCGTGATCACATCATACAAGCAGATCAATTATATCAAAATACACCTCAAAAAGGACACCAATTTTCTAGATACAAGCATAGAACAACCTAGAGGTTTATTCCAGCAGCATAATTCAAGAGTTTTCCTCCAATTGTTATCCAAGAGCCCACCTGGACCTTAATATCTCCAACAACCTTCTTGGAACACCTTTTTTTAAGAAAAGACCCGTTCGTTTAATTTTTCCACAGAATCTAGAATGTGGTATAAATAACCGACAGATATATATTCCGGTCCTTTTTGAGCTATAGTTTCCGGTCTTTATTTGAATGAGACGTTCTGACTTCTCCCTCTAGAAGAGGTAATATCTAAAGTGGTAGTCACAAATTCACAATGACAAAATGAAAGCTACCAAGTCCTTCAACGAGTTATGTGAAGAACCGCTATCGCTGACTGCAACTTTAACCTTTTCTTGCATCTCCATAGCTCTGTGCCTCATTTCTTTCCCTTCTTTATCCACTAAAAGTCTCTTGATTGCACCCTCAATCTCTCTTCTCTCCACAACAACTTCACTCCCCACTTTCCACACGTCAGTCAAGTACCTAGCGTTCAACAACTGATCCACATCAAACGGCTGGCACAACATCGCAACCCCTTCAGAAACACTTTCCAAAGTTGAATTCCAACCACAATGACTCCAAAACACTCCAACCGCATTATGCGACAAAACCAACTTCTGGGGCGCCCACTTCACAATCAAACCTCTCCCCTTCATTTCATCCGCCAAACCTTCCGGCAAAAAATCGATCCAATTAAACCCACGAACCGAACCCGGTCGAACCACCCATAGGAACGGCTGGTTACTATTGACCAGACCCCATGCCACTTCAATTGCTACCTTTTCATCCAAGTTTGCTAAGCTCCCTAAGCTCACATAAACCACTGACTTAGGTGCTTGTTTATCCAGCCATGATATACAACTTGTATCCTCTTCAAGAAAGCTAGTGGAACAAGCTGTAACTATTTTGTGCAGTGGGCCGACCGTAAAAAACTGGAACTTTGTACTCATTTCTGATCTGGGTCAATGCAGATTGTTCAAGAAATTCAAGTGTGTTCCAAATAAAGGCAGAAGGGGTTGTCTTGGGGGTGAGCATGTTGACCAATTCAAGTGTTTTATCTATTGGGCGACCAAGAAAGGGAAATCTTTATATCTAAATGGATAAAGTTCTGGAACAATTTCCTGCAATAAAGAATCTTGAAAACACATTCATACCAAATTGTTAGTAATCAGCAGTGTTGGAAAAATCGGCACTAATCGGTGACTATTCGCTAAGCTACCGGCCACTGATTATTTAGATAGTCAGTGAATTATTCACTAGTCCGCCCTTATTTGGTCCTACTCAGCCAGAAAACTGCGATTCTGGCCAAAATTGGTAAATTCCGTCCAGATTCTGGCCAATATCTGTAAATTCCGACGATAACTCACTTATAAAAATGGATCTTGGAGGGTTAAAACCTGCCTATATAAAACATTTTAAACATTAATGTGTGTGTATATAGAGTTAATGAAAACTTATACGAGTTGTGATAACTTAGAGAACTCGGCCTTACGAAAATTTTTTTCAAAATTTGTTTTTACCAAAAATCCTAAAAAAATAAACCTTTTAACTAGTTTTTTCTTCATTTACGGCAGCCGTAATTAATGTAAAGTGATGTCATGCTTATGTCATCATCTTTTTACGGCCGCTGTAAGGGGCCGAAAACAACACTTCGAAGTTTTTTTTTACGGCAGTTTTTCTAAACATTTTAATCCAGGGGTGTGAAAAAAATGGGGGCAAAACTCGCACGGAAAGGCTGAGTATTTTAAGTTCTAACAACTCAGAGTGGTTTTCCCATGATCTTGATCATGTCATGTGTGTGTATATATATATATATATATATGAGATTTACATTTAAAAATCTCAATCCAGTTAATCCGGTTAATTCTGATTAATCCTGATTAATCACGGATCAATACCCCAGCCGATTAGCACTTAATGATTCTTACTTACAACCATGGTAATCATAATCAGTAACAGATCTCAAAATTAGCTTTTTTGATGTGGGTTTTGGATAAAGACTCACCTGGTGGAGGAAAGTTACCATCTTGATGCAGTTTAGGAATAATATTAAAAGCAGGAAAGAAAGCTGCACTACTGCCACGTAAGAGGATCGCCGCAACCAGATCGCGGCAACTATCCCGGCGAAAAAGGTTAAATTTTCATGAATAATAACAACTGATTCTTTATTAGAACTGTTGTTTTGTGCGTTTATGATCTGAATAAGGTGATTGTGAAGGTGGGTTTTGCAGTTATTGTTGAGGGTTTTGAAGAACTGGGTGAAGCCGGCGGAGATGTCGGTGCCGGAGGTGTTGGTAGGCAGAGGGAGGAAGGTTAGATGAGGGTGGTTGGAAGAATCCGGTGGGTTGAAGTCGGAGTGAGCGATGGTTATTGAGAAGTTTTGGGAGTGGAGGTATGTAGCGAGTTGAAGCATCGGGGTCATGTGACCTTGTAGTGGACTTGGTACCATCACTAGCCGTCTTCTCCGGCCACCGTGCTCCGCCATCAAGCTCCTCTGTGGTTGGATATTTTTCTTGTTTGAAAAAGTCAAAAAAACAAACCCCACTGCTTGGTAATTTGACAAATGACAACGTTGATTGTCCTCAGGAAACTACAAGTCTACAGTCAATGATGATATTGATTGCCTAGGATTTTGCACCAATTTATGTTAGTGGGATGGGTGCGGTTATAAAGCACATGATTAGTACGATACTTCATGTCACCGTCATATCAACCAACTATTTTCTATCATTCAAAACCACTAGGACACTCGTGTAGGGTTGTCTCAGGCCCGTCTGTGGCCGACTATGTCCCTAACATCGTGTCGGGTGGCGCGTCAGCATCGTGGAGGTCCCTCTGCAGACGTTGGAGACGGCCCCCCAAGCTGAAACTTTAGCAGCCATTAAGCCTCCATCATCAACAGGCAACACTGCATTTTTCCCACCAAACATCAAAAACTTCCCAACTACACCTTCATATCCCTCCTCACCATCATTCTGTTCAACTTCAGTAGAAGAAGACCCTAAACTCACAAGACTTTCCAAAGATTACAAAGAACAAAAAGTCAGCAGTGCAATAATAAAGACACCCGTAAGGGTCAAAATTGGGTGTGCATATAAGGTCTCTCTCGTACGAGTGGATTGAATCGGACGGAGTGAGGGTGGGACTGACGGCAGCGGTGGTGGCGGTGGTGGTGGATGGTTAGGTGGGTTGGAGAGAGTGAAAGCGGTGATGGTTTTGCCCAACGAAGGGTTATCTGCAGGGGGTAACCTGATGATTACGATGGATGTTAATTGGGGGTGATAGCCATAAAAAGTAGATGAAATTGGGGGAGAGAAAGGGGGTGATCGTAATAGATACAGAGGATGAATTGGTGGTGGCGGTGGTGGTGGATGGTTAGGTGGGTTGGAGAGAGTGAAAGCGGTGATGGTTTTGCCCAACTAGTTTAATTAAAAAAAATTAAATTAACTAGGTGGGGTCGGGTCGTCACCCATTTCCAAGCTTCCATCTCTGGAGGGGCGTCCCCGAAAGTATCTGACGCGTATGCTGACGTGGTGGGTCGTCCTGGAGAGAGACCCGTCACCCACACCGAGTAGCCTTACCCTATATCGTGTGTTCATAATCAAAACTATCATTATCTATTTTTTGATGTATTTTGTTTAAAATATATTTGAAGTAAAACATTGAAAAAAAGAAAGGTCAAAACATTGAAAAAGTGGAGAAGAAAGGTGTGTGATTTTTCGAGTTTTCATCCACGCGAACCCTGGTAGTTCCTTTAGAGGGTGGTGTTGAGCATCATACATGCTCCTACGTGACAATCAACGACCCAACCAATGTCCCCCATACCCGTCAGCCTTAGCCCGGTTCAGGGCACGAACACTGCCACACCAGGCGTGGAAAGGGGCGCCACGTAGCAACGTTATTTAACTTTTCTTTATCAATAAAGACTTAATGGTACCTTCATAACACATAGTTTTAGATAAACCATTACGTATAATAATTTATAATACCTTAAAGAAGAAGTTCGATGATTTTAGTCACCAACCAGTTTCTTCGTTTTTATATCTTATACATAATTTTATCCAAGGTCGTAACCATGGTTGTAGTCTTTCTTGGTGGTCCGTCTTTTACCTCTACATATGCATAGCGCAAGTTCAATTCTTTCTACAATCGGTTCAATTTCTTTTTTGTTTTCTTCCTTTTTCTATGGGCCCAATTTCTTAGTACATTTGTTCTTTTTTTAATATCTAAACTGTACCAATACATATGGAATAGTAAGATGAATAGTTTATGGTTACATACTTGTATTTTGCACATGACCCTTTTTTTAGTTATTATAATTTATATACACACGTTTTTACATGTAACTAATTTGAAAATATTTAACTACCAGTGCTAAGTAAATGATTTATAACTATGAACTTTGTAAAAATAAATAAAAATTCGTAAGATCTAAAATCTTTTAGAAAATCGCTTTGTCATATCTAGGTTTTCTCTTACGCAATTTAAATTTAAAATTCTAAGTACGTCATTGTTACGCTTATCTTTATCTGCAAAAGGTGAAATATTTCAATCTTGGTTGGTTGCTATTTTTTTTGGAAACCGCTTCAAAAGGTTCTGAGCACATCTCTATTATCTTACTTTTACATCTTTATACTCTTATTTATCTATGCTTAATAACATTAATGTCATGAACGTAACATGTGCGACAAAGTAAAAAACAAGTCATGTCACGCACGGGCATCACACCTTAATGTCGCATGAGCCGTAAATGCAACGTTGCCGCCGAAACGCGCGGCATGGTAAAAATCCAGTAATTTTATTATAATTAAAAATCTCAAACCTAGTGCATGAGGCTATGCATGGGAGAGTTGAGGTATCGAGCCAATTTGAGATTATGTATGTATCATTAACCTGCATTTTTGTAAGACGTTTTCACGACTTAGAATTCTGATTTCTTCTTGCATAAGGCAAAAACCCTACTATTAATGGTTCCAAGGTTCACCCCTTAATCACATTTAAAAATAATTAGTAATAACAGTAATAGGCGCATTTTCGTAATCGACATGTAATTCATGCATCAAAGTTGAGACACACCTTTGTAATGGTTTAGACGCATCACTATATACGATTTAGAGGTGTGTTGTTATATAGTTTATAGTGGTTTGTTTCCATTGTAATTAACATAACATAAATGCTTTTTTAAACTTTTTCAATAGAGAAATAATACGTAGTAACATGGTTTGTTTCCTTTTTACCACTCCTAATTTTTAACCAAGATAAATAACATTGAATGATACTTGATCCAACCTTTGTTTGGACAAAAAGGGCTTCTTTTTCGGTACCAATATTACTCGAGATTTTGTGAACCTTTAGTTCTAAATACAATATAATTGCTTCTTTTACAGGATAACCAATCAATATGAACAATCATATCCAATGTACCGTGTGACAATAAGACGTGAAAATGCACACAACACTAATATATCAGGCATTAAAGTATTTCAATCTAACCTAATTAGAATTGGACAAAGGGGAAAAACGATATATAGATAATAAAAGACGGTTCCCGGGTTCCGTTCAAAGTGTAGCCACCGCCAATGAATATGGACTCGATGGCGATGAACAACGACGGAACGATGGGGGAAATGCCGCCAACAACACCCCAAAAGGATTCAGTGGGGGGAATGGATATGGATATGGGAATGGAATCAAATAAAACGATGACACACATGACTTTTTATTGGGGAAAAAACGCTTGGATTCTTTTCCATGGTTGGCCCGGAAGCAGCACAGGAATGTATATTTTGGCATTGGTTTTGGTGTTCGTGCTCACGTTAATTATGGAATGCCTAGCTCATAGTAACACGGCAATATCCAACGGTATCCTGCGTACATTGATACACACTTTGCGTGTGTTGTTTTCGTATTTGGTGATGTTGTCTGTGATGTCTTTTAACATTGGTGTGTTTGTAGTGGCGATAGCAGGGCATGCTGTTGGGTTCTTTGTGTTTGGAGTGCTTAATAAATCACCAGAGAAAGATTCACATATCTCTTCAATGGCCTGCTAATTCTATAGTCTAGTGGATTTTCTAATGATTTAGTTATGTAACAATTAAGTAGTAGTAGTAGTATTCTATGAGTTCTATATGCACATATTTTCAAAAATAGATGTTTTTGTAGGTTAATTTCTAATTGGGTTGATGGATTGATAGGATGAAGTTTCAAGTAGGCCTAGGGATGTTTGGAATAAACTAGGTGATGGTGTTGTCCATAGATTTGGTGGTTTGTTTCTGATATGGCTTTCGATTTGCAATGGAAGAGAAAAAAAGAGCTTACTTGGTTGGCTTTCGATTTGGTTGTGTTCTATATTAAGAAGTGGAAATCAAAGAAGAGAAATTAAGGGGAGTTGCGGCTAGATTACATCCTTTTAAATTGGAAAGAAGTGAAAAGAAGAAGAAGAAAAAAAAAAGAGAGAAGTGAAGATGAGAGAAAGGGAAAGGAAAGAAAATGGAGTTTTTCCTTCTCTTCTATCCTTGAATAAACTCGAGAACAAAGTGTTATGGAATGTTGTTTGTATATTAATGATAATAACTTCAGTTGTTTGTGAGTCAAATACTTTCTTGTCGCTTAAATCTAGGGCTCGGATGCAATACCTTAATTCGCATGTTTGGTGAACGTCGGACGGTTGTGCTAGTAGGGCTCTCCTTCGGGCCGTTTAAATCGTTCTCCCCTCCGAACTGAACCGTTAAATCGTATTCAAGTTCCTCAATTTCTCATCGATTCCTCTCACACTAATAAACCAGACTTGGATCGTTCTTGTCATCTCTTCGTTCTTTTTCTTTGGTTAATTCAAGTAGTTATGTGAATTTCTCTTTGAATAATTCCGTTTTAATTCGTGATTATGAACGGAATAGTGATTGGAAAGCGCTTGTATGTGGTGGTTGTCTAAGAAGAATAATATTAAGGTAGGCCGTTAGGGTTTTATATATGTCCCACGTTTTGTAATTTTTTTATTAAACGCCAGTCATCAAGGATCACAATAGTTATAAATTTCAAACAATATAGACCATCTGTGTAATTTCGAAAATACAAACACATTTTTGCATTATGTGCGAACTAAAAAGTGAAAAGCTGCCAATAGAGTGATTGTTCATTGATAAAAACAAAGCCTTAAATATATAAGTCCGGAAAGAAAAGTCTTAGATTTAAGTTCAATAACACATAGACTAAAAGAAATTTGCCTTAAAAAAATAAAATGAAAAACTATAAATGCAATTAAGTAAAATGAGTGCACGTTTGTGGAGTGAAACTAGATAACTAACAGACAAATTCATAAACATAAGTATCGTGTGATTGAAAAGACGTTTGCTACAAACGTTATATTACTATTAAGTTTTTTTAGCTTTTTTTTAATCCTTTTAAACAACTTTTTATCAGAATTTTCTTTTCCAAAATGCGATCCATCAAATATAAAATCATTAATAATTATATACACCCAACTATCTACGCTATTTATGCGTATCCATTATTTAGCCTCCCACAACACCCACTTGTGAGAGAAAATATGGACGGCGGACACATGAACGGCATGACGCATATGCCACCACCACCGTCACCAGTCACTGCCACCGGAGCACCGCCAGTCATCACCATGGAGCATCACCCAATGATGCACATGGCCTTTTTCTGGGGCACAAACGGCGAAATATTATTCCCGGGTTGGCCCGGATCCAGTTCGGGTATGTACGTTCTGGTTCTCATATTCATCTTCATCTTAGCGTTTCTCGTTGAGTTTTTATCTCACGCGAATTTTGCACGACGTGGATCCACGACGGCGGCGGCGGGGTTGGTTCAGACGGTGGTGCATACTCTCCGAGCTGGGTTGGCTTATATGGTGATGCTGGCGGTGATGTCGTTCAACGGCGGCGTGTTTCTGGCGGCGGTGGCCGGTCACGCGCTTGGGTTTTTGGTGTTTGGTACTTGGGTTTTTAGGAAACCACCGCCGCCGCCGGTTACCGGAGATAAAAGTTCGGATCTGTCTCCGATGATATGTGCTTGATTTTTAATATGTAAGAATTGAGTTTTTGTATGCTTATTTGGAATTATTATCTTTTATGTTATTTTAAATTTAAACTAAAGATTTCGAAAGGTGTTTATTACCGTTTGCTTTTAGTGTATTTGGGTCTCTAGTCCTGAAGTTGAATTTCTGAATAGAGTTTAGCGAGTTGTGAACAATAATATCCTGACTTTTAAGGGTTGTTTCGTCTTTAGTGGATAGGTTTTGTTGGATAATTTTTAGAAACCGGATGATCAGAGAGGCGTGTAGTCAGATCAAATTATTTCGGTGGTTTTACCGAATAATTCAATCGGACACAACTCTGATTTTTGAGAATGAATAACAGCATGCGTTTTTGTGTGTGATTCGTATGAACCAGATCTTTTAAAAAAAAAAGCACACAACGAATTTTTGGGGATAACTAATACTTGGTAGTTATTGGCAGCTTGACCCAGCCAGGGGCGCCCAGACCCCCACCAAAGGGTGTTGCCCCTGGAACCCTTTTTTCAGGGCTTAGCCTGAATACTTGGAATTACAAACAATCATGCCTCCTGCACCTCCTAACATGTTCGATGTGCATCATAATTTCCTTTGGTCATCAAGTTAATCTCGATTACACTAAAATATCTAACAGGTTTTACAATTCAAAATTGCTTGAGGAGTAGCTTGTTTGTTTGTAATTTACTGCTTTGGCATTTTATAAATATAAATCTAATAAACTTTTTTTTTATTTCCATTGACAATAATCTGATTTGAGTTTAATATGTAATTAAGGTTGCTTTCTAGATAAATACGAATAGATATTTTTTGAAGTGTTTGGCTCGAATTTTGCTTCGAGTCTACATCAATAAGGTTACTTGATGAGCTATCAAATTGAACTCTATGGATTTACCTTCGACAGAGGTTCAGGGGATACGGTGAATTGCATCCCTGGCCGGGCACCCCGTTCCCTAGTTTTGGGGAATTATTTTTTACGAAATCCGTGAATACTTACTAGATCTCCAAGTGTTCTAGATTACACGACCCATATAGAGATAGGGAAAAAGTGGAAAAGCAGGATTCATATTTTAAAATAAGAACGGGGCGCTTATGAATCACGTGTAGTGGTGATGGACCTAGAAATTATTTTTAAGGTTGTGAACGAGAGGTTTAACTATATTTTTAAGGGTATGATTGAGATTTTTGCCTATAAAATACACTAATTCTTTTAGGGGGTGTACCCGCCGGCCGCCTACCCACTCACCCATCCATACACCTGGGTCCGCATCCTAAGCATGTGAGGGAAATAGAAAAAAAGAAACAAAAAAATTCCATAATGCAGGGGCGAGCAAAAACATAATTGTAATAAAAAATTGAGCTGTTAATCAGAATTACCCAAAAATAGACCAAACTGATCGGTTATTGTTACGATTACGAACATATTCATACTTGATCATTACCCAACCAAACTGATTGTATTTCGTCTTTTTCTTTTTTCATTTGTAGCGGCCATCTATCCCTCTTGTTTCCATCACGCCCTCTTCATTTGCAGCTTCATGTTTTATTTGCACCCTGTGTTCTTCATTTGTAGCTTCCTTCTCTTTATTTGCAGCTTTCAAAAAGACTTGAAATTAGCTCGAAAACACTGCATCTCCAGTTTGGAACACAACTGCAACACCATTAACAATTCAACGCTGCCAAAAACGTTCAACAAATGGCTGAACGCAGGGAAAAGATGATCGGGACAAAGGGGAACGTAGGAAACAGATGGCATGAACACATTAACCGAACAATGAACGAAACCGAGGATTAACTCAACTTAACCGAAATCAATTGTCAATTTTGGTTATAAATATGGATTCTCACATTAACCAAACCATAACCAATATGCGCACCCAAACTTTTACTAAATGGATGATAGCACTGCCAACTTTCAATTTTTATCACACCGCTCACAACTTTCAACTTATTGGTCGATAACATTCCCAAACTAACTGAACCCTAACCTAGTTTGTTTTTTTTGTTGATGTGGTATCTGACGTGGAATTTTTTGATGATGTTGCAGCTGAGGTGGTCGCTGACATGGCATTTGACTTGACTTTTTGATGATGTGGCAACTGAGGTGATAGCTGATCTGGCACTAGTTTGGTGACGTGACAGCTAGTGTCAGCAAACTGAGTTAGTTTTGGAGTAGTGTCGGCCAATAAGTTGAGAGTGGTGTGATACAAATCGAAAGCTGATAGTACTATCGGTCAATTGGTGAAAGTTGGAGTTATTAAATAGAATATCCAAAAAAAATAAAGTTGTAATTCTAGCCAAACAGATTAGACGAAAAGCATAATTTACTCTATAGTGAAATGACATCACATTACATATGGTTGAATATTGTTATGTTTGTGAGTAACTACATGTCAATATAATTTTCACTATAGCTAACAATTTCTTCAATTATATATATAATAATTTGAGTGACGACGTCTAATTGTGACTCAATTGACGTTCTCTGATTTGGTTTATGTGAGTTTTCTTTTCCTAACTACCGTGTCAACTTTGTTTTAGCTATCGTCTTTGTTTCGTGACTGGACCGGGCAATTGGGCCGAAACCAAACTACCAGGTAGGTTATGCTAGTTTAATTTTATTTATTTTTAATGTTTTTAAGTACCTAAATTTAAACCCAAGAACTTTGATATAAACTAGAGCGCATCTATGACAGTAGCAGGTTATAAACGCCACCACCTCAGGAGTACTCCTTTCTCCCTTATCGTTTCCCCCCTCTGTCTTTCCCACCTTGTGGCAACTCAAATCTTGGCGATAAAAGACGTCTATGTTGAAGATGCTCTTAGGAATATGTCGTTTACATACACTAAATACACTCTTAATTCATTTAACTTCTTTTAATTTTATTCTTATTTAAAAAAATGCATACTTATCTTTTTTTATACTTAACTATCGTAACAAAATACTCATATCAAACTTTTAGTTCTATAATATTTATAATTATGAAATATTTGAATATTTCTAAAAATATTTAGGACGTCACCCGTTTCTCAAAGAAAATTCAACTACAATTCACTGATCAACTAGCCAATTATTCAACTGGCCAACTAATGAACCTTTAAGGTGGTCGTTTGATAATTAATTTTACTATGAAAATATTGGTTATCTTAGCCATTTTCTGAATTGACAATGAACAAACTTTTATTTGTCAAATACGACTTTTCAAAGTATTAAATGGTATGTGCCCATTTCAAAAATTTGGAAACAAGTTTGATGTAGATGTGAACGAACTCATGATTTAAGGGGTATTTTACATCACATTATTATTATATCACCTTTTAAAAATTATGTAACTGTTAACGTCTTTTAATGCCATTTCAATCATTACTTTCTAATTTTATTTCTTCTCATTGAGCGTTATATTAAAAATGTCCCTCCCTTTTATGCCTCTATTACGCTTATGGGGCGGTGTTGGGCGCGTTATCAATCCCTTTCATGGCCCCTATAATACTCATTACGCATGGTCTAAGTTGATAACTAAGTTTGAGTAAGTTTGGACATTTAATGTCATGTGTTAGATAAGCACTAGGTCGTAGGTGATGCTATACCAAACATACAAACTATAATCGAAGAACCTCATATGTGTGTACTTTCTTTACTACCACCATCGGTCATGTCGACACCACCATTAGCACTACCGTCGTCACGGTCCAAGCCACCGCCGATGCTCCACCTCCATTGTATCCTACGTCTTCTTGCCATCACCACCTCCCCTTACTGAAACACCCTAAATGCGTATTGACCCAAAACGACGCAGCGGAAATACTGACTCAAAAATTATTTCCAATTTTTGTCTATATGACTTACTTGAAGGTTCATTTATAAAACGTTAGACACTTTCTTGAAACGATTTACAACTTTCATTT
The DNA here is from genome assembly GCA_947069175.1 of Scalesia atractyloides. Lineage (NCBI taxonomy): Eukaryota > Viridiplantae > Streptophyta > Magnoliopsida > Asterales > Asteraceae > Scalesia > Scalesia atractyloides. Next base: position 14,389,286 of record CAMTDV010000002.1, read on the forward strand.
TAGAGTAACTTATTAATTGTAATTCATGATACAAATTATGAAGCTGCTCTTCCCGTACAATCCTCGCTCCTTGACTCGATCTTCAACCTTTTAAGTTCCATAGAATTGATAACTTGATGCAACCTACAATCACCACATACATTCGCGTTATTAACATTTAGCGACATCATAGTTAGTATTCGACATTCATAATTAAATGAATCACTCCATATTCTTTCTATTCATGAAATCCTTTCAAATATTGCGCCATATATGATCTTGCATCCCAATCGTCAATCTTCAAGGGTCAACATAAGTGAACCTGCACTTTCATTTCATTCTCAGAGTCATAATTAGTAACGTTAATGTTCATACGTATCTAAGCCGTGTTTACATACATACAGGCCCTTATTTACCCATAAGATTGTGTTAACATATCCATATAATTAAATCTCATACATACGAACTCATACGCATATTTACTTCTATTCGTGATCATCTAGTTATTCCACCAGTAACAAGTAATTCAGCCGCACACACACATACATGCTTACATACTTAATCATATTAGGTAATCACTAATACAATTCAATAAGTTCATATAATTCTCTATTGGTTAATTTCACCTTTTGGGGTTCAGCGGGGTTTACGGAACAGATTTCAAGAGATATGGAGCTCACTATGCGAATATCCAACAGTAAAAGCATATCAAGCTTGAGGGAGGCATCGGCGACGCCTGTCACACCCCGACCCGCAGCGGAATAAGAGTCGGGGCATAATTGGGTTATTACCAAAGCTCATGACATTTACTATTATGTTTCATATTTAATAAAGTCAAAGTTACATTCTCAAATATCCAAACATGTTCATTCAATACAAAGAAAATAAAACAAACATAACAATCCCAACACTATATCGTTTTATTCTTCTAGTCCAAATCTATGTGTTCCTAGCTGCAGCTGCTTCACCTGTATCATGTGTAAAATGGGGGTTTTTGGGTCAACATAAGTTGGCGAGTGAACCTTATTAGATAAACATTTATTAATAAATTAATTGTTAGTTTATCAAATGAAAATTTGTGCATAACCATAGATGAGCAAATGTAAATAATCAAGTAATGGCAATTTGTAGTCACAACTATAACATACAATAACACATGGCAGCATACATGAACATACCAACATCATACTGTAAATAACATAAATGAAACTGTGCGATCAAGGCTCAATCAAACGGAGCCGATCGTATTGCATGTACTGAAAATGAAAATGTCTGTGCGATTAAGGCTCAATCAAACGGAGCCGATCGTATGTGGGCACGCCAGGTTCAACCGCATAATAAAATGGGGAACATGCTCAACGCTCATAATGTAATGGGGAGCGGCGGCCTATGAAATTGCATGTACTGAATATTAAATTGCATCCAATGATAACTACTTAACAGCAACAAACTGAATACACAAGTTCATGTTATGATGTATGCTACAATGGTTTAGTAATAATATATATACAAAGACACATGATACACCCCAAAACATGATTAAAACGGGGAATTTGTAAGATTCACTCACATTGGGTGCGTTGGATTGGAGATGGTGAGATGCGCACGATTTAGATGAGCGGATCAACGAGGAATACTAACCTAAATAATAATGGAAAAATATATTAAATGGATGGATTTTATTAAGGATTTTAATGAAATTTTTAGATATATTTTTGTGAGTTTATGGCTATTTTCTATCTTTAAAAATGTTATTTTTAAGTATTTTTAATTGATTTTTAAATTAAATTAAATAAATAAAAATATAAAAAAATATATTATTTTTTAGCGTCGTTGACCGGTTCGGTCAGCGAATTAATCTGCGCCGGGTGAGATTCGAACCGGCGACCTCCCGTTCGCGTGCACGCAGCTCTACCAACTGAGCTACGTGTCTAACCCGAAATAATCTCGTTTTTAATTATATTTATGCACTTATTCGATTTAACCAAATTTCCTTTATTTGCAAAAACATTTTAATTCAATCGGACCGGTGCTCGTGACGGGTTTCGAACGCGCGACGTGTAGTTCATGTTGCACACAGTCCACCGCTGGACTGTGTGTCTAACCCGGTTATTATCTAGGTTTTTATTATACTTAACAACTATCTGAGTTAACCCGGTTTAGTTCTTGATCAAAAAGGCATTTTATTACACAAGGTGTGCGTGTAGCAGGGATCGAACTCGGGACGTGTATAGTTTTTGTTTGCACACAGTCCACCGCTGGACTGTGTGTCTAACCCTTTAAAATTCCGATTTTAATTAATCTTATGTTATCACTGAACTCGTCTTCTTCATTACGAACGCAGACATCAATCAAACAACCGATTCGTGATTAATTTAGTTAATAAACATGATGTCTAGTTTGAATGCATTGAACCGAAAAGTTTGGGGAAAGAAGATACCGAACATGTTGTCTTCTTCAGAGAGTCCGGCGAAACTTGTCGGCTCTGTTTTTGAAACCTTCGGTTGCGAGGATCAATTAACAGGTTTAAGGGATTAGATATGAAATTGAACTAATGAGTATTGATTATCAGTACGTTGGAATGTGCATCCCGGTAATTAACGAGTTTCCGCAATTCCAGAAGTTTTCCGGCGAACACAGAAAGTCCAGCAATGACGTCTGTGGTTGATTTTGAGCGATGGGTTAATGTTAGTAAGGTTCTAACAATAGATTGAAACCGTAAAGTAGAAGTATTTTACCGGTTTGAGTTGAATACGGTTTTCCGGCGACTTTTGCAGGGAATTCCGGCGAGCTGTTTAGGCGCTCTGATGGTCTGAAATGCGACGAAAAGGAAATAGAGTATTGGTATGATATCTCTGAATCCGCGAGAGTGGTCTGGAGTTTGTGTAATTTTGAACTTAATGGTTTTTCGGTTTTAAAAACCAACAATGATGAGTCTTGAAGTTTAATCAATTTCTGATTGATTAAAAACCGTCGTGCATCGGTTATAAGCTGAATGTGTGAGATAAACAACGATTTGACGCTTGGTTTGCCGATTACCGTTTCTCAGATGGCGCCATCGGTTTTAACTGAGTTTGTGCATAAAATTCATTTATGTTCCTAGAGTTAGCAGAAAACACAATGTGGCGGAGTGGTTTAGGGAGTGAGTGTTAAGTTGTTGAAGAGTCTTGGCTGACCCGGGTTCGAATCCCGGCAGCTTCATTATCTTTTTATTTATTTTATTTTAACTTTTATCAAATATAATTTTTATAGTTTAGTTTATTTATTAATTATGTATCGTTTTAACTCAAAATAATCATAAATATTTAATGTAACTTTTATAACTTGGTACTTGATTACAAAATGGAGCGGGTTTTGAAGACCCGATTTTTACAAATGTTACATATCCCCTACTTTTAGGAATTTCGTCCCGAAATTTAAGTAGTTGAAGTAGTAGGAAAAAGATGCGGGTATTTTTCACGCATTGAGTCTTCACGTTCCCAAGTAAACTCAGGTCCCCGTTTCGACTCCCAGCGTACCCTAACAATTGGAATGCGACTTCGACGAAGACGCTTCTCCCCGTAGTCCATGATCTCCACTGGTCTTTCAATAAAATGCATAGATTCATCAATCTGAATATCTTCCAGCGGGATATGGAGATTCTCATCAGCGAGGCACTTCTTCAGTTCGACACGTGGAATGTGGGATGAATCCTGTTGAGTTCTTCTGTAGGTCAAGCTTGTATGCTACAGGACCTACTCTTTCGAGTATCTTGAAAGGTCCTACGTAACGTGGTGCTAGCTTCCCCTTTTGACCAAAACGAACTACTCCCTTCCACGGTGATACTTTTAAAAGCACATGATCACCAATGTTAAACTCTAAGGGCTTCCGCGTTTATCTGCGTAACTCTTTTGATGACTTTGAGATGCTAGAAGATTGTTTCGAATTTGATGAATCTTGTCTGTGGTTTCTTGGATCAATTCTGGACCAGTAATTTGTGCTTCCCCAATTTCGTGCCAACATACAGGAGATCGGCATTTTCGACCATATAAGGCTTCAAAAGGTGCCATGCCGATGCTCGAATGATAGCTGTTGTTGTACGAAAATTCAACTAATGGTAGATGGGCGTCCCAATTTCCCTTGAAGTCTATGACCCATGCTCTAAGCATATCTTCAAGAGTTTGAATGGTGCGCTCAGACTGTCCATCAGTTTGAGGATGATAGGCGGTACTGAGATCTAATCGTGTGCCCATAGCGGATTGTACTGCTTGCCATGTTCGTGAGGTGAAACGACCATCACGATCAGAAATAATACTTAATGGTACCCCATGCCGGCTCACGATTTCGTTGATATAAATACGTGCAAGCTTTTCGTTCTTGAAATCTTCGCGGATAGGAATAAAGTGAGCTGATTTTGTAAGTCGGTCTATAATCACCCATATAGTGTCATACCCACCAGAAGTGCGAGGTAACCCGGTAATGAAATCCATGGTTATATTTTCCCACTTCCATACAGGTATTTCCGGTTGGACTAGAAGTCCTGAGGGTCTTTGGTGTTCAGCCTTCACCTTGGAACATGTGAGACACTTGGAAACAAAAACGGCAATATCCTTCTTCATTCCAGGCCACCAATAGGTGTATCGTAGGTCTTGATACATCTTATCGGCTCCGGGGTGTATAGAATATCGCGTTTTGTGAGCTTCATTCATAAGAGTTTCACGAAGATTGTTGTGGTTAGGAATCCAGATTCGATCTAGGTAATACAGGATACCGTCAGATTTAGTTTAAGTTTTAGCTCGGCTCCACAGGACATCTCCTTTCGTACATCTTCTTCTGTTATTGAAACGTGTTGGGCTTCTCGAATTTGATCTTTAATGTCGGTTATAATTTGCGAACATATAAGATGAATGGAGTTCGCATAACCCTTTCGACTAAGTGCATCAGCCACCACATTTGCTTTACCAGGGTGGTATCTAATTTCACAGTCGTAATCATTCAGAAGTTCGACCCATCTTCGTTGCCTCATGTTTAACTCTTTTTGATCGAAGATATGTTGAAGACTCTTGTGGTCAGTGTATATTTCACACTTAGTACCATAGAGATAATGTCTCCATATCTTAAGAGCGAATACAACGGCTCCAAGTTCTAGGTCATGAGTGGTGTAGTTCTTTTCATGTGTCTTGAGTTGTCTCGAGGCATAAGCCATGACTTTTCCTCTTTGCATGAGAACGCAGCCTAATCCTTGCCCTGACGCGTCGCAATAGACTACAAAATCATCACAACCTTCAGGAAGAGTGAGGATTGGTGCATCACAAAGTTTTTGTTTAAGAGTTTGAAAAGCTTCTTCTTGCTTGGGTCCCCATACGAAAGGTTTTCCCTTATCGGTTAAAGCCGTGAGTGGCACAGCAATGCGAGAGAAGTTTGAAATGAACCGACGATAATAGCCAGCTAGTCCAAGAAAAGATCTTACTTCAGTTGGTGTACGTGGAGCTTGCCATTCTTGAACTGCTTTGATCTTTGAAGGGTCAACATGTATTCCTTTTCTTTGACTACATGCCCGAGGAATTGCACCTCTTTTAACCAGAATTCACATTTAGAGAACTTGGCATAAAGCTTTTCCTTTTCTAGAAGTGCAAGAACGAGTCGAAGATGACGCTCATGATCAGCTTTAGATTTTGAATAAATAAGAATATCGTCGATGAAAACTATAACAAATCGATCAAGGTAAGGTTTGCAGACTCTGTTCATTAGGTCCATGAAGACAGCTGGTGCGTTGGTTAATCCAAACGGCATAACCATGAATTCATAGTGGCCATAACGAGTTCGAAAAGCAGTCTTAGGGACGTCTTCTTCATGCACTCTAAGCTGATGATAACCAGATCGAAGATCGATTTTCGAAAAGCAGCTGGCACCTTGTAGTTGGTCAAGAAGATCATCAATGCGAGGTAAGGGATAGCGATTTTTGATGGTTAACTTGTTGAGCTCTCTGTAGTCGATGCATATACGAAAAGATCCATCTTTCTTCTTTACAAAAAGGACAGGTGCACCCCAAGGCGATGAGCTAGGACGTATGAATCCCTTGTCAGTCAACTCTTGTAATTGACTGGCTAGCTCTTGCATTTCAGAGGGGGCTAACCTATATGGAGACTTTGCAACTGGTGTAGCACCAGGTATAAGATCAATACGGAATTCGACATCTCTAACTGGAGGAAGTCCTGAAATGTCGTCAGGAAAAACTTGTGGAAAGTCTTTTACTACAAGAATGTCTTCAAGTTTCTTCTCTGTGATCCCCTTCTTGATGATATGGGCTAAAAACGCGACATAATTCTTGCGAAGATATTTTTGAGCTTGAAGACAAGACATTAAGCTGAGCCCTTTCGACGAGGTTTCTCCAATGATTCGAAGAGTCTGACCGTTTGAAAGAGGAATACGAATAAATTTTTCACGACATACAACTTCCGCCTGATGTTGACTGAGCCAATCCATACCGATTATGATGTCGAAACTTCCCAGCTTCATAGGAATAAGGTCGATGAGAAATCGTGGTCGTTTAAGGTGAGTGTACAGTTGCGTAATATAGAGTCTAATGAAACTGGTTTCCCGTCCGCAACTTCTACCATTATGGATTCCGTGAGCTTATCCCGATTTTTGCTTAAGATAGGTTCAAATTCTAATGACACAAAACTTCTATCCGCACCAGTATCAAATAACATAGAGGCAATCTACCATTTATAAGGAACGTACCGTTGACCACATTGCCGTCAGTTCTGGCCTGGTTCGCGTTAATATTGAAAGCTCTTCCTCTTGCAGGTGGAGGAGCTTGGTTGGGCTTGGTTCACTGGGTTGGCTTGGGCCTGGGCATGAATAATATTAACCAGCCTTGGACATGTGTTTCTGAAATGACTTGGGTCGCCGCAATTGAAGCAAGCCCGCATAGGTTGGCCCATAGGATAATTGGGTTGGTAGTATGTTTGGGCTAAATGTTGGGTGGGTGGAAATGGTAGGGGTTGTTGTTATGCTTGACCCATTAACTGTTGGTGGGTTTGGGTTAAAGGTTGGTGGCAGTTTGTTCGTTGAGGCATGCGGCAGTTTTGAACAGTATGTCCTGCGCGACCGCAGCCGGTGCAGTATTGGCAAGGATGATCAGGGGAATGGTGATACTGACAACGGTTACATTTTGGTAATGGGCCTGTGTAGGGTCTTCTGTATGGTGCGGGTGAAGGAGTGACTTGAGTAATGGGTGCAGCAGGAATAGGGGTGTTGGTTTGGGTAACTGCAAAATTCCTGGTGTTACGCTTCCTCTTGTTAGCAAACTTAAGGAAGGAATGGGGTGGTTTGAAGTTTGTCCCTCAACAGGGGCTTTCTTCTTCTCTTCTTTGAACTTCCCGTTGCGAATTCGGTTTTCGGTCAGTTCAGTTGCCAACTCCATGGCAGCTTCAAGTGTTACTGGTGAAACGCTGAGAACTGAATGTTGGATTTTCGAGGGAAGTCCTCGAATATAATGCTCGATCAGACGATAGGTTGTAGTGAATAAATTTGGGACCATTTGGTTCAACTCCAAGAACCTCTTGTTGTAAGTAGAGTGATCACCCTCCTTTTGCTTTAGAGCATGGAATTCATCCTCCAACTTCTTAATTTCACTTCTAGGACAGAAACACCTAGTCATGATTTCCCTTAACTCCTCCCAAGTTAAGGCCATCGCATCTTCAGTTCCCCTCTTCCCTTTCTCAGTGTTCCACCAAGTGAGAGCTACTCCAAGTAGTCTCCCGGTGGCGTATCGAACCTTGCGATCCTCAGGACAATCGCAGTTTAGGAAGGTGTTTTCCATCTCCTCGAACCAATGTAGGAGAGCAGTGACACCCTCGGTCCCTTCAAATTTTGGAGGATCACAGGACTTAAAATGTTTTTAAGAGCACTTGTTGGTAGGAGGGTTGTCGATGTTCTGGTCCTGTTGTTGAGGAGGGTTAGTAGGATTTGTAGCAAGGGCTTGTTGTACTTGTACTACAATGTCAGGCAATATCGTGGCCATTTGTTTCGCGATCTGAGTGGCCAAACGTTCCTGAGACCTTCCCGATCTTTTACCCCTTCGTTGCTGTCTAGACGACATCTACAGGATCATAAAATGAGAAGATTGTGAGTTTATGGTGTCTTTTTAGGTGTCATGTGTCTTTAAGAAAATGAAAATAACATAAATATCAATAATGCAACTACATCCATAGGATGTCTTGGGTTCGCTCATGTTGGGCCTCAAATGTCCCCCATACCTTCACCTACATAGTCATGTGGGCCCCCATGGCTATTGGCTTGGTAGGATTCACATTAGTATTGGCAATTTAACACTCGCATCCCCCGAATGCAAACCACAAAATATGTTCATGAGATGTTTGGTCGGAACGTGTCCAGGTGTAGACACAATGACAACTCAAAGTGGGATTAGCTCACACGACGTTTGGTATAGCATGCTTTGGCCTAATAGGTACTTCGTACTCTCATCGTTAGTCCCCAGGTAGGCAAACTGGTCCTTTATTTTGGATTTATACGAATGCCAGCCTAGACAGGACGTTCCGACTACCGGTACTGGTACCCTTCCAGTTACTACATGCCCGTCATGAGAACTCACTTTGATGAGATTTGAAAACACGAAAATCATTGTAAAAACAATCATGATGTGGTGTGTGCTTTCATGGGTGTGATATGTTATGAGCATACGATTTCATGATAGGCATTATATGATAATACATACTTATGAACATGCTTGCACAATATCAAATGTAACATTTAACATAAACATATAAACATCATGTAATTTGGCATATAACACACAAAATTCTTATAAGTTTCTAATCGACTATAGTATAGGCTCTAAGGGTCTAATAACCTATCCTATATCCCTATAGTCATGGCTCTGATCACCAATCTGTCACACACCGACCCGTCAGCGGAATAAGAGTCGGGGCATAATTGGGTTATTACCAAAGCTCATGACATTTACTATTATGTTTCATATTTAATAAAGTCATAGTTACATTCTCAAATATCCAAACATGTTCATTCAATACAAAGAAAATAAAACAAACATAACAATCCCAACACTATATCGTTTTATTCTTCTAGTCCAAATCCTATGTGTTCCTAGCTGCAGCTGCTTCACCTGTATCATGTGTAAAATGGGGGTTTTTGGGTCAACATAAGTTGGCGAGTGAACCTTATTAGATAAACATTTATTAATAAATTAATTGTTAGTTTATCAAATGAAAATTTGTGCATAACCTTAGATGAGCAAATGTAAATAATCAAGTAATGGCAATTTGCAGTCACAACTATAACATACAATAACACATGGCATCATACATGAACATACCAACATCATACTGTAAATAACATAAATGAAACTGTGCGATCAAGGCTCAATCAAACGGAGCCGATCGTATTGCATGTACTGAAAATGAAAATGTCTGTGCGATCAAGGCTCAATCAAACGGAGCCGATCGTATGTGGGCACGCCAGGTTCAACCGCATAATAAAATGGGAACATACTCAACGCTCATAATGTAATGGGGAGCGGCGGCCTATGAAATTGCATGTACTGAATATTAAATTGCATCCAATGATAACTACTTAACAGCAACAAACTGAATACACAAGTTCATGTTATGATGTATGACAATGGTTTAGTAATAATATATATACAAAGACACATGATACACCCCAAAACGTGATTAAAACGGGGAATTTGTAAGATTCACTCACATTGGGTGCGTTGGATTGGAGATGGTGAGATGCGCACGATTTAGATGAGCGGATCAACGAGGAATACTAACCTAAATAATAATGGAAAAATATATTAAATGGATGGATTTTATTAAGGATTTTAATGAAATTTTTAGATATATTTTTGTGAGTTTATGGCTATTTTCTATCTTTAAAAATGTTATTTTTAAGTATTTTTAATTGATTTTTAAATTAAATTAAATAAAAAAAATATAAAAAAAATATTATTTTTTTAGCGTTGACCGTTGACCGGTTCGGTCAGCGAATTAATCTGCGCCGGGTGAGATTCGAACCGGCGACCTCCCGTTCGCGTGCACGCAGCTCTACCAACTGAGCTACGTGTCTAACCCGAAATAATCTCGTTTTAATTATATTTATACACTTATTCGATTTAACCGAATTTCCTTTATTTGCAAAAACATTTTAATTCAATCGGACCGGTGCTCGTGACGGGTTTCGAACGCGCGACGTGTAGTTCATGTTGCACACAGTCCACCGCTGGACTGTGTGTCTAACCCGGTTATTATCTAGGTTTTTATTATACTTAACAACTATCTGAGTTAACCCGGTTTAGTTCTTGATCAAAAAGGCATTTTATTACACAAGGTGTGCGTGTAGCAGGGATCGAACTCGGGACGTGTATAGTTTTTGTTTGCACACAGTCCACCGCTGGACTGTGTGTCTAACCCGTTTAAAATTCCGATTTTAATTAATCTTATGTTATCACTGAACTCGTCTTCTTCATTACGAACGCAGACATCAATCAAACAACCGATTCGTGATTAATTTAGTTAATAAACATGATGTCTAGTTTGAATGCATTGAACCGAAAAGTTTGGGGAAAGAAGATACCGAACAGGTTTCTTCTTCAGAGAGTCCGGCGAAACTTGTCGGCTCTGTTTTTGAAACCTTCAGCTGCGAGGATCAATTAACAGGTTTAAGGGATTAGATATGAAATTGAACTAATGAGTATTGATTATCAGTACATTGGAATGTGCATACCGGTAATTAACGAGTTTCCGGCAATTCCAGAAGTTTTCCGGCGAACACAGAAAGTCCAGCAATGACGTATATGGTTGATTTTGAGCGATGGGTTAATGTTAGTAAGGTTCTAACAATAGATTGAAACCGTAAGTAGAAGTATTTTACCGGTTTGAGTTGAATACGATTTTCCGGCGACTTTTGCAGGGAATTCCGGCGAGCTGTTTTAGGCGCTTTGATGGTCTGAAAATGCGCGAAACGGAAATAGAGTATTGGTATTATATATCTGAATCGCGAGAGTGACTGGAGTTTGTGTAATTTTGAACTTAATGGTTTTTCGGTTTTAAAAACCAACAATGATGAGTCTTGAAGTTTAATCAATTTGTGATTGATTAAAAACCGTCGTGCATCGGTTATAAGCTGAATGTGTGAGATAAACAACGATTTGACGCTTGGTTTGCCGATTACCGTTTCTCAGATGGCGCCATCGGTTTTAACTGAGTTTGTGTATAAAATTCATTTATGTTCCTAGAGTTAGCAGAAAACACAATGTGGCGGAGTGTGTTTAGGGAGTGAGTGTTAAGTTGTTGAAGAGTCTTGGTGACCCGGGTTCGAATCCCGGCAGCTTCATTATCTTTTTATTTATTTTATTTTAACTTTTTATCAAATATAATTTTTATAGTTTAGTTTATTTATTAATTATGTATCGTTTTAACTCAAAATAATCATAAATATTTAATGTAACTTTTATAACTTGGTACTTGATTACAAAACGGAGCGGGTTTTGAAGACCCGACTTTTACAAATGTTACAACGCCTCCTATAGCGTCGGCGACGCCCTCTAGAAAGTTGCGTCGGAACCAAGTTGCGTAGACAGTGGGTTAGCACGTCGGGAGAATGGGCAGCGTCGGCGACGGCTAGGAGGCCGTCTGCGACGCCCCTTCTGTGTTACCGACACTGTTCTTTGTTGTTTAAGCTTACATAACCCGTTTCCGATTCCCGTTCGAACCCGAACTGACTCATAATGTCCCGTAACATCCCATAACATTCCGTAAGCTTCCAATATTCTTTTTAACACTTAATCACATGCCCACTTAATCAAAATTATGCTTCTCTCATTCTTTCTTGATTTTTGACCCGTTTGATTAATTCGAGTTAAGTTCAACGTAACTACTTATTACGGCCCGCTATATATTACTTTCCTTAGTACCATGATTATTTAAACATTCTTGTGTCACACCCAGACCCGCAGCGGAATAAAAGTCGGGCATGATTGGGTTATCACCAAAGCTCATGATATTTACTAACAAGTTTCATATTTATTAAATCCAAATTAAATTCAAATATCCAACACAAAATCTCATACAAGCACAAACAATAAAACAAACGATTGTTCCAACGAAATAACTTGATTATTCTTCTAAGGCCATCCTAGGGGTTTCTTTCCTCTAACTTGATCACTTGTATCATGCGTAAAACAGAAGAAAATGGGGTCAACAAAAGTTGGCGAGTGAACCTTGATAAAACATTTAAGTAAATAAATTTTTATTGTTGTTTAAATAAGATTGTGCATGAATCACATGTGAACAAATGTATAAATGTAACGAATCACAAACCACAATGTATGAACATATGACATAATGGATGATGTATGTGAGATCAAGGCTCAATCAAACGGAGCCGATCTAATAAGGCACCTGATGCTCAACCCGTATCCCACAAGGAACTGATGGGCCTAATGAAATGATTGCACTGAAATGATAAAAATATGTCCACATATAAACCACATAACAAACAATACACATTTGGTCACGAAATGATATAAGCACAAACGTTAAATAAAATAAAGAAATGGTACTACACATGATACACCCCAAAACGTGATTAAAACGGGAATTTGTAAAGATTCACTCACATGGGTGCGTATTCTTGAGCGGGAAAGAGAGCGCACGAGTTGTGGTTTACCGACGAGAAAGTACTAACCTAGAAATAATAACGCGATAAATAAACAAACTAATATTTCAGGTTAAAAACCTTTGTTTAGATTTTTAAGTTAATTTTTTGTGGGTTTTATTGATATACTAAGCCTTTTTGGAAAGTATATCTATATATATATAAAAACATTTTAATTGCTTTTTAAATAAATCATAAAAAAATGAAATATAAGTAGAAATAAAATATTTAAAAAAATTCGGTCAGACTGACAAGGCTGTCAGTCGACTGGTTCACTCGGAATATAAGCATGCGTGTGTGAGGCTCGAACCCGTGACCTCTCGTTGCGTGCACGCAGCTCTTCCAACTGAGCTACCTGTCTAACCCGTAAGAATTTGGATTCTAATTATTCTTATATACATATTAAGTTCATTCAGTTTTGATTAAATATTAAAAAGAAAATAAACTAATCCGGTCGGTGTGTGTGCGAGGTTCGAACCGGTTTTCATAGGTTCGGTTTACACCCAGCCCAACCAACTGGGCAGGGTGTTCAACCCGACACTACTGGTATTTTAAATACACTTATATACATGCTGAGGCTTACGTATTTTGTTTAAATTAAAAACGGTAGTGTGTGTTTAAATTGGTCACAAGTCGGATTCGAACTCGAGGCGGGAAGTACGGGTTGCACACAGTCCACCGCTGGACTGTGTGTCTGACCTGGTGAAAACATGTATTTTTATTACGTATATAAACTCCTCAAACTTCATCTTCTTCCCAAGACCACCCAGAACCCGAGCTGAAATTTGATTTTTGAACCGAACGGAATTTCCCTGAGATATTTAACTTATGCATTACAATTAATTGACTTTAAGAGTTGAGGAGAACCTTTACCGATCAACTGAGACTAACCTTTCCGATGGATTGAGCTCCGGGAACAACTTTCCGGTGAACTCCGGTCGACAGAGATGATGACGAACAGAAAATCAGAGAGGATTCATGGTGTTTGAGCGAATTGTTTAGTGAAATGAAAATCAGTATTTATAGATCAAGAACAGAGGGAATTTTGATAATTTGGAAACTGGATTCGATGATTGATGACTGCCAGAAGGACGAGAGCCGGAATGGTTTCAATTTGCCGAAAATGGCCGGTGATTGGCCAATCGGGGCATTCAAATAAGGAAAGGAAATGCACGTGATTTTCTGGCATAGTTGCAGACTTTATCTTAAACTGAATATAAGGGGGTTTATGATTCGGATTAAGGCACAAGTGGTGTGTGTAGTGTAGTGGTGTTTGTTGCGTGTGTGTAACCGAGGGAACCCGGGTTCGATCCCGGTTCACCCTCTTTTTATTTATTCTAATTATTTTAAGATAAATTATTTACTAATTAATATATTTAATATTTAGCTGATTATTTATTTTATTAGGATTATTCTAAACCTTTGTTACTATTATTATTATATATACATATATAAATTCTAATGTTTAAAACAATAAAAAAAATGTAAAACCAAAAGATTATTTGACATAAATAAATACACTGATTGGTAAATTGGGGCGGGTTTTCGAACCCAATTTACATAAATGTTACAGTATCATTTACTTTTATAAATTTCGTCATGAAATTTAAGTAGTAATTGTAACTGGGAAAAGATGCGGGTATTTTTTGCACATTGAGTCTTCACGTTCCCAAGTAAACTCGGGCCCTCGCTTTGACTCCGAATGCACCCTAACGACTGGAATTCGACTTCGCCTTAAACGCTTCTCACCGAAATCCATGATCTCTACTGGTCTTTCAATGAAATGCATTGACTCATCAACTTTAATATCTTCTAAAGGGATATGGAGGTTTTCGTCGGCGAGGCACTTTTTCAAGTTTGATACGTGGAACGTGGGGTGAATTCTGTTAAGCTCTTCTGGTAGGTCAAGCTTGTATGCTACAGGACCTACTCTTTCGAGTATCTTGAAAGGTCCTACGTAGCGTGGTGCTAGCTTGCCTTTTGGTCAAAACGAACCACTCCCTTCCACGGTGATACTTTCAAAAGTACTTGATCACCAACGCCAAACTCCAAGGGCTTTCTTCGTTTGTCAGCATAACTCTTTTGACGACTTTGAGCCGCTAGAAGATTGTTTCGAATTTGGAGGATTTTGTCGGTTGTTTCTTGAATCAATTCAGGTCCAGTGATTTGCGCTTCACCAATTTCGTGGCAACATACTGGAGATCGGCATTTTCGACCATATAAAGCTTCGAAAGCAGCCATGCCGATACTTGAATGATAGCTATTGTTGTATGAAAACTCGACTATCGGTAGATGAGCGTCCCAATCCTTTTGAAGTAAATGCCACATGCTCGAAGCATGTCTTCGAGGGTTTGGAGGGTGCGCTCAGAGTGACCATCAGTCTGAGGGTGAAAGGCGGTACTGAGGTCTAAACGTGTACCCAAAGCAGCTTGTACGGCTCGCCATGTGCGTGAAGTGAAACGACCATCACGGTCTGAAATGATGCTTAATGGTACACCATGACGGCTTACGATTTCGCTGATGTAGATACGAGCTAACTTCTCGTTCTTGAAGTCCTCGCGAATCGGAATGAAGTGAGCCGACTTTGTGAGACGATCAATGATTACCCATATGGTGTCATACCCACTGGAGGTGCGAGGTAACCTGGTAATGAAGTCCGTGGTTATGTTTTCCCACTTCCATACAGGTATTTCGGGTTGACCAAGAAGTCCTAAAGGTCTTTGATGTTCAGCTTTTACTTTGGAGCATGTAAGGCACTTGGAAACAAGACAGCGATATCCTTCTTCATGCCAGGCCACCAGTAGGTGTATCATAAGTCTTGATACATCTTGTCGGCTCCTGGGTGTACAGAGTATCGTGTTTTGTGCGCCTCATTCATGAGGAAGTCGCGAAAGTTGTCGCGATCGGGAATCCAAATATGGTTTAAATAGTATAGAATACCATCATATTTGGTTTCGATTTTGGGTTCAGCTCCACATGACAGCTCATCGCGTACGTCATTTTCCGTTACGGAAATACGTTGAGCCGCCCGTATTCGATCTTTGATGTCGGTTGCAATTTGCGAACATAGAAGATGAATGGAGTTCGCATAACCCTTTCGACTGAGTGCATCCGCCACAACGTTTGCCTTGCCAGGATGATATCGAATCTCACAGTCGTAATCGTTGAGAAGTTTGACCCATCTTCGTTGCCTCATGTTCAACTCCTTTTGATCGAAGATATGTTGGAGACTCTTGTGGTCAGTGTATATTTCACACTTGATACCATAGAGATAAGGTCTCCATATCTTTAGAGCGAACATGACCGCTCCAAGTTCCAAGTCGTGGGTGGTGTAATTCTTCTCATGTAATTTGAGTTGCCTAGAGGCATAGGCTATCACATTTCCTCTTTGTATCAGCACACAGCCTAAACCTTGCCCTGATGCGTCGCAATAAACCACAAAGTCATCGCAACCCTCAGGGAGTGTAAGGATAGGTGCGTCACAAAGCTTTTGCTTCAAAGTTTGGAAGGCCTCCTCTTGCTTGGGTCCCCAAAAGAAAGGTTTTCCCTTGTAAGTCAAGGACGTGAGTGGAACAGCGATACGAGAAAAATTGGCAATGAAGCGTCGATAATAACCAGCCAAGCCAAGAAATGACCTAACTTCGGTAGGGGTACGTGGCACTTGCCATTCTTGTACTGCCTTGATTTTCGAAGGATCGACATGAATCCCTTTGTCATTAACGACATGACCAAGAAATTGTACCTCTTTCAACCAGAATTCACATTTTGAAAACTTAGCGTAATGCTTTTCAATCCACAAAGTGTAAGAATAAGCCGAAGATGCCGCTCATGATCGGATTTTGACTTGGAGTAGATAAGGATGTCATCGATGAAGACTATGACAAAGCGGTCGAGATAGGGTTTGCATACCCTACTCATCAAATCCATGAAGACAGCGGGGGCGTTGGTTAATCCGAAAGGCATAACCATGAACTCGTAATGACCATAACGAGTTCGAAAGGCAGTTTTTTGGAATATCTTCTTCACGCACTCTAAGTTGATGATAACCAGAACGAAGGTCGATTTTCGAAAAACAGGTGGCACCTTGAAGTTGATCTAGGAGATCATCAATACGAGGCATCGGATAGCGATTCTTAACGGTCAACTTGTTGAGTTCCCTGTAATCAATGCACATGCGAAACGTTCCATCTTTCTTCTTTACAAAAAGAACAGGTGCACCCCAAGGCGACGAGCTAGGACGTATGAATCCTTTGTCAGTCAGCTCTTGCAGCTGACTAGCCAACTCTTGCATCTCAGATGGGGCTAACCTATAGGGAGATTTCACGACTGGTGTAGCACCAGGCACAAGATCGATTCGAAATTCGACTTCTCGAACAGGAGGAAGTCCTGAAACGTCGTCGAGAAAAACTTACGGAAATTCTTTCACGATTGGAATATCTTCGAGCTTCCTTTCTTTGCTTTCCTTCTTGATGATGTGAGCTAGAAATGCGACGTAATCCTTGCGAAGATATCTTCGAGCTTGAAGGCATGACATCAATTTGAGCCCTTTTGAAGGAGTTTCTCCGAAGATACGAAGCGTTTGACCATCGGCGAGAGGAATACGAATGAACTTTTCATGGCACACCACTTCGGCGTGATGCTGGCTGAGCCAGTCCTTACCGATGATAACATCAAAACTTCCCAATTTCATAGGGATGAGGTCAATCGAGAAATCGTGATCATTTAGATTAAGTATACAATCACGTATAACAGAATTTAACGAAATGGGTTCTCCGTCAGCAACTTCCACTGTGATTGATTCGGCGAGACTAACACAGGTAGGTCGAGAATAGATTCGAATTCTAAAGATACAAAGCTCTTATCTACACCAGTATCGAATAATATGGATGCATAACTACCATTTACGAGAAACGTACCGTTGACCACATTGTTGTCAGCCTTGCTTTGTTGGCGTTGATATTGAAAGCCCTTCCTCTGGCAGGTGGTGAGCTTGATTACCTTGGTTCACCGGGTTTGCTTGTGCTTGGGCATTGATGATGTTCACCAGGCGTGGGCAAGTATTTCGGAAGTGGTTTGGGTCCCCACAGTTAAAACAGGCTCTTATGGGTTGGATCATGGGGAGGTTGGGTTGGTGGTAAGGTTGGGCTATGGGTTGGGTAGGTGGTAGAAGTAAGGGTTTTTGGGCTTGGCCCACCATTTGGTTTTGGGTTTGGGCTGGAGGCTGATTGCGGTTTGATCGTTGAAGTGTACGGCATGTTTGGATAGCGTGAACTGCAGGACCACAACTTGTGCAGTACTGGCAAGGGTTCTCAGGAGGGTGATGGTATTGGCAACGGTTACATTTCAAGTGTGGGCCAGTGTATGGCTTTTTGAATGGTGCGGCTGTAGGGGCGACTTGGGTGATTGGAACAGCAGTGATGGGAGGGTTGGTTTGGGTGACGGCGAAGTTTTTGCCATTTCGCTTCCTCTTACCAGCAAACTTTGAGGAGGAAACATATGGGGTTGGAGTTGGGGTTTCAATAGTTGTTCTCTTCTTCTCATCTTTAAAATCGCCATTTCGAATGCAATTTTCCGTAAGTTCCGTAGCTAATTCCATTGCGACTTCGAGTGTTACGGGAGAGGTGCTTAAGACCGAATCTTGGATTTTCGAGGGGAGGCCTCGAATATAGTGCTCGATTAGGCGGTATAATGGGGTGAACAGATTGGGAACCATCTGGTTCAATTCAAGAAACCTCTTGTGGTAGGAGGTGTGATCCCCTTCCTTTTGCTTTAGAGAATAGAATTCATCTTCAAGCTTCTTGATCTCGCTCCTAGGACAGAAGCGTCTTGTCATTATTTCCCTCAATTCCTCCCATGATAAGGCCATGGCATCTTCGACACCTCGCTTGCCCTTTTCCGTGTTCCACCAGGTAAGGGCCACCCTAAACAAACATCACGTAGCGTAACGTACCTTGCGATCCTCAGGACAGTCGCAATTGAGAAAGGTGTTTTCCATCTCCTCAAACCAATGGAGGAGACCGGTGACACCTTCAGTCCCTTCACATTTTGGGGGATCGCAGGACTTGAAGTGTTTGTAGGTGCATTTAGTGGTTTTGGGAGGAGGGTTGGCGACGTTTTGGTCTTCTTGGTTCGGAGGGTTGATGGGATTTTGCGGTGAGAGCTTTGTAGCACGATGTCAGGAAGTACTGCGGCCATTTGTTGAGCAATTTTCATGGCCAAGCGTTCGCTCGACTTTCCTGACCTTCTACCTCATCGTAAGTGCCTAGCAGACATCTACAGGAATATATGTAGGGAGATTGTGAGTTTGAGAATTTTCTAGGTGTCATGTGTCGTAAAAAAATGAAAACAACTTTTATAAATAACTAAAAATAACTTAACTACATCCATAGGATGTCTTGGGCTTGCTCATGTTTGGGCCTCCAAATGTCTCCCACACCATAGCCTGTATAGTCATGTGGGCCCCCATGACTATTGGGCTTGGTAGGTTTCACATTGGTGTCGGCTAGTTAACACTTGCATCACCCGAATGAAAATCGTAAAACATGATTGCGAGATGTAAGGTCGGAGGGTGTCCATGTGTAGACACAATGACAACTCAAAGTGGGGTTAGTTCACACGACGTTTGGTATAGCATGCTTGGCCTAATAGGTCCTTCGTACTCTCATCGTTAGTCCCCAGGTAGGCAAACTGGTCCTTTATTTTGGCTTTATACGAATGCCATGCCTAGACAGGACGTTCCTACTACCGGTACTCGTACCCTTTCCAGTTACTACATGCCCGTCATGAAAAGCTCACTTTGATGTGATTTGAAAATTATGAAAACATTACAAAAATCTTTGAAAAGAATTCATGGAAATTGTGAAATCGTGAGGTGTGTGCTTTCATAGATATGATACGTTATGAGGATATGAACTATGATGAGCATTGCATATTAACATGTCCTTGTGAGAGTGCTTGTATAATGTTGTGTGTGAAAATAAACATGAAACATATAAACATCATGAATTTTTCATGTAACACATAAACAATTAAAAGTTCTAATCAACTCTACTATAGGCTCTAAGGGTCTAATAACCTATCATATATCCCTATAGTCACAAGCTCTGATACCAATCTGTCACATCCCGACCCGCAGCGGAGTAAAAGTAGGGGCATGATTGGGTTATCACCAAAGCTCCTGATATTTACTAACAAGTTTCATATTCATTAAATCCAAATTAAATTCAAATATCTAACACAAAATCTCATACAAGCACAAACAATAAAATAACGATTGTTCCAACGAAATAACTTGATTATTCTGCTAAGGCCATCCTAGGGGTTTCTTTCCTCAACTTGATCACCTGTATCATGCGTAAAACAGAAGAAAATTGGGTCAACAAAAGTTGGCGAGTGAACCTTGATAAAACATTTAAGTAAATAAATTTTTATTGTTGTTAAAATAAGATTGTGCATGAATCACATGTGAACAAATGTATATATGTAACGAATCACAAACAACATTGTATGAACATATGACATAATGGATGATGTATGTGAGATCAAGGCTCAATCAAACGGAGCCGATCTAATGAGTCACCTGATGCTCAACCCGTATCCCACGAGGAACTGATGGGCCTAATGAAATGATTGCACTGAAATGATAAAAATGTGTCCACATATAAACACATAACAAACAATACACATTTGGTCACGAAATGATATAAGCACAAACGTGTAATAAAATAAAGAAATGGTACGACATATGATACACCCCAAAACGTTATTAAAACGGGGAATTTGTAAAGATTCACTCACATTGGTGCGTATTCTTGAGTGAAGAGTGCGCACGAGTTGCGTTTACCGACGAGAAAGTACTAACCTAGAAATAATAACGCGATAAATAACAAACAAATATTTCAGGTTAAAAACCTTTGTTTAGATTTTTAAGTTAATTTTTGTGGGTTTTATTGATATACTAAGCCTTTTTGGAAAGTATATCTATATATCTATAAACATTTTAATTGCTTTTTAAATAAATCATAAAAAATGAAATATTAAAGTAGAAATAAAATATTTAAAAAAAAATTGGTCAGACTGACAAGGCTGTCAGTCGACTGGTTCACTCGGAATATAAGCATGCGTGTGTTAGGCTCGAACCCGTGACCTCTCGGTTGCGTGCACGCAGCTCTTCCAACTGAGCTACGTGTCTAACCCGTAAGAATCTGGATTTTAATTATTCTTATATACATATTAAGTTCATTCAGTTTTGATTAAATTTTAAAAAGAAAATTAACTAATCCGGTCGGTGTGTGTGGCGAGGTTCGAACCGGTTTTCATAGGTTCGGTTTACACCCAGCCCAACCAACTGGGCTGGTGTTCAACCCGACACTACTGGTATTTTAAATACACTTATATACATGCTGAGGCTTACGTATTTTGTTTAAATTAAAAACCGTGGTGTGTGTTTAAATTGGTCACAAGTCGGATTCGAACTCGAGGCGGGGAGTACGGGTTGCACACAGTCCACCGCTGGACTGTGTGTCTGACCTAGTGAAAACTTGTATTTTTATTACGTATATAAACTCCTTAAACTTCATCTTCTTCCCAAGACCACCCAGAACCCGAGCTGAAATTTGATTTTTGAACCGAACGGAATCTCCCCGAGATATTTTACTTATGCATAACAATTAATTGACTTTAAGAGTTGAGGAGAACCTTTACCGATCAACTGAGACTAATCTTTCCGACGGATTGAGCTCGGGGAAAAACTTTCCGGTGAACTCCGGTCGACAGAGATGATGACGAA
Organism: Scalesia atractyloides; assembly: GCA_947069175.1. NCBI lineage: Eukaryota > Viridiplantae > Streptophyta > Magnoliopsida > Asterales > Asteraceae > Scalesia > Scalesia atractyloides. The sequence continues at coordinate 14,410,737 of CAMTDV010000002.1, forward strand.
CAGAAAATCAGAGAGGATTCGTGGTGTTTGAGCGAATTGTTTAGTGAAATGAAAATCAGTATTTATAGATGAAGAACAGAGGGAATTTCGATTATTTGGAAACTGGATTCGATGATTGATGACTGCCAGAAGGACGACAGCCGGAATGGTTTCAATTTGCCAAAAATAGCCGGTGATTGGCCAATCGGGGGATTCAAACAAGTAAAGGAAATGCGCGTGATTTTCTGGCATAGTTGCAGGCTTTATCTTAAACTGAATATAAGGGGGTTTATGCTTCGGATTAAGGCACAAGTGGTGTGTGTAGTGTAGTGGTGTTTGTTGCGTGTGTGTAACCGATGGAACCCGGGTTCGATCCCGGTTCACCCTCTTTTTATTTATTTTAATTATTTTAAGATAAATTATTTACTAATTATATATATTTAATATTTAGCTGATTATTTATTTTATTAGGATTATTCTAAACCTTTGTTACTACTATTATTATTATATATACATATATAAATTCTAATGTTTAAAACAATAAAAAAATGTAAAATCAAAAGATTATTTGACATAAATAAATACACTGATTGGTAAATTGGGGCGGGTTTTCGAACCCGATTTACATAAATATTACATCTTGCATAACTCTCCTACCATAAATATTCAAGACTCACACCCTACACATTCTTTCTACATTTTGACCCGTTCAGTTTTATTATGAATTTCGAACGTAAACGACATCCTATGACTCATCACAACAATGCGTACCTTAATTCTTACCTTTATCCGTTATTCCTTACAATGTCCCCTGAATTCAAACATAGCAATATTTATTTACAAAAGAAGAAGTGATTCCGGAAATCACTTACCTTAGCGTTCGTTTTAACATCTTGTTACCTTGCCTCCTCTTGATTCGTTAGCCTTCCATGCTTCCATCCATCTTGACATGCTCCCTATACTTTCATGTCATCGCAATCACATTCTTGTTAGCATACTCGATTATACATATTATCGATCATATCAATGCATAACTCACATTTGACTTTCATAAGTCAATCCTAACAAGCATAAGGCATATACCCAAAATCACATCTTTTCAAACTCATATAATTCATTATGTCATCGCATATAACACATACTGATATATCACATACTGTATGACTTTCTATAATCTTACAATTGTGACAACAAGTCTAACCATGTTTCTTATGCGCAGTTGATTTTCAAAAGTCAACTTTTGTTCATATGAACTTTCGACACAACCTCATATATTCGTGTCACCATATTAGGCTATATTAATGACGTTATGTACATTTCATACTCATATGCAATATACTTACAACCACATGATCGCCTAGCTATGTCATAGCCATGTATAACCAAATCAGTACAAACTCAAGCTCTCATGATCCTAAAACTGTCAACCACATTCAAAGCTAGCAATTTAACATAATCTCAACATCAATAGTTACTAGTAGGTCCACAAGCTATACGTTTTGTACACATCCGTTTCTACATTATCGTTAAGCCACTAATCCAACTCATGGTAGCACCACCTTTCCCAACATAGGGTACTAGCTCCTAAAGCATTCTTTTACCGAATCACATCATCAACTTCATTTCACATATACTTATCAAATACACTCCTAATGTTGTTTTATTATCAAGTGTATCATCACTTTCTATACGTGCTCACCTATTATTCGCATACAAATCTCATCTAATAATCTCACCTATGCATTTCATCAAACACTTGGTGTGCATACTACTTTCTAAGCATAGTGTACAAGTATTTCATGCCTAACCTTCCTTATTCACACACAATTCATCAGGTCTTCTTATTAATCAACAAGTATCATTCACACATAAACATCAACATAGTAAAATCTTTAGTTCATCCAACTCATTCATATTAGCTCATAAACCATCAAAAACCCAAGTTCTTGAACATGGGTTCTTTCATTAAAACTCCTAATTGAGATGATTAACTAATTATTATCACTACATTAAGTGCATCTAAACCTAAATTCAGCCATTCCATTCTTCTAATTCATCCAATTAAGAGTAATTCATCAAACCCACTAGAATTGCAACTAGGAAGGTTTTAAGGGATAAATTTTTGATACTTAGATGATGATTTGAAGATGATAAACACTTTGAAACTCGTGGATTACACATGCAAGCCTTCGAATCATCCTCTTCTTCTTAAATCAATTCTCAAGGATACACACACACACACACTATGTGTGTGTGTCGACACACACTTTCTGCCCAAGAATGGGCTCTTCCCCTTTTTTATCTTTTTATTAAATGAACTTTCTAACTTGACCTCTTTTGGCCCCTATAGTTTTGATTGTTATTTGTTTAGTCACTTAACTTTATTATTAATATCTAGCTTGTATATATATAACCAAGTTAACTAACTTAGTTACCTCCATATCACATTGTGTAAAATAAATCATGCTTGTAATTTAACATTTGTGTTTTTAGGGCGTTACACTTACTGTCGTCGTCGTCACCTCCCACCGTATCCACTAGCTTCCATAAAACAATAATAACACGGTGAACCCCAAATCTGTTTTGACCGAATCCATTAACCTGATTTTTTACTAGTCTCTTTTACCTTAAACCTTTTTGAACAAACCTTACCTCCCAAACCCTTTCTAACTCATAGATGTTAACGAGAAAATAGACTTTTCATAATTATCTTTGATTAGAAAACAAGTTTGATAAATCTCGGAATGTAGTTATTTTTGGTTAACGTAATTTGTTACTTAAATACGCTCGTCAAATATTTATTAGATTAAATGTTAAATGAAAATTAGTAACAAACATTCTTTTTAAACGGTGAACTTCATGTATAAGGTTATCATACTCTCCAAATCGGAGAGCCCTGTATTACCTCATTTGGCCAGGTTATGTTGTCTTAACCGGGCCCACGCTGACTTCAAAGTTTGGTTTTTTTGGGCATTCCCCCGGGAAACCATGCCGTCGGCTGCCACTTGACAGTCGTTGTGTTACCACAAGAGCAGAACTCTCTGGCATAACAAACGGTGGGACGAAAACCCGGTTGGACTTAGAAATCATAACTGACAACCTCACACAAAATCTAATCTAAATCCTTCATTGTCTGCATCTAACCCAATATGATACAAACAGAAATTAAAGTTAAGTCTCCATTTGATTTTGAGATCTCTAATTATTGTGAGTTTTCCGTGTCATGCTTTCTTTAATGCAATCAACAGTATTCTGTTTAATACGTGATCCAAGACACAACTCGGTTCATACATATGCATATGTGGAAATCATATTCAACAGGATAAAAGTGAATTTGATCATGTAAGTATTGTGAAAACACATTCAAGGGGATAAAAGTATTTTATCATATTTTCTTAGTATAAATTAGCAACATCTTATTATTTTATGTCATACTTTATGCATAGTTTTTATAAAAAATTAATTTTTTACTTTTAACTCAATATTTTTTATATTTTGCCTTTCAACTCCTTTGATTCTTTTATTTTTAAATCAAAGTTTTTCATCTTTTCAAATTCTATCCCGAATGTTTTTCTTATTTTCAACTTTGGTCCCCCGTACTTTTCATCTTCACAAGTTTTGCGTTTTACGTTTCGTTCTAAATTTTGCGAGTCAATACGCCGCAACGTGCATGTGGGTTCAGCGTTTTTCGTCTGTTTTTTGCCGTTTAACAAGCCCGTTGTAACGCATCTGAGTTTCTCCATTTGTCGGTTCATCGTAATGCGCGAGTCCTAAATCGACTTAGTTATTATTTTCTACGTTTTACATTTCAGTCTTATTTCTTCGCATTAATACGTTGCAACGGGCGTGCGTGGTTCAACGATTTTACATCTGCTTTTTGTTCGGTGTTAGTTTTTCCTTTTTTTTAATTTATTTCATTTGTACGAGCTTTTCCGATATTGTTGGTCGTTGGCAGTGGTGTGGCATTAGTGCTACTTGTCACGGTTTTACGAACGTATTTAATCTATTAAGTTTTTTACTAATATTTTGTTTCGAGTTTATCCATATACCTCCTTTACTTAAAAAAAACTAATATTTTGCGTGCATATTTTTATGTACATGTCGGTATGAATTTGATTTGCTCTAAAAAATTTCTAGAAACTAGTAAGGTTAAATATAATACGTTTTCGTGTAAAAAAACCATTTTTACGCGCATGTTTTTATGTACGTTTCGGTATAAATTTAAGTTGGTGTACGTTTCAACGTAAACTGTTTTGGAGAATGAGTAGGTCAAATATAATATGTTTTCGTATTTATTTTATGAATGTTTTGTGTATTTTGTTCGAACCGAGTAGAGTCAAGTTGTTCTTTCTTTTGTTTCAAAAGCTCTAGCTAATCCCTTTTATTATACGTGTCAGCTTTTCCAATACTCGTAATGTTTTCTATGTATGAGTCGGGTCACATATCATACGTTATGATTGTATGGTATAATTTGATTTACTTCATGTTTTGATCCAATTACAATGCTTATATAGGTTACATTAAGTTCAATCAGATACGTCGAAACACACGTTTTCATATGATTAACACATCACATAATGTTTAAACTAATACATTTGATGTTTGCGATGTACCCGCGCAACAACGTCGCGTTAATAGTTGTTAAATGTTATGAGGGGAGGGCTTAGCAAGAGGGAGACAAGTTCACATTACATCATAGTTTTTTTTCTCTTTATACGTATGAAATCGAATGAACCCATGGGTTTTCTAGATATGATCTCCATTAAAAACGAGTAAAGAATACAATCAAGTTAATACATATGAAATAATTAAACTTATTATGCCTTATTTTAAGTGTTCAAATTCTTTCTTTTTTTCCTTCATCTTAGCCTTATTTTAGTTTATTATTGTTATGTCTTATTTTAAGTGTTACTTTCTTTTTATTTTTTTATTTAAATTCTTTCTCTAGCTAATACAGATAAATAGTTAAAACTAATTAAGCCTTGTCAAGGTTCATACATATGAAATAGTGAAATCGATTGACCCGATAGATTTTCTAGAGATATTCCCCATTAAAATGATTATGTCTTAAAAAAGGTAAATTCTTTTTTAATTAGAACGACAAACTTACACACCCACTAAATCTATTCTTAAACTTTGCACTATTGTACATCACATGACAATGTGGGGCAACACCTTATTATACTCATTGATACCACCAGTTATAGTCCTTGTTTTTCGTCTAACTGAGATAAAAATTAATTTCATTGTTTTGTTTTCTCTAGTTACTTTTTAATATTTTCTCGTTCTTTAATTTAGCTTGATCATCCATCGTCTTTCTGATCTTCATCTTTAACTTACTTTATGGATTTAGTTTTGTTCGTGGGTTTCCAAGATTTTGGTTGTCTTTCCGTTTGGGAAACTCGGTCATAACTCGCATGACCACCATGGCCCTCTATATTAGTGTTATATCACCTACCTCTAATACAGTATCCAAAACTACTACCCTAAAGGTGTGATCATGATCCAAACCGCTATCTCCTTATTTTACTTTATTTTTGTCTAAAGAAAAGAAAATACATGAATTGAAAGTGTAAATATATGAAATTGATACATAACATATGAACTATGTGAACCAAAGGTATAAGAGCTAGAAATATATGAAAATATGAATGATTCGGTTTGTTTCAGCTAATTTTGGTTAAACAAACTACAAAAAAGTTGAGAACCGGTTTTTGGGTTTAATTCGGTTTTCAGTTTTTATTTAATTCAGTTTTTGGTTGATTTTGATTCAGTTTCGTCTGTTTTCAGTTTGGTTTAGGTTAACAATTTGGTTATTGCTCACTAATAACCGGTTTTGTTTAATAACCGACAGGTGCGCGCGTGATGCTGCGGGAAACAAAGACATTGCTAGGGTGTGTGTCACACCCTGACCCGCAGCGGAAGTAGAAGTCGGGACATAATTGGGTTATCATCAAAGCTCATGACATTAACTATAATTAAGTTTCATATATATTAATTGAAATTTAAAAGAAGATATCCAAACACAAAGAACCATACAAACACAAGAAATATTGTTCTCAACAAGACGTATTTTATTCATCTTCTAAGGCCAATCCTAAGTGTTCTTCTCCTCAACCTGTCCACCAGTATCATGTGTAAAAATAAAAGTTTGGGTCAACAAAAGTTGGCGAGTGAATCTAAATTAAACATTTAAACGGATTAGTTACATTGATAAATAAAAAAATGTGCATGGACCATATATGAGTATATGTATATATAATCAAACCACAAACCACAAACCACATGATATCAACAATTCACTTATGAACATGACAAATGATGAACTTGAAATCAAGGTCTCAATCAAACGGAGCCGATCTAATGAGGCACACGATGCTCAATTCGTATCCAACGAGGAACTGATAGGCCTTATGTTAATGATTGCACTGAAATGATATAATGTAACCACATATAACATCATCAACAAAACAAAATATACACATTAGATCACATAATGGTGTTAGCACAAATATTTGAAATAATAAAATATGTAACGACACATGATACACCCCAAAACGTGAATAAAAAGGAGGAATTTGTAAGGACTCACTCACAGCGGATGCGTTTCCTTGGATTGACGACGAATGCGCACGAATTTGGATTTAATCGCGAGAGAAACTAACCTAAATAATAACGTAATAATTCGATAAATAAATAAATTTTTATTTGAAATTAACATTTTTAATTAGTGCTTTTTATTAGATTTTTAGACTTATTTTTGTGTAATAATAAAAATTTTAAGCTTTAAAAACCTTATTTTAATTAATTTTTAATGAAGATAATAAGGATTTTAATTATTAAAAAATTACCCTTTTCAGGGTTTGCCTGGTCAACCGGCCAGAGTGTACTGACTATTGGCTTCGTGTGAGGATCAAACTCGTGACCCCCCGTATACGTGCACGCAGCTCTACCAACTGAGCTACGTGTCTAACCCGGAATTACCCTTGTTTTAATTATATTTATACACTATTAGTTTATTTCATAAATTCATTTATTTTAAAAGGTTTTAGAAAATATTGAACCAGTGCACAACCTTGGATCGAACCCGCGACCTTTGTTACGTTTGCACCCAGCCCTACCAACTGGGTTGGGTGTCTAACCCGGAGAATAAAGGATTTTAATTATATTTATATATTATCTGTATTATTTTATATTTTAGTTATAAAAATGCTTGGTTTATATAAGGAATTCGGCATCACGTATGAGACTCGATCTCGGGATCATGTGTTTCAAATGCACACAGTCCACCACTGGACTGTATGTCTAACCAGGTGTGTAAACCGATTTTTATTTCTGTTAAATACTTACTTCAGTTCATCTTCTGCGTCTCAAAACACATAAGATGATTTAGAACCTGATTCAATTGAGATTATTTATAGCTCAACTTCAGACGAGATTATAATTAGACAGTAAAGGAAAAGATATAGGATGTACCAATCCGAGGTGTCTTTCTGAGCTCCGGCGTGATTTTCCGGCGAACGAGGGTAACTCCGGCGAAATATAATTTCGAAAACAGAGGATTTGTAAGATGTTTTGGTGAGGGTGAGCGAGTTCTACAGAGGTGCAGGGATCCTTATTTATAGTTGAAGGTTGCTTTGAGTTGATTTTCAGTTTCTTTCGGTTTCGGTCAAAAAAATTTATAACCGAATGATTTGTAACCGAACTTGACCCAATGATTACGCTTAAACACATAATTTAGAAACGTTTCTTAGTTTAATTTTGTACAAGTGATGAAGATTGATGATGGGATTTGGTGGGTACAGCCGTTACAATCGATTGTTTTAAATGGTTTTCGAGAAGTTGGTTCAATATAAAATCTATTTAATTCGGGATTATTTCAGATATGTGTGTGCAGCTCCCTGGTGTTTTGTGTGTGTGAACTTGTGGGGGAACCCGGGTTCGAATCACGGCTACCCTTTTTATTTATTTTTATTTTATTTTTTATTTTAAGGTTTTAATTAATTTACTTGTTTTTTTATTGATTATTATTTTAATTATGTAATTTATTTATTAACCATGAATAATAAATTAAATTAAATAACACTAATAAATGCATAAAATTTTTTTAATAATACTTTATTCTCAAACGGAGCGGGTTTTGGAACCCGTTTTTACATGAATGTCACAGTTCCCCTACTTTTAGAAATTTCGTCCCGAAATTTAGGTAGAAGTAGTAACTGAGAAAAGATGCGGGTATTTTTTGCGCATTAAGTCTTCGCGTTCCCAAGTAAACTCAGGTCCTCGTTTTGACTCCCAACGTACCCTGACTATTGGAATACGACTTCGTCTTAAACGCTTTTCACCGAAGTCCATGATTTCTACAGGTCTTTCAACGAAGTGCATTGATTCATCGATTTGAATATCTTCTAATGGTATATGGAGGTTTTCGTTGGCGAGACACTTTTTCAAGTTTGATACATGAAATGTGGGATGAATTCTGTTGAGTTCGTATGGTAGGTCAAGCTTGTATGCTACAGGACCAACTCTTTTGAGTATTTTGAATAGGTCCCACATAGCGTGGTCCTAGCTTGCCTTTTTGACCAAAACGAACCACTCCCTTCCACAGTGATACCTTCAATAGTACTTGATCACCAACACAAAACTCCAGTGGCTTTCGTCGTTTATCAGCGTAACTCTTTTGACGACTTCGAGCTGCTAGAAGATTATTGCGGATCTGAAAAATTTTATCAGTCGTTTCTTGAATCAACTCAGGTCCATTGATTTGCGCTTCACCGATTTCGTGCCAACATACAGGAGATCGGCACTTACGACCATATAAGGCTTCAAAAGGAGCCATGCTGATGCTTGAATGATAGCTATTGTTGTACGAAATTCAACTAACGGTAGATGAGTACCCCAATTACCCTTGAAGTCTATGACACATGCTCGCAACATGTCTTCTAGGGTTTGTATGGTGCGCTCAGATTGACCATCAGTTTAAGGGTGAAAGGCAGTGCTGAGATCTAATCGAGTACCCAAAGCTGATTGTACGGCTGGCCATGTTCGTGAAGTAAAACGGCCGTCTCGATCTGAGATGATACTTAAGGGTACACCATGACGGCTTACAATTTCATCAATATAGATGCAAGCTACCTTCTCGTTCTTGTAGTCTTCACGGATTTGAATGAAATGAGCTGATTTAGTGAGATGATCAATGATAACCCAGATTATGTCATACAGTGAGAAGAAAAAGAAGAAAGGACATAATGGTAAAACATTAAATAGTTTATAACTCCTCTCATTAATTATGTTATTTCTCATTAATAAAGCAAAAACATTTTATCCTACACATTTCAAAATTTATCCTACATACGTCTCACATTTACCTGAATTTACCTTACACACATGTAAATTTACCCTACACATTTCAAAATTTACCACACTACTAAAATTAATCCTACACATGTCGAAAATTGTCTTACACTATAAATTATTTTATCTTGAAAGAGTATATGAAAAAAAAATGAGTTACAAGTTTAATTAATGACAATTATAGATTTACCTATATGCCCTTTTTCATAACATTAAATACACACATTAAATGAAGTAAATGGAGAATTTCTATTGGTTTAAAAGTTATTCTTTTTATTTTTACAAAATTTTTCCTCTCATTTGAACTCTCCACTAAAATATATATATATATATGTATGTGTGTGTGTGTGTGTGTGTGTGTGTATATGATAGGTTTATTGAAAAAATTGTGTTTTTTTGTGAGAATGGTAAAAAAGAATCTAAACCATTAGATCTTTAATCTAATGGTTGAGATCTTGATGTCAATCTTGTAAATAGTGTTTACCGTTAAAATAATTAATTTCTAGATTAAGGGTATAAAGGTAAATTTAACATTTTTAAATTAAGAAACTAACATTAATGCACATGCAAGTTCCCCCCTTATTTTTTAAACGTTAATAACTTTTTATACGTAACTTTATTTAAAAAAAATACACAATAATAACGAGTGTTTGTCACACCCCGGCTTTCCACAGCCAAATCCAAACACCGGTGAGCCCGGGTGGGGAATATCGTGACATAAGTTGATAACATCATAGACAATTAAACACAGCACATCGGAAGTCTTAGAGTAAAATTACGATTACAAACCAAATGTTTAAATACAAAATAATATACAGACGGCTCGTAATAGAAGATCCACAGGCAGATCGCAAATTGTACAAAAGTGTATAACAGACTTTGCAGATCTAGGATTTTACAAGATCCTCTTATCACTACCGAGCACTTCCAGCCTATTTTCGTATTGTACCTTCAAGCTTAGTCTTTTGAAAATACGTCAGCTTTTCGCTGGTAAATACACCCAACTGACTCATTTTGAAAACATTTGAAAATGTTTTAAGTGCACGTTGGCACAAAATCTTTTATAACTTGGGAATGTTGGCCTTGCAACCTTGTTAACAGATTCATATGTTTGTCCATACATACAGGGCCCGGTACGGAGACCGAGACATGATTAACGTACTCACCACTTTGAACTCACGAAGGAGTTATTCCCCTAACCTTGTGGATAATGCATTTTGAGCGTCTATCGGGTGTATGCCTACACCCACGCTAAGGTCGTGGCCATTATCTAATGTAATGAGCCGAGAATATCCAGGACATGGTAGTTAACCCCCGACTTTTAAGTTAACAAATAAAACTGATTAAAACGGAATATGCAGATTTACTAGCCACAATCCGGGATTCGATTGATCCCATTTCCAACCAAGCGGTAATAATTTACCGTAACCCAAGCCCGTATAGGGGAAAAAAGTTGAGAGTATTTACTTGAGCTAGTTCGCAAGATTTAATAACTCAGCCGTATACAAAAGTACTAAGTGCAGATAGCATTTACCAGCAAGTCTCTAGTCTGGATTATGGCATAAGCTAACAATTAAATACTAAGGGTCTTATTTAAGTCACAGACTTAGACCGAGTAGCGTACAAGATCAATACGTATAACGCTAGATTAAATGATGATCGGATAGAATGTAGTTTAATCCCAACAAGTACTTTGACTTGTGTAATATGGATAAACTATAAACATTCTGGATTTTGAGACTTAAATGACAAGGTTGGACCCGTTTCGGTTAATTTTCATAAACTAGTTACATATATTTAACCGTACGCATATCAGCGATTAGCCGAATAAGTCATGGACAAGTTCTATATGCCATTATTCTTTAAATAAGTTGTAATATCAGTAGGATATCAACTTATATGCCCGTTAAGGTTTTAAAATGAAACTACGCCTCATAAGGGCATTTCGGTAATTATATACCGTATAAAAGGAATTTGAACAAATTTTAATGTTATGACCATAAGTGTTCTAGAAAATAACTTATTCATGATATAATATCTGTAGAATACGATTATATGTGTAATTTATCTTTTATGACCAAAATATGCTCCAAAGGGGCATTTTGGTCATTTTACACATAGTTTTATAAATTTTTTGGGATTCTGAGTTCATATTCCAATAGTCAGGGTGCCCCGCGAGAGGCTTGGGCCTTGCCTTTCGCGCCCCGCGAGCGTCCATGGCCAGATTCAAAGTTTGACACATTTAGCCCCTCAACTTGTTACACCTCCTAAAACACCTTTATAGCATATTTAGCTCTCCTTAACCAGTATTTGGCATACCTGGGAGTATGTCCGAACATTGTCGAGCTCTCGGTTTGTTAAAAGGTCACTCAGAGGTATAAATTAACATGTTGACACTTTTAACCCCTCCATTATCCAACTTTTATATAATTAGGGATTTAATCCCCCTCGTCCAACAAATGGGACATATGAAAGTTAGGACTTCGAAAAGGATCACTCAGAGGCTCATTATAAGAATGTTGACTCTGATGTTACTCAGAGCTGGGCATGTTGACATATTATTCACTCAGAGGCCAAGTTTAAGCATGTTGACATATCAATCACTCAAAGGCTGAGTTTAAGAATGTTGACATATCAGTCACTCAGAGGCTAAGTTTATGCATGTTGACATCAGAAAGTCACTTAGAGGCTCAGTTTGAGCATGTTGACACCTTTAGTCATTATTAGTCTTTAATAGACTAAAATAAAATTACAACACGTGTCACTATACTATTGGACATGATTTTACGGGGTGTTACATCCTTACCCCTTAAAAGAAATCTCGAACTCGATATTTTATTCAAAAAGATGGGGGTACTTTTGTCGCATAGTGGACTCAACCTCCCATGTATATTTGGGACTTCTAAGGGCGTCCCACTTAACCTTAACTATAGGTATCATTTTCTTCGGAGCTTCTTAACGTGTCGATCCTCAATCGGAATTAGTTTCTCAACGAACCTCAGGTTTTCATCAATTTGCACATCTTGATGTGACATTGCTAGCGACTTATCTGCTAGACGTTTCTTAAGGTTAGATATGTGGAATATATCATGAATTCCACTACGCTCCTCAGGCAGCTTAAGCTTATAAGCTACAGTGCTGACACATTCGACTATCACGAATGGTCCTATATATCTTGGGCCTAACTTGCCCTTCTTTCCAAATCTCATTACACCTTTCCAAGGTGATACTTTCAGCATGACTTTGTCCCCTACTTGAACTTGAGAAATTTACGCCTCTTGTCAGCATAGCTCTTCTGCCTATCTTGGGCACCTTTGAGTCTGTCATGCGTGGTCTCCAGGACAATCTCTGGTCCTGATAGTCGGGCTTCCCCAACTTGTGCCCATCACACGGCGTTCAACACTTTCTCCCATACAAGGCCTCATAAGGAGCAGCATTGATACTCGTATGATAACTATTATTATAGGAGAATTCTATTAGGGGTAAGTGGTCATCCCAACTTCCACCTAAATCAATCACACATGCTCTAAGCATGTCTTCCAAGGTTTGAATAGTACGCTCACTTTGTCCATCCGTCTGCGGGTGTAAGCCGTACTAAAGTTTAATCTTGTGCCTAAATATTATTGGAAACTTTTCCAAAAGTGAGAAGTATATCTAGTATCCCTATCAGATACAATAGATTTCGGCACACCATGTAGGGACACAATCTTGTCCACATACAACTTAGCCAATTTGTCAGAGTTATACGTTTCCTTAATTGGCAAGAAATGCGCTGACTTAGTCAGCCTATCTACAATAACCCAAATCGTGTCATTACCACGTTTGGTGTTAGGTAACTTGGTAATCAAGTCCATAGTTACCATTTCCCATTTCAAGTGGGAATCTAGTCCATAGTTACCATTTCCCACTTGCGAACACGTCAGACACTTAGCTACATAAGTGGCTATGGATTTCTTCAAACCCATCCACCAATAATTCTTTTTCAGATCCTGATACATCTTGTCACCTCCTGGGTGAACTAAGTATCTCCTATTATGCGCTTCTTGGAGAATTAGATCTCTAAGTCCTCCAAAGATTGGAACCAGATTCTTCCATTAAATATAAGGATTCCATCCTTTCCAGGCGCTAACTGATCAACAGTTCCACCTAATCCCTCATTAGGAATATAGCCTCTAATAGAGCTTGCTTCTGCGCATCTAAGGGAGCTTCTCATTCAAGCTATTTCTGAGCTCAATGCTCTTGGCATTAATCCTAATAGGTTTAACCCTTTCCTTGAGACTTAAGGCATCAACAACAACATTTGCCTTGCTGGGATGGTAGCGAATTTCGCAATCATAATCATTAAGTGTTTCCATCCGACGATGTTATCGCATGTTCAATTCCTTCTGATTGAATAGATGTCGGAGACTCTTATGGTCAGTGTATATAATACACTTTATGCCATATAAGTAATGTCTCCACAACTTTAGTGCAAATACAACGACACCCAATTCTAAATCATGAGTGGTGTAATTCCTTTCTTGCACCATTAATTGTCGTAATGCATAAGCAATTACTTTGCCTTTTTGCATTAGCACACATCCCATGCCAGTGTGGAGGCATCACAGTAGACTACAAAGTCCTCAATACCCTCAGGTAGAGATAACACAGGAGCATTGCTCAGCTTGTGTTTTAGAATCTCAAAAGATTCTTGTTGTTTTGGAACCCAGTCAAACTTGACATTCTTACGGGTCAAAGTAGTCAAATGAGTGGCTATCCTCAAAAAGTTCTCAATAAACCTCCTATAATATCCAGCCAATCCTAAGAAGATACGAATTTCTGATGGGGTTTTGGGTACTTCCCAATTCATTATGGCTTTTATTTTGGCGGGATCCACTTGGATACCACGCTCACTTACAACATGTCCAAGAAATTGGACTTCTCTAAGCCAAAATTCACACTTAGAGAACTTAGCATAAAGTTTCTCTTGTCTTAGCAATTCTAAAATGCACCGAAGATGTTTCTCATGATCATCTTGATTACGAGAATAGATAAGTATGTCGTCTATGAAGACAATGACAAACTTATCTAGGTATGGTTTTCAGACTCTATTCATGAGATCCATGAATGTTGCTGGTGCATTTGTGAGCCCGAAAGGCATCACTAGAAATTCATAATGACCATAACGAGTCCTGAAGGCTGTCTTAGGAACATCCTCGTTCCTAACTTTCAGCTGATGATATCCTGATCTCAAATTAATCTTAGAGAAATAACTAGCCCCTTGAAGTTGGTCGAACAAGTCGTCGATCCTGGGCAGAGGATATCGGTCCTTAATCGTTATCTTCTCTGGGTAATCAATGCACATCCGCATTGAACTATCTTTCTTTTTAACAAAAAGAATAGGAGCTCCCCAAGGTGAGGAACTAGGCTGAATAAAGCCTTTCTTTAAGAGTTCATCTAATTGAAGTCTTAATTTTTTTCATTTCCGTCGGTGCTAGACGATATGGAGCTCTAGCTACAGGTGCTGATCCAGGTAGAATATCAATCCTAAACTCTACTTGCCTATCTGGAGGTAGGCCTGGTAAGTCTTTAAGGGAAAACATCGGAATACTCCGAGATAATTGGAAGGTCTTCTATATTTGGCTTAGGTTCATTGATAGTTACTTGTGCCATGTAGATGACACAACCTCTCCCCAACACTTGGATGCCTTAAATAATGACACCTTGTCTGGCAATCCGTAGTGTGAATCTACAGAGATGGTGATCATTTCACCAGATGGGGTTTTAATCTCGATGAGTTTCTTATCGCAGGCAATGCGGGCTTGGTTATGGGATAACCAATCCATGCCTAAAACTACATCGTACCTTGCCAATTTCATTGGCAAAAGAGAGATAAGGATAGAATGATTCTTAATGGATATAAAACATCCATCGAGAATGGAAGATGTTGTTTCTAAAGTTCCATCAGCAAGTTCTACTTCATAAGTTATATCTAGAGTTCTTATGGGCAAGTTTAATAGTTTACTAAACTTATGATCAACAAAAGATTTAGTTGCACCCGAATCAAAAAGAACTCTAGCATATACATCACTGATGAGGAATGTACCTGTTATGACGTTATCGTCATTAAACGGCCTCCCTGGCATTCATTTGGAAGGCATGAGCATTCCCTTTCTTAGCCTTTCCAGGCTTTGCATCATTACTTTTGGGGATCTTGGGGCAAAACTTAATATGCCCTTTTTCATTACAACCGTAGCAAACGGCATTCTTAAGATCCTTACATTCTAGGGTCTTATGCCCCTTTTTCTTACAGATACCACAAGGCTTAGTCTGTGGATTAACACTACACTGTCCCCAATGTCTGTAGTTACCGTTCTTGCACAGAGGTTTATCATTAGACGTGTGCTGGTTCTTCTTCTTGAACCCGAACTTTCCTTTATTTTTGAACCTTTGGGAGTTATCCTCCCCCCATTTCCTTTTTCCGTTAGTTTCAGTCCTAACTGACTTTTCTCTCACTAAATCTAAGGTGAGGGAGAGCTACAGGTCCACAGCAGACCTATAGGCACTAGGCTGAGTAGCCTTTACCATGCCCTTTATCTCGGGCGCTAACCCATTAATGAAACACGCAATGTGTTCGGGTTCAGGAGTGATTAAGTAGGAAACTAACCTAGATAGAGAATTGAAGTCAGAAACATACTTTCGACAATCTAGATTTTTCATGGTGAGAGTCAAAAAGTCTGACTCTATCTTCCCACTTCATGAGGTGGACAGTAAGTTTCCTTGACTAAGTCAACAAACTTAGACCATCCTAAGTTGTATAGGTGTAACTTACCTGTAGATTGGATCATAGTTTTCCACCAAATCAAAGCATCGCCCTTAAAGGACTGTGATACATACTTTACCACATCCTTATCAGCACAACCGCTGATATCCACTATCGTTTACATTTATCTAGCCATTTCAAGGCTTCTACAGCTCCTTTTTCCCCATTAAAATCCCGGGGTTTACAGGAAACGAAATATTTGT
This sequence comes from Scalesia atractyloides, assembly GCA_947069175.1. NCBI lineage: Eukaryota > Viridiplantae > Streptophyta > Magnoliopsida > Asterales > Asteraceae > Scalesia > Scalesia atractyloides. Next base: position 14,427,075 of record CAMTDV010000002.1, read on the forward strand.
AGGTGCATCCGTCTTTTGAAGAACGGGACCTATCAGCGAATTCAAATTTCTTTGGTTCACTCTTCACATTTGAAGAGTGAACTGAGCTCTCCTTATGAGCTGAGGATGGTGGGATTGATAATGGTCCGGAGCGAGTAGCACTTGACTCCCTAAGTTTTTCTATGGCCTTTTCCATGGCCTTTGCAACAGCTGCATCTATGCGAGTTTGGAAATCATCGTTATTAATGGCTATGTTTTCAGCGTTGTTAGAGTTAATATCCCGGTGGCTACTTTGTGCCTCGTCCGAGTTAGCCATTCTTGGAGCTTGGTTCCAAATACTAAATAAAATTTCTCTTAGCCATGGTATTAATAACCATATTGGCTTTAAACATTGGATATGACAATCCATCACCTATCTAAGTGTGAATAACATCACAACTCTTACGCTTATTATATCTATATTTGCCCTAGGTCTTAATAGGACCATCAACGAAAAATTACAATCTGGACATAGTCCATATATTATTAGATAGTGGATCGTATTGTCAAATTGTCACTGTCATAATTGACAATTATTATTAGCTCAGAGGCTTGTCACGAAGGACATTAAAATATAGCTCATTAGCCTACATCACTAATGGATGTAAATTATGGCACGTTGGTCTGTCCCCAATGGACATCTTACGGCACATTGGCCTATATCACTACAGATGTAATTTATGGTACGTTGGCATGTCCCAAATGGACATCATACGACACGTTGGCCTACATCACTAACAGATATAATTTATGGCACGTTGACCTGTCACTTTGGACATAACATATGGCACATTGGCCTATCACTTTGGACAATTTATAGCTCATTGGCATGTCACCTTGGACATAAATATGGCACCTTGGCCTGTCACCTTGGACATAAAATATGGCACCTTGGCCTATCACCTTGGACATAAAATATGGCACCTTGGCCTGTCACCTTGGACATAAAATATGGCACCTTGGCCTGTCAATCGTCATCACATTAATGACATTAGCCGGGATCATATTGATCACATAGGCTATATAATAGGTTTTAGGACTCGGTCCTTTTACCTAGACGACTAGTGTGGTTCCTCAAGTCACACTACCAGGAGTATGAACATTCCTAATGTTTACATAAGAGTACCTTAATGGTTGATTAATAGTCCCGGGCACCTTGGACCTTAACGACTTTGGAGGTTTGAACCTAGTTCACCACCTCTGGATAGAAGGATAACTTCCCTTAACTATCCTGATAGAATGCCCTTTTATCCTTAACTATCATTTCTTTGCCAATATGTGGTCTGTGCCACTTGGCATAATCAAAACCATTAAGATACTTTTTGGAATTATATAGAAGAACATAAATTTCGAGTAAAATCGAGACGTTCGCTTGAAGAGGATGAATACATATTTATATAATTTCAAAATACTTCATTAAATGTCATTAAGAAATTACAATACTAGAAATAAATGAAACAAACTGTCCATGCAAGGACTTAAAAGAAATAAAAATGTCCACGCAGGGACTAAAGAAATAGCAATGTCCTTGCAGAGACTAAATATATAAATAGAAGAGACTTCACTAGTCCTTTTTTCCTTTAACCAACTTGGAGAGTTTCTTGAAGAACTTATTCATCTTCTTCTCCGTTTTCTCCGCTTGTTGTTGCATCTCTTTCATTCGTTCCAAGGCCTCATTGATGGCCTCAAGTGGCGGCGGAGGTTGTGGTTGTGGCATAACAGGATACTGGTATCCATAACTTGGATATCCAGTATGTGGATAAGCAGGTGGGAAAGGAGACGGGTAAAGTGTGTTATGCATGACCGCTTGCATATAAGGGTCATGCAATAATGCCTAGTAATTTACCGGCGTAGACGGGTTAAAAGGATCATATCCAGATGTATCCGGATATGTTGGGATAGGGTTATTATAACCCAATGGTGGTGGTTGAACTGCAGATGATGGTGCTGGTTCCCCTATAGGTGAAACATTGGAGGGTCCACCCATTTGTGGGTCCTCATGAATTGTAGCGTAGGTTTTGGGTAAAGGTGGCAGCGATCCTGACCGTTGACCCGCACATACCAACATACGTGCTCCACATTTCCTCCTCAACGGCTCGGGTGGTGGTTGTGGTTGTTCCACCAGTTTCATATGAACATCTTCTTGCATAGGAGGTGGTTGGGAGTGATGGGAAGGAGTGTTAGCAAAGGTGAATTGGTTCCAATATTGGTCCCATTCGTTAGGACATTGATATGGCGATCCGGCATAAGAGTTTGAATCGCTTGAGATTTCGATGGGGTGTGTGTGTGATCCCGACGGCGGCATCTCCGGGTCGGAGTCCTTGTCCATTGGATTGGGTTGGTCTAACTGATTTTGATCGGCCGGAGGTGTATTAAAGTAATGGTTTGGGTTAAACTCATCATGATACGAACGATGGGAGTGGTGGGAATGGTGTGATTTGTGTGAATGGTTCGAGTGGTACGAGTTTTGGGTATGAGAAGGTGAATGTTGTGCTAAGGCCATGAATCCCCGAATCCTCATAGGGGTTCGGGTGATGGGGATGCGAAGGGATATGTCCTGAAGGTCCTGCCCTCATTGGTCCTTTACCTCTTCCTCGTACTCTTGGGGGCATTTTTCTGTTAAAATCAATTCAAAACGATACTAATAACTTAATAATGAGATGAGTAATCCTAGGTCAAAGTCTAGACTCGGAAGTCTAAGGAATGTGCTTGTGTAAGTTTGAGATTAAACAAAGAAGGATAGTGTTTAATTCTCTCAAATGTTGGCTCTGATACCAAACCTATCACACCCCGGTTTCCACAGCCAAATCCAAACACCGGTGGGCCCGGGTGGGGAATATCGTGACATAAGTTGATAACATCATAGACAATTAAACACAGCACAGCGAAAGTCATGGAGTAAAATTACTATTATAAACCAAATGTTTAAAATACAAAATAATATACAGACGACTCGTAATAGAAGATCCACAGGCGGATCGCAAATTGTACAAAAGTGTATAACAGACTTTGGGCAGATCTAGGATTTGCAAGATCCTCTTATCACTACCGAGCACTTCCAGCCTATTTTCGTATTGTACCTGCAAGCTTAGTCTTTTGAAAATACGTCAGCTTTCGCTGGTAAATACACCCAACTGACTCATTTTGAAAACATTTGAAAATGTTTTAAGTGCACGTTGGCATAAAATTTTTTATAACTTGGGAAAGTTGGCCTTGCAACCTTGTTAACAGATTCATATATTTGTCCATACATACAGGGCCCAGTACGGAGACGAGACATGATTAACGTACTCACCACTTTGAACTCACGAAGGGGTTATTCCACCAACCTTGTGGGTAATGCATTTTGAGCGTCTATCGAGTGTATGCCTACACCCTCGCTAAGGTCTTGGCCATTATCTAACGTAATGAGCCGAGGATATCCAGGACACGGTAGTTAACCCCCGACATTTAAGTTATCAAACAAAACTGATTAAAACGGAAAATGCGGATTTACTAGCCACAATCCGGCATTTGATTGATCCCATTTCCGACCAAGAGGTAATAATTTACCGTAACCCAAGCCCGTATAGGGGAAATAAGTCGAGAGTATTTACCTGAGCTAGTCTTCGTTTAAACGCAAGATTTAATAACTCAACCGTATACAAAAGTACTAAGTGCAGATAGCATTTACCGACAAGTCTCTAGTCTGGATTATGGCATAAGCTAACCAATTAAATACTAATGGTCTTATTTAAGTCACAGACTTAGACCGAGTAGCGTACATGATCAATACGTATAACGCTAGATTAAACGATGATCGGATAGAATTTAGTTTAATCCCAACAAGTACTTTGACTTGTGTAATATGGATAAACTATAAACATTCTGGATTTTGAGACTTAAATGACAAGGTTAGACCTGTTTCGGTTAATATCAGCGATATCGGGTAGCTGAATAAATCATGGACAAGTACTATATGCCATTATTCTTTAAATAAGTTGTAATATCAGTAGAATATCAACTTATATGCCCGTTAAGGTTTTAAAATGAAACTACGCCTCATAAGGGCATTTCGGTAATTATATACCGTATATAAGGAATTTGAACATATTTTACTGTTGGGACCATAAGTATTCTAGAAAAGTAACTTATTTATGATATAATATCAGTAGAATATTGATTATATATGTAATTTATCTTTTATGACCATAATATGCACCAAATGGAATTTTGGTCATTTTACACATAGTTTTATAAATTATTTGGGATTCTGAGTCATATTATATACCTACTGTAAAAATATTTTAAATAAGTTTAAAAATCAATAGGTAACAAGTCTTGGTTGATTAATATGGTTTAAAACCACTCTATGCGCTAAACGGCGCTTATGTCGTAAAATGATGATTTGTGGATATTTGATGAAAACTGATGTTAAGGTCAGGTTAATATGTCTTATATATGTTATTTAATATAACATATCAGTAGGTAAAAGATTTACTTTGAAAAGGTATGATTAAAACCATTTTATAAGCCACAAGGGCTTTATCGTCATTAATCGACATAATACAAGGGCTTTTTCATAAACTCAGTTTATAATCTGATTTGACATCCCAAACAATCCTACTTATAAATTACATTAGTAGGAAACTCATTTTCAAGTTCATTATTATTTAAACCTCTTTTTATGCAAAAGGGTATTTTGGTCAAAATGGCATAATTACGGAACTTGTGCATAAACTCAGATTCTGATTATGATCATGTAATATAACCTCAGAGGGTTATGCTACATTATATTATGATCATAATGCAACCTAGATCAGTAGCTAACTAATCTAAATCGGGTCAGAATCGAAAGTCAAAGCAGAAGTCAAACTTTGCGACTTTCGGTTGCGAACCGATCCTAGAACTGAAATTGATGAGCCGAACATGTTCTTTCATGGTCTAATAATTATTACCAACTTGTTTAAGTGCCAAAACATGTTTCATAACATATATAAGCTCAGATTATAACATTTTCGAAAAATGGCATGTTTGACTTTTTAATATTTAAACTTTGACCCGTCAATTGGTCTAGCAAACGTGATCTCCAGGAGGTGCCCTTAATAGGGATTAACACCTACCTTATTACGATCACCTAGCCATGTTCGATACGAATAATGGCTGGACCATAATGGTCTTAACGAAGGTCAAGGCGTTTTCCGTAAAACGCTTGACTTTTGGCTATAAAAGCCTATAAACGAAAATGCAAGAGAAATGAACACTTACAAGTAGGATGCAATAGAACTAAGTTGGATGCTCCTTTCAGTTAGGTGTCACACCCCGACCCGCAGCGGAAATAAGAGTCGGGGCATAATTGGGTTATCACCAAAGCACATGACATTTACTATTATGTTTCATAATTAATAAAGTCAAAGTTACATTTTCAAACATCCAAACATGTCATTCAATACAAAGGAAAATAACCAAACATAACAATCCCAATACTAAATCGTTTTATTCTTTTAATCCAGGTCCTATGTGTTCCTAGCTGCTGCTGGTTCACCTGTATCATGTGTAAAATGGGAGTTTTTGGGTCAACATAAGTTGGCGAGTGAACCTTATTAAATAAACATTTAATAATGTTTTTATGGTTAGTTTATCAATGAAATATGGTGCATAATCATAAATGAACAAATGTAAATAATCAAGCATTGGCAAATAGCAGTTACAATTATAACATACAATAACACTTGCTAGCATACATGAATATACCAATATCATACGATAACTAACATAAATGAACTGTGCGATCAAGGCTCAATCAAACGGAGCCGATCGTATTGCATGTACTGAAAATGTAAATTGAACTGTGCGATCAAGGCTCAATCAAACGGAGCGATCGTATTGCATGTACTGAAAATGTAAAATGAACTGTGCGATCAAGGCTCAATCAAACGGAGCCGATCGTATGCGGGCACGCAAGGTTCAACCGCATAATAAAATGGGGAACAAGCTCAAACCTCATAAACGGGGAGCGGGGCCTCGGCAATTGCATGTACTGAAATATTAATTTGCATCCAATAATAACTACTTAACAGCAACAAACTAAATACACATGTTCATAATATGATGTATGCACAATAGTTTAGTTATAATATGTATATAAACAAAGACACATGATACACCCCAAAAACGTGATTAAAACGGGGAATTTGTAAGATTCACTCACATTGGGTGCGTTGAATTGGAGATGGTGAGATGCGCACGATTTAGATGAGCGAGTCGACGAGGAATACTAACCTTAATAATAATGGAAAAATATATTAAATGGATGGATTTTATTAAGGATTTTTAATGAAATTTTTAGATATATTTTTGTGAGTTTATGGCTATTTTCTATCTTTAAAAATGTTATTTTAAGTATTTTTAATTGATTTTTAAATTAAATTAAATAAATAAAAATATAAAAAAAATATTATTTTTTAAGCGTTGACCGTTGACCGTTGACCGGTTCGGTCAGCGAATAAACCTGCGCCAGGTGGGATTCGAACCGGCGACCTCCCGTTCACGTGCACGCAGCTCTACCAACTGAGCTACGTGTCTAACCCGAAATAAACTCGTTTTTAATTATATTTATAACACTTATTTGAATTAACCGAAAATTCCTTTATTTGCAAAAACGTTTTAATTCAATTGGACCGGTGCTCGTGACGAGTTTCGAACGCGCGACGTGTAGTTCATATTGCACACAGTCCACCGCTGGACTGTGTGTCTAACCCGGTTATTATCTTGGTTTTTATTATACTTAACAACTATCTGTTTTAACCCGTTTAGTTCTTGTTCAAAAAGGCATGTTATTACACAAGGCGTGCATATAGCAAGGATCGAACTCGGGACGTGTATAGTTTTTGTTTGCACACAGTCCACCGCTGGACTGTGTGTCTAACCCGTTTATAATCCTGATTTTAATTACTCTTATGTCATTACTGAACTCATCTTCTTCATTACGAACACAGACCTCAATCAAACAACCGATTCGTGATTAATCTAGTTAATAAACATGATGTCTAGCTTGAATGCATTAAACCGAACAGTTTGGGGAAAGAAGATACCGAACAGGTTGTCTTCTTCAGAGAGTCCGGCGAAACTTGTCGGCTCTGTTTTTGAACCTTCGGCTGAGAGAATCTATTAACAGGTTTAAGGGATTAGATATGAAATTGAACCAGTGAATATTGATTATCAGTACGTTGGAATGTGCATACCGGTAATTAACGAGTTTCCGGCAATTCCAGAAATTTTCCGGCGAACACAGAAAGTCCAGCAATGTCGTCTGTGGTTGATTTTGAGCGATAGGTTAATGTTAGTAAAGTTCTAACAATAGATTGAAATCGTAAAGTAGAAGTATTTTACCGGTTTGTGTTGAATACGGTTTTCCGGCGACTTTTGCAGAGAATTCCGGCGAACTGTTTTAGGTGCTCAGATGGTCTGAAAATGCGACGAAAAGGAATTGGAGTATTGTTGTGATAGTTCTGAATCGTGAGAATGGTCTGAAGCTTGAATTAAATCAGAACTTTGATGAACTTTCGGTTTCAAAAACCGAAAATGATGAGGCTTAAAGTTCAATCAATTTTAACTTGATTAGAAACCGTAATACATCGGTTATAAGCTGAACAAGTGAATTAACAACGATTGGTTTGCCGATTACCGTTATTCAGATGGCGCCATCGGTTCAACTGAGTTTGTGTATAAGATTCATTTATGTTCCTAGAGTTAACAGAAAACACATTGTGGCGGAGTGGTTTAGGGAATGAGTGTTAAGTTGTTGCAGCGACTCAGCTGACCCGGGTTCGAGTCCCGCAGCTTCATATATTTTTTATTTATTTTATTTTAACTTTTTATCAAATATAATTTTTATAGTTTAGTTTATTTATTAATTATGTATCGTTTTAACTCAAAATAACCATAAATAATTAATGCACTTTTATAACTTGGTACTTGATTACAAAACGGAGCGGGTTTTGGAGACCCGATTTTTACAAATGTTACAGTATCCCCTACTTTTAGGAATTTCGTCCCGAAATTTAAATAGTTGAAGTAGTAGGAAAAAGATGCGGGTGTTTTTCACGCATTGAGTCTTCACGTTCCCAAGTAAACTCAGGTCCCCGTTTCGACTCTCAGCGTACCCTAACAATTGGAATGCGACTTCGTCGAAGACGCTTCTCCCCGAAGTCCATGATCTCCACTGGTCTTTCAATAAAATGCATGGATTCATCAATCTGAATGTCTTCCAGCGGAATATGGAGATTCTCATCAGCGAGGCACTTCTTCAAGTTCGACACGTGGAATGTGGGATGAATCCTGTTGAGTTCTTCTGGTAAGTCAAGCTTGTATGCTACAGGACCTACTCTTTCGAGTATCTTGAAAGGTCCTACGTAACGTGGTGCTAGCTTCCCCTTTTGACCAAAACGAACTACTCCCTTCCACGGTGATACTTTTAAAAGCACATGATCACCAATGTTAAACTCTAAGGGCTTCCATCGTTTATCTGCGTAACTCTTTTGACGACTTTGAGCTGCTAGAAGATTGTTTCGAATTTGATGGATCTTATCTGTGGTTTCTTGGATCAATTCTGGACCAGTAATTTGTGCTTCCCCAATTTCGTGCCAACACACAGGAGATCGGCACTTTCGACCATATAAGGCTTCAAAAGGTGCCATGCCGATGCTCGAATGATAGCTGTTGTTGTACGAAAATTCAACTAACGGTAGGTGGGCGTCCCAATTTCCCTTGAAGTCTATGACACATGCTCTAAGCATATCCTCAAGAGTTTGAATGGTGCGCTCAGACTGTCCATCAGTTTGAGGATCATAGGCGGTACTGAGATCTAATCGTGTGCCCATTGCGGATTGTACTGCTTGCCATGTTCGTGAGGTGAAACGACCATCACGATCAGAAATAATACTTAATGGTACCCCATGCCGGCTTATGATTTCGTTGATATAAATACGAGCAAGCTTTTCGTTCCTGAAATCTTCTCGAATAGGAACAAAGTGAGCTGATTTTGTAAGTCGGTCTATAATCACCCATATAGTGTCATACCCACCAGAAGTGCGAGGTAACCCGGTAATGAAATCCATGGTTATATTTTCCCACTTCCATACAGGTATTTCCGGTTGGACTAGAAGTCCTGAGGGTCTTTGGTGTTCAGCCTTCACCTTGGAACATGTGAGACACTTGGAAACAAAAACGGCAATATCCTTCTTCATTCCAGGCCACCAATAGGTGTATCGTAGGTCTTGATACATCTTATCGGCTCCTGGGTGTATAGAATATCGCGTTTTGTGAGCTTCATTCATAAGAGTTTCACGAAGATTGTTGTGGTTAGGAATCCAGATACGATCTAGGTAATACAGAATACCGTCTGATTTAGTTTCAAGTTTTAGCTCGGCTCCACAGGACATCTCTTTTCGTACATCTTCTTCTGTTATTGAAACGTGTTGAGCTTCTCGAATTTGATCTTTAATGTCGGTTATAATTTGTGAACATAGAAGATGAATGGAGTTCGCATAACCCTTCCGACTAAGTGCATCAGCCACCACATTTGCTTTACCAGGGTGGTATCTAATTTCACAGTCGTAATCATTCAGAAGTTCGACCCATCTTCGTTGCCTCATATTTAACTCGATTGAAGATATGTTGAAGACTCTTGTGGTCAGTGTATATTTCACACTTAGTACCATAGAGATAATGTCTCCATATCTTAAGAGCGAATACAACGGCTCCAAGTTCTAGGTCATGAGTGGTGTAGTTCTTTTCATGTGTCTTGAGTTGCCTCGAGGCATAAGCTATGACTATTCCTCTTTGCATGAGAACGCAACCTAATCCTTGCCCTGACGCGTCGCAATAGACTACGAAATCATCACAACCTTCGGGAAGAGTGAGGATTGGTGCATCACATAGTTTTTGTTTAAGAGTTTGAAAAGCTTCTTCTTGCTTGGGTCCCCATACGAATGGTTTTCCCTTATGGGTTAAAGTCGTGAGTGGCACAGCAATGCGAGAGAAGTTTGAAATGAACCGACGATAATAGCCAGCCAGTCCAAGAAAAGATCTTACTTCAGTTGGTGTACGTGGAGCTTGCCATTCTTGAACTGCCTTGATCTTTGAAGGGTCAACATGTATTCCTTTGTCATTGACTACATGCCCGAGGAATTGCACCTCTTTTAACCAGAATTCACATTTAGAGAACTTGGCATAAAGTTTTTCCTTTTCTAGAAGTGCAAGAACGAGTCGAAGATGACGCTCATGATCAGCTTTAGATTTTGAATAAATAAGAATATCGTCGATGAAAACTATAACAAATCGATCAAGGTAAGGTTTGCAGACTCTGTTCATTAGGTCCATGAAGACAGCTGGTGCGTTGGTTAATCCAAACGGCATAACCATGAATTCATAGTGGCCATAACGAGTTCGAAAAGCAGTCTTAGGGACGTCTTCTTCATGCACTCTAAGCTGATGATAGCCAGATCGAAGATCGATTTTCGAAAAGTAGCTGGCACCTTGTAGTTGGTCAAGAAGATCATCAATCCGAGGTAAGGGATAGCGGTTTTTGATGGTTAACTTGTTGAGCTCCCTGTAGTTGATGCACATACGAAAAGATCCATCTTTCTTCTTTACAAAAAGGACAGGTGCACCCCAAGGCGATGAGCTAGGACGTATGAATCCCTTGTCAGTCAACTCTTGCAATTGACTGGCTAGCTCTTGCATTTCAGAGGGGCTAACCTGTATGGAGATTTTGCAACTGGTGTAGCACCAGGTATAAGGTCAATACGGAATTCGACATCTCTGATTGGAGGAAGTCCTGAAATGTCGTCAGGAAAAACTTGCGGAAAGTCTTTTACTACAGGAATGTCTTCAAGTTTCTTCTCTGTGGTCCTTTTCTTGATGATATGGGCTAAAAACGCGTCATAATTCTTGCGAAGATATTTTTGAGCTTGAAGACAAGACATTAAGCTGAGCCCTTTCGACGAGGTTTCTCCAATGATTCGAAGAGTCTGACCGTTTGAAAGAGGAATACGAATAAATTTTTCACGACATACAACTTCCGCATGATGTTGACTGAGCCAATCCATACCGATTATGATGTCGAAACTTCCCAGCTTCATAGGAATAAGGTCGACTGAGAAAACGTGGTCGTTTAAGGTGAGTGTACAGTTGCGTAAAAGAGAGTCTAATGAAACTGGTTTTCCGTCCGCAACTTCCACCGTTATGGATTCCGCGAGCTTATCCCGATTTTTGCTTAAGATGGGTTCAAATTCTAATGACACAAAACTTCTATCCGCACCAGTATCAAATAACATAGAGGCATATCTACCATTTATAAGAAACGTACCGTTGACCACATTGCCGTCAGCTCTGGCCTGGTTCGCGTTAATATTGAAAGCTCTTCCTCTTGCAGGTGGAGGAGCTTGGTTCGCTTGATTCACAGGGTTGGCTTGGGCTTGAGCATGAATAATATTAACCAGCCTTGGACATGTGTTTCTGAAATGACTTGGGTCGCCGCAGTTGAAACAAGCCCGCATAGGTTGGCCCATAGGGTAATTGGGTTGATAGTATGTTTGGGCTAGATGTTGGGTGGGTGGAAATGGTAGTTGTTGTTGTGCTTGACCCATTAACTGTTGGTGGGTTTGGGTTACAGGTTGGTGGCGGTTTGTTCGTTGAGGCATGCGGCAGTTTTGAACAGTATGTCCTGCGCGACCGCAGCCGGTGCAGTAATGGCAAGGATGATCAGGGGAGTGGTGATACTGACAGCGTTTACATTTTGGTAATGGGCCTGTGTAGGGTCTTCTGTATGGCGCGGGTGAAGGAGTGACTTGAGTGATGGGTGCAGCAGGAATAGGGGTGTTGGTTTGGGTGACTGCAAAATTCCTGGTGTTACGCTTCCTCTTGTTAGCAAACTTAGAGGAAGGAATGGGGTGGTTTGAGGTTTGTCCCTCAACAGGGGCTTTCTTCTTCTCTTCTTTGAGCTTCCCATTGCGAATTCGGTTTTCGGTCAGTTCAGTTGCCAACTCCATGGCAGCTTCAAGTGTTACAGGTGAAACGCTGAGAACCGAGTCTTGGATTTTCGAGGGAAGTCCTCGAATATAATGCTCGATCAGACGATAGGTTGGAGTGAATAAATTTGGAACCATTTGGTTCAACTCCAAGAACCTCTTGTTGTAAGTAGAGTGATCACCCTCCTTTTGCCTTAGAGCATGAAATTCATCCTCCAACTTCTTAATTTCACTTCTAGGACAGAAACGCCTAGTCATGATATCCCTTAACTCCTCCCAAGTTAAGGCCATCGCATCTTCAGTTCCCCTCTTTCCTTTCTCAGTATTCCACCAAGTGAGAGCTACACCAAGTAGTCTCCCGGTGGCGTAACGAACCTTGCGATCCTCAGGACAATCGCAGTTTAGGAAGGCGTTTTCCATCTCCTCGAACCAATGTAGGAGAGCAGTGACACCCTCGGTCCCTTCGAATTTTGGAGGATCACAGGACTTAAAATGTTTGTAAGAGCACTTGTTGGTAGGAGGGTTGTCGATGTTCTGGTCCTGTTGTTGAGGAGGGTTAGTAGGATTTGTAGCAAGGGCTTGTTGTACTTGTACCACGATGTCAGGCAATATCGTGGACATTTGTTTCGCGATATGAGTGGCCAAACGTTCCTGAGACTTTCCCGATCTTTTACCCCTTCGATGCTGTCTAGACGACATCTACAGGATCATAAAATGAGAAGATTGTGAGTTTATGGTGTCTTTTTAGGTGTCAAGTGTCTTTAAGAAAATGAAAATAACATAAATATCGATAATGCAACTACATCCATAGGATGTCTCGGGTTCGCTCATGTTGGGCCTCAAATGTCCCCCATACCTTCACCTATATAGTCATGTGGGCCCCCATGGCTATTGGCTTGGTAGGATTCACATTAGTATTGGCAATTTAACACTCGCATCCCCCGAATGCAAACCACAAAATATGTTCATAAGATGTTTGGTCGGAACGTGTCCAGGTGTAGACACAATGACAACTCAAAGTGGGATTAGTTCACACGACGTTTGATATAGCATGCTTTGGCCTAATAAGTACTTCGTACTCTCATCGTTAGTCCCCAGGTAGGCAAACTGGTCCTTTATTTTGGATTTATACGAATGCCAGCCTAGACAGGACGTTCCGACTACCGGTACTAGTACCCTTCCAGTTACTACATGCCCGTCATGAGAACTCACTTTGATGAGATTTGAAAACACGAAAATCATTGTAAAATCAATCATGATGTGGTGTGTGCTTTCATGGATGTAATATGTTATGAGCATACGATTTCATGGTAGACATTATTTGATAATACATACTTATGAACATGCTTGCACAATATCAAATGTAACATTTAACATAAAACATATAAACATCATGAAATTGGCATATAACACACAAAATCCTTATAAGTTTCTAATCGACTATAGTATAGGCTCTAAGAGTCTAATAACCTATCCTATATCCCTATAGTCATGGCTCTGATACCAATCTGTCACACCCAGACCCGCAGCGGAAATAAGAGTCGGGGCATAATTGGGTTATCACCAAAGCACATGACATTTACTATTATGTTTCATAATTAATAAAGTCAAAGTTACATTTTCAAACATCCAAACATGTTCATTCAATACAAATGAAAATAACCAAACATAACAATCCCAATACTAAATCGTTTTATTCTTCTAATCCAGGTCCTATGTGTTCCTAGCTGCTGCTGGTTCACCTGTATCATGTGTAAAATGGGAGTTTTTGGGTCAACATAAGTTGGCGAGTGAACCTTATTAAATAAACATTTAATAATGTTTTTATGGTTAGTTTATCAATGAAATATGGTGCATAATCATAAATGAACAAATGTAAATAATCAAGCATTGGCAAATAGCAGTTACAATTATAACATACAATAACACTTGCTAGCATACATGAATATACCAATATCATACGATAACTAACATAAATGAACTGTGCGATCAAGGCTCAATCAAACGGAGCGATCGTATTGCATGTACTGAAAATGTAAATTGAACTGTGCGATCAAGGCTCAATCAAACGGAGCCGATCGTATTGCATGTACTGAAAATGTAAAATGAACTGTGCGATCAAGGCTCAATCAAACGGAGCCGATCGTATGCGGGCACGCAAGGTTCAACCGCATAATAAAATGGGGAACAAGCTCAAACCTCATAAACGGGGAGCGGCGGCCTCGGCAATTGCATGTACTGAAATATTAATTTGCATCCAATAATAACTACTTAACAGCAACAAACTAAATACACATGTTCATAATATGATGTATGCACAATAGTTTAGTTATAATATGTATATAAACAAAGACACATGATACACCCCAAAAACGTGATTAAAACGGGGAATTTGTAAGATTCACTCACATTGGGTGCGTTGAATTGGAGATGGTGAGATGCGCACGATTTAGATGAGCGAGTCGACGAGGAATACTAACCTTAATAATAATGGAAAAATATATTAAATGGATGGATTTTATTAAGGATTTTAATGAAATTTTTAGATATATTTTTGTGAGTTTATGGCTATTTTCTATCTTTAAAAATGTTATTTTAAGTATTTTTAATTGATTTTTAAATTAAATTAAATAAATAAAAATATAAAAAAAATATTATTTTTTAAGCGTTGACCGTTGACCGTTGACCGGTTCGGTCAGCGAATAAACCTGCGCCGGGTGGGATTCGAACCGGCGACCTCCCGTTCACGTGCACGCAGCTCTACCAACTGAGCTACGTGTCTAACCCGAAATAAACTCGTTTTTAATTATATTTATACACTTATTTGAATTAACCGAAAATTCCTTTATTTGCAAAAACGTTTTAATTCAATTGGACCGGTGCTCGTGACGAGTTTCGAACGCGCGACGTGTAGTTCATATTGCACACAGTCCACCGCTGGACTGTGTGTCTAACCCGGTTATTATCTTGGTTTTTATTATACTTAACAACTATCTGTTTTAACCCGGTTTAGTTCTTGTTCAAAAAGGCATGTTATTACACAAGGCGTGCATATAGCAAGGATCGAACTCGGGACGTGTATAGTTTTTGTTTGCACACAGTCCACCGCTGGACTGTGTGTCTAACCCGTTTATAATCCTGATTTTAATTACTCTTATGTCATTACTGAACTCATCTTCTTCATTACGAACACAGACCTCAATCAAACAACCGATTCGTGATTAATCTAGTTAATAAACATGATGTCTAGCTTGAATGCATTAAACCGAACAGTTTGGGGAAAGAAGATACCGAACAGGTTGTTTCTTCAGAGAGTCCGGCGAAACTTGTCGGCTCTGTTTTTGAACCTTCGGCTGAGAGAATCTATTAACAGGTTTAAGGGATTAGATATGAAATTGAACCAGTGAATATTGATTATCAGTACGTTGGAATGTGCATACCGGTAATTAACGAGTTTCCGGCAATTCCAGAAATTTTCCGGCGAACACAGAAAGTCCAGCAATGTCGTCTGTGGTTGATTTTGAGCGATAGGTTAATGTTAGTAAAGTTCTAACAATAGATTGAAATCGTAAAGTAGAAGTATTTTACCGGTTTGTGTTGAATACGGTTTTCCGGCGACTTTTGCAGAGAATTCCGGCGAACTGTTTTAGGTGCTCAGATGGTCTGAAAATGCGACGAAAAGGAATTGGAGTATTGTTGTGATAGTTCTGAATCGTGAGAATAGTCTGAAGCTTGAATTAAATCAGAACTTTGATGAACTTTCGGTTTCAAAAACCGAAAATGATGAGGCTTAAAGTTCAATCAATTTTAACTTGATTAGAAACCGTAATACATCGGTTATAAGCTGAACAAGTGAATTAACAACGATTGGTTTGCCGATTACCGTTATTCAGATGGCGCCATCGGTTCAACTGAGTTTGTGTATAAGATTCATTTATGTTCCTAGAGTTAACAGAAAACACATTGTGGCGGAGTGGTTTAGGGAATGAGTGTTAAGTTGTTGCAGCGACTCAGCTGACCCGGGTTCGAGTCCCGGCAGCTTCATATATTTTTTATTTATTTTATTTTAACTTTTTATCAAATATAATTTTTATAGTTTAGTTTATTTATTAATTATGTATCGTTTTAACTCAAAATAACCATAAATAATTAATGCACTTTTATAACTTGGTACTTGATTACAAAACGGAGCGGGTTTTGGAGACCCGATTTTTACAAATGTTACATTAGGAACTTCCAGAGGAGGGAGATAGAGTGATAAATGAGAATGGTGCAAGTTCAAATGGTGAAGCATTGCACCTATTTATAGTTAGAGAACTTGAAGGAGGTGATGCCAGGTGTTAAGGGGGTTATGAGGGAGCTTACAAGTGTCCTAAAACGTGGCATGGTTGTTTGAAAGTCTCTTGTTTCGAATCAAATGGTTTTTGGTCTTATGTGTGCAGGCCAAGAAATTTTTCTGCAGACACAGGCCTCTCGCGACCCGCCTTGCCTCTCGCGCCCCGCGAGCGCCCATGCTCAGATTCAAAGTTTGACACATTTAGCCCCCTCAACTTATTAAACCTCCTAAAACACCTTTATAGCATATTTAGCTCTCCTTAACAAGTATTTGGCATACCTGGGAGTATGCCCGGACATTGTTGAGCTCTCGGTTCGTTAAAAGGTCACTTAGAGGTATAAATTAACATGTTGACACTTTAACCCCTCCATTATCCAACTTTTATATAATTACGGATTTAATCCCCCTCATCCAACAAATGGGACATATGAGAGTTAGGACTTCGTAAAGGATCACTTAGAGACTCATTATAAGCATGTTGACTCTGATGTCACTCAGAGCTGGGCATGTTGACATATCATTCACTTAGAAGCCAAGTTTAAGCATGTTGACATATCCGTCACTCAAAGGCTAAGTTTAAGCATGTTGACATATCAGTCACTCAGAGGCTAAGTTTATGCATGTTAGACATCAGAAAGTCACTTAGAGGCTCAGTTTGAGCATGTTGACACCTTTAGTCCTTATTAGTCTTTAATAGACTAAAATAAAATTACAACACGTGTCACTATACTATTGGACACGATTTTACGAGGTCTTACAGTGTTTTTTATCTTTAATATGAGTACATATTGTTATACTTATGTAGAGAAAAAAATTAGTTTCGATTGAATGTTTTAGTCCATGGTGTTTTTTCTATGTTCATCATAGATCTGCTTAACAAAAAATATATCACTATACATCCATCATAGACCTGTTACAGAATACATAACACTATAACACTATACTTCCATCATAGACCTGCTACTAGAAATATATAACACTATACATCCATCATAGACATGTTATAGAATACATAACACTATAACACTATACATCCATCATAGACATGTTACAGAATACATAACACTATAACACTACACTATACATCAATCGTAGACCTGTTACAAAATCGTATTCCTATAATAATACGTGGAAGGTTATCAATTAATTGAATCAATGAGAAAATTACTTGTTTACTCTTTTGAATTAATTTAGATTGAGGACACATGTCATCTCCATAATATTTCTCATATTTCTCACACTTTAGGCCTTTTTTACAGGATCCTCTACCTATATATATATATATATATATATATATATATATGCTAATTATAAGGAGAAAATCCACTCCAGATAAAAAACTTTGAAAACTCAAATGTATGGATCAGATGCTGCCAAAGTTTTCATTATTACATTACCTGCAAAGGATATTTTTTCGGATGTTTTTTGTGAACTGAATGTAACTGAACTTTTTTACTACAGAAGTGTGCACTTTTCAACTCCTTTTCAACTTTTGCATTTAATGTATGTACTTTTTTTTATTTATTTTTTTCATTTTTCAATTTATCTTTTTATGAGATTGAATTTCAGTTAAATCACCATATATCATAAGTAACCCACAATAACAAAAAAACACAAGACATCTAAAATTAGATAGTTAGAGAGAGAAGATCAAAGAGAGAGAGAGAGGCAGTGAAGATCGGAGAGAGAAAGAGGCAGTGAAGATCAGTTCAAGTGGCGGAGTTCAAGCTGGTTCTAGTGGTGGAGGTGACGGTGGTTCCTCCTGCCGAAAACCCACTAGTGGCTACTGACGGTGGTGGTCCATGGTGGTTCGCCGAAAAACCATGTCATGCCTCGTTCGACCGCAAAGTATCCAGATCCGTCGGGTGTGGTAGGCGGAGCTTATCCAACGACATCTTTAAGCGGATTTCAACCAGGTTCGGGCGGTAGCTGGAGCTTATCCGACGACTTCTTTGAGCCAAAGCTTTTCCACCTTTCAGATCTGAGATTTCTCGTTTCGATTTTTCAGATTGTTAGAAGCTTCTACATAAAGAAACGACTTTTTTTGTTTAGATCTGGTTTAGACCTTGAGGTCCACTTGTTATTTAGAGGTATAATATGGATGCAAGAGTTTTCGTGTCTCGGTTGATGACGGTGCTCGATGGTGAAATCGAAGTTGTTGATTTAAGATTAGTTTCTTCTAGGACATGCAACATTCGAGAAAATTGGAAAGAAAACACCGAAGAAAGGAATTCTGGTAATGTAAGTGGTTAAGCATGCCTTATCAAACATGTTTTAAAATAATGAAATAAATATCATGGGGATGGGATGCTATTTTCTACTACTTCAAAGTGAATAAATAGATATACAAAGAAATTATTATGTTGTTTTGAATAAGTGTTTTATAAATAAAGATAAAGATGAAGAAGATCGAATCATGATGATGATGTGATGAGGAGACTACAAAAGTTCATTATTACATTTTGCAATGGTCGTTACATTTGAGTTAGTTATATGATTTGAGTTGGTGCATAAAGTGTTACAGAAATAAAATGTTCTTTGTTTACAGAAATAAAGTGTTCTTTATTTGTTAACACATATATGATGATTTGTTACAAAAATATATGTTATTTTTTTTTGTAACATAAATGATATATAAAGTGGTTTTTGTTATTGTTACATATATTATGTTTTCATATTTATGTAATGTTTGTGTATAAAATTTCTTTATTACATTTTCATGTTTATCTAACGTTACATGTTTTGTGTAACATTTTTATGTAATACAAAGTAACTTTGTCTTAAAATTGTTACAATTTTGCATAACTTTTTTTATGAAACCTAATATAACTGGGTCTTAGCACTATAATAATTCTTATATGCTTTGCTATTTACATATTTAACAAATTCTAAAAAGACATAAATAGATGACATATGTAACATTCGTTGTTTACAGTATAAAAAAAAATGTAACATGTACAGATTACATATTTCCAAGGAGATTAACTTAGATGAATCTCAAGCATTGATTAGAGTGAAATGAATGGTTGAGATGAGATTTGCTCGTTTTCAAATTTTTTCAGCATTTTGGTTTAACGAGAGTGTTGTTATCGGGATATGTGTATTTAATATATAATTTTGAAGACAAGAAAAAAATGTGATGACGGGTTTTGCAAAGTAGAAGCTTTTTGTCTGATTGATGTATCTGTACCATGTGCAGATTACATATTTCAAGAAGATTAACTTTACATTATTTTTCAAAAAATGTACTATTAGATCATATTAAATTAAAAGTATTCATATTAGAAATCTTGAAATGATCACAACCATAGATGGTAACTAATCAATGGATGATATGTAGTTTTCTAAGTTTCTTAACTGAGTGGGTTTCTTTTATCATTGCCCTATATATATATATATATATATATATATATATATATCGTTTAAAAATCACAGGGGTGGTTAGCTTTTTTATAAGGGATAAAGTGTAACTACTAATTAATTATCTATAACTTTGTTAAAGATGAGGGTTTAATCACTTGACATTCTATAACTATTAAACGACTCGGTGATACTGACTAAGTACGTTGAGCTTTAATCACTTATACACTAAGGTATCATCTACTTGTACCTTTTAATCCACACGCCAATACTGACCATGGCAACTATCGAAACATCGACAAAATGAGTAGGTCGTCACGGTATTTTTGAATTTTTTTTAAAAACATTACAGTTTATATGATATGGCTAGAATATGTAAAAGAGTTATAAGTTTATTGTGAAGGAAGAAAATTGTAATTAACTACCTATAATTATCTCAAAATTTAAGGATTTATGTGTAATAAGATGAGGAACTAAAATATAATTATTGGTTAAAATACTACTTTACTCATTTTAGAGATGTATTTATTAATTAAAAGAGAAAATTTTTTATTTTTTGATAATTTTAAAATATTACTTTCTCGTACGTTATAATATAGTATAAATATAGAAGATGTCTTATCTTTCCAATGCAATGTCGCCTCTAATCTCTCATTGTCGGAGACCAAGGGCACCATCTGCTTCAACCGACTATGTCTCTATCGTCCTTCGCTATTAGCCAACAGCTTTTCATGCCACAGACCACCTCCTGCCTTTGCGATTTGCCACCGTCCACCATTATATACTGTCGCCATCAGCCCAAAATATTGTCGACAATGGTTCCATTTGAGCCTCGTGATCAAGTCCCTTTGCACCATTGTCGCCGTCACACACACACACACTCTCTCTCTCTATTTATCTTTCTTTAAAGAAAAAGATGTGACGCCGGTGGTGGTTTAGATGGTGCTCACGGTGGTGGGTTGGCGTTAAGCCAATTGCAGAAAGAAAAACAAAAGAAAAGCACCAAACACACGTTGACATGTGTACCCAACCACACGTTGACACATGTACCACTGATTGAACCTTCACTACTGGGAAAACCATTCCCTTAATAATTCTTATATATATAATATGTTAAATACTATCCAAATTGTATATTGTTTCTCTATAATGGCCTTTTATTTTTTGTGTTTAGGTCCATTACCCTTTGTATTGATGGCAAAAAGTCGGAATCGCTATTATTCTCTTTTGGAGCCCATGTACGTTCACAAGTTGTAGGGCGCTTCTTATTGATGTTGTGTTATGGACTGAATCCACTGCAATGTATGTGACATGTATCACAACGGTTTTATGGGCAACTAATGTGAGGTTTATAACCTAAATGGCATCCTCTCCCACTAGGCTAGTCTTTTGGGACCAGCTCTACCATTTGGGTTGTAACAATGGTATCAGAGCCAGACTCGTTTGTTGCCCACGGAGGACACCGTCTCAACCAACGAGAATGTTGACCTTCCCAACGAGGACGTTGGTCCTTAAGAAAATGTCGATTGTTATGGACTGAATCCATTGCAAGGTATAGAACTTATCCCACAATAGTTGTATGGTCAAATGACACCCTCTCCCACAAGACTAGTCTTTTGTGACTAGTTCTACTGTTTGGGTTGTAACAATGTTGCTAACGATTGTTCATTTGTCAGTCAAACCTTGCCATTCAAAAAGAAATGTCAATCAACTCTACAGTTAGCTTGATTGATGATTCTTGTGTTGGCAGCCTATATATTGGATTGATTGTTCTTCTTTAGCCTTTAAGGAAGAAGCCATCCAATATCACAATTACAAAAGCCTAAAGTCTATTCTTCTTTGTATTCGGTCCTAAAAAAACCGAATTCTTCTTATTTTCTCATTGTAAATGATCTTTTTTTTTTGCTGAACCAATAGTACCATTTTGACTACAATCAAAGTTAACACATTTGAAGTAGTTAAACTTATTATGCCTTATTTTAAGTGTTAAATTCTTTCTTTTTTTTCTTCTTCTTTAGAACGACAAACTCACACACCCACTAAATCAACTCTTAAACCTTGCACCAATGTACACCGTACGACTAGCTAGCATCTGCATCACTTGGGGGCAACACCTTATTACACTCCTTAGTACCACCAGACTACAAGTCCTTGTATTTTTTATATAACTGCGATAAAAACTAATTCCATTGTTTTGTTTTCTCTAGTTAGTTATTCTAATTTCTCTTTCTAATATTTTCTTGTTCTTTAATTTAGTTTGATTATCCATCATCTGATCTTGATCCTTAACTTAGTTTTTGAATTTAGTTTTGTTCATAGGTTTATAGATTTTGGTTGTCTTTCCGTTTGGGAAAGTCGGCCTACGTTCTTACGCAATCATCTCAGTTGTCTTAACTAGAAATATAAAATCGGCGACATTCGCTTAAACTTACATGTTGTAACTTGAATAATTTCTATGGATGTAATCCTCAACTTATTATATAGAGTCATTAGTAACCTCAATGGTGCTTTTGATTTGAATATCTTTTTGTTTCTTTTTACGTTTTTAATCTAGCTCGGCTAGACTAGAAATTTTATAGGTCGAGTAGACAGACATTCGAACATCGACACCGGGTAACCCAGTGAAAATATTTCTGTCTTGTTAATTGAATTATATGTTCATGATAATTGTCCAAGATTAATATTGTTCAAAATCCAATAGGCTTAAACTTTGTGGCCCAAAAGTAGTAGCCCGAGCCCAAGATTAGTCCAAAATGCCACATACCTCAATTATTGAGGCTCAATATAATAACATAAAACTAATATTATTGTGAACAGTGAACGCTTCACAAACATGACTTGGACATAGAAAAATTTGTTTGTTTCCTTTTTCTCTTTATTATTTTAAGAGTAAATTGCACAAAACGTCCTTTATGTTTCCTCAAATTTGCAGGTTTCAGCCTTAATGTTTAAAAGTTGCTAAAAACAGCCTTTAAGTTTATTTTTGTTGCGGGTTCAATCCTTTACAGCTAACCACGTTATTTTCTTCAGTTAAGTTCCCTCACATGCATAACATGTGAGGGTAAAACTGTCTTTTCTGCTAGTAAGGTTATAAAACCCAAATAAAATCTCAGACCATGTCTTCATTGCTCCTCTTCTTCAACCTTCTTGATTGAAGATCCTTTATCCCCCCAATTTCCCCCTTCTTTCATCATTTCAACAATCAAGATCCGGTTTCCACAGCTTCTTATATCGAAACAATATATTGAAATCATGTTCCGATCATAGATGTCAACGGTTGGATCTTCAACATCATCATACTGGTGCTACAGATGCAACCGCTCCGTCATCATCCAAACCCACCTCCAAGATTCATCTTTATCGTGCCCAGATTGCTCCGGCGGCTTCATAGAACAGATCCCCAGCCCGACCTGGTTACCTGGAGGTCCACCCGGGTCGGATCTTTACCAAACCCGGTTTCCAGCAACCGCTATGTACATGGGGTCACAGAGCCCGGGTTCAAACCCTAGCCCGCCGGTGCTTCGGCGAGGTCGCCGTATAACCCGGTTATTGTTCTCCGTGGGCCCAGTACCACACCGGAAGAATCGGGAACAAATGAGGATTCCAAATCTCTCCTATTTCTAGAGAGAGAAACAGCAGATCCAATACAATACTAGCTAGCACCAGCAGCAGATCTGCTGCATCACTC